>JARQST010000742.1:23090-33781 GCA_030142225.1 Pachycephus smyrnensis
CCATTTGAATGGAAAAATGTTAAAAAATGGTAATCAACGAGAAAAAACGTCAGAAATTTTTTTTTAATTTCGACACTGAATATTTTTCAATAAAGTAACTCAATTTTTCAAAATTATTTGTGGAATTTTTTTTACTGGCTGAAGTGACATAGATCGCCTCATGTGTAAAGCGTAAAACGTGGATTGCATTTATAGTCCGTATCGGTTATTTGCTAAGAGCCGTGTATAACTAAGTATAAACAATTGTAGCACAAAGCAAACTGCAAAACACATAATGCTTGTTTATTGGACATCTATATACTCCACGCATTCATATTCAGAGTCGTTACTCATTTCCATGTACGCATCGTTTAATGGATTCAATCTGTTTACATTAATATAAGTGCCGCAGAACATTTTGCCAAGTCATGTTTTGGTATTAAATTAGAAATTAGACCCCATAAAATTACGTTCCCGAAAATCTTTGGGCAATTATTGTACAGGCGTACAAAGGGGTAGATAGGGCATTTGTAATGATTCTACAGGCATTATAAAATGGCTTGTTACACCCACTGTGTAGATAGGGATAATTAAAATTGACATTTAATCATTGATTCTAATTTTTTTTATTTTTTGAACAAAAAAATTTTTGGTACAGCGGTACCTCCATTATCCGAAGACAATATTAAAACAATAAAAACCGTATTTTAGAGTGAAATATTCTGTTCCAATAATGGAGGTTCTAGTGTGTGTGTTTTCGACTATATGAGAAATAGCGAAAATGATAGAAAATGGGCAACCAACATGAACGAGTATGACACAGTGCCACCTCAATTATAACTTTATAGACTGGCAACTTTAACGGGTGCTTTGAAAAATTAACAAAAAAGGAATGCATATAGATATAGCATACTGTATGAGGACGAACACGCCAGACCTTAATTGCCTTCGTTCCACGAACAGACGAAACCCTGTCCGCGGACAACGTCCTGGACAATTCCCGACGCCATTTCGAACTCGTTTTTGAGCGATTCTCATGTCGAGTGCACACACTGTATATCGCGGAATACGAGTAAAACAGGAAATGAGAGAAAGTATTACAAAAAAATGAAAAAAATAAGAACTAAGAGAAACAAAGGCTCGTTTGCCGATTAGTCTGGCAAGTTTTTCAAATGAAAACTATACAATAGTAGAATTAAATGTCTGGTAGATTGTTTATATTTTCTCTCAAATACGAAATATTATATTTTGATTAAAACATTACGCATTTTTATATTAGACATAATTTATATCATTTTTCCCACAATACTTCACTATGCGTATAACGTATTAGATATAAATTGTTTAAATACTATCAATAACTCAGTGATATTATTGTTACGTATCAACAGACCTATAAATAGTTACGAAATTCGCAGAAGTCGTAATAACAGCCATTTGCGAATCGTTAGTAAATTTACCTTAATACCAAAAAAGACCACAGTATGCAGATATTACATAAGCTCTCGGGCTGCTCGATTTTCCAGGCAATATGGTTAGCCACATCAAACGAGTGTCTCGTAACTGACAGGTAACCCAACCTAACCTAACTTAACCCAACAAAGTCGAATACTACATACATACTAGATAGTGGGAAGAGCCTTGGGAAACCGTTGATAAAAGCGCGTGCAGATGCGTAGACTGTACACACGCTGCTATAGTGAGAACCAGTTGAAAGTCCACGCTACTATCCACCACATCAAAAGCATCTTCTGGAGGACGGTTCAACCCTTCTGCTCTCCAGTCGAGCCCTACCCCATATTATTCAACTTCGAAGTGCTTGCTTATATACGATGCGACCAGTCCGCTCGTTATTAAATTAATTTCACTTTAACGATCAGTCGGCCATTTTCCTGTAAGTATAGTCACGATCAATATCTACGGTCCCAGCATAGACAATGATATAGAAATGAGGAATACAGTAGATCCGATCCCAGATACAAAGTAGGTACAGATAACGTGGGAATACTGGTAATGACCATGCGGTCGCCATTTCCCAGAAGGCACTATATATGTATATACCGAACAGCAGGAATGCCAGCTGAGGATATTCCCCATGATAAAAAGCATGAAACACCATATATACCCAGAGATTCGTACATCAGTTTCAGGTGTGTCATGAGAGCTTTCGGCGTCGTCGGTAATACCAACCGCGATCCGCAGCAACTCCCTCGCGAAATTCGCGCGACGTCAAACCCCATGATTTATGGTGTTGCGAAGCACGAGAATGACAGGAGCAGCTACGGCATGGCGCATGAACAGGGATACAGTACGCCATAGCTAGGGCTATGGCTATATAGGATTCGGTACCAGCGGCCATATGGGACGGTTTATCTGTAATTAGGATTTCACGGTACATTTATTCGACGAACATGCTACATCTGCCGTAGTCCACGTAACAGCATTTATCATACGGACATGTTCGTGACCGCGGAACAACAAGTGTGCCATGTTCCTGTCAGATTTCTAGCATATTAATTCTCCCTAATTTGTGAAGATGTTACCGATGGTACGTTTCAAAATGAAATTCCGTTATAGCGAAGAAAATGAAATAATCTATCGCGCAGTATATAGCATAATACACAATTTTTATTTTCATACAATTATTTTGTGCCACTTGGATATTTCGTATGATTATATATATCTCTACGTAATGCTATCTTCCGAATATTTCCTATAATAATGACAATAATAAGAATCCATGGGTATAACGCAACAATAACAGTGACGGATTATAAATTATACTGAACTCGTAAAGTCATTCTATGCTAGGATCTACGTAGTGAAGTTGAAAATCAGAAAAGTTGCGTGTTTCATGGCGTTCCGCGCTATTAACTACAAGAAGTGGATATAAATGAGAGAGACAAAGAAAGACAAAAATAGAAAAAGAGAGAATACGAGAGGGCACGAGGTAAACGAGAGAATAGTAAATCAATGATGTGTGCACAGAGAGAGTCATAATCGGTAGTCATAAAGCGTGCAAACTATAAAGAGTAAAAGGATACCAAATGGGAAAAGGAAAAGCTAACCTGTCATGTCTTCTCCCTAGTCCGCTTGCACAATGACTTCCTATGGGGTGCTGACACAGGTATAATAATCGTGCTCGGTTGGTTAGTCGACAAGAGTTAAGTGGTCACGCACGGTCACGCACCATGAGACACACCATAGGACGTCATGGGACACCATGGGACATTGTGGTTGATGATTCATTCACACTGAAGTGACTTAATTAGACGGAACTACGAATGACAAGAAGTCGACCCGCCATCTTGGAAAATACGTAAATCAATTCAGTTACTTATGGGAAGTTTAGGGAGTGTATATCGTAAAAATAAAAAAGAAATATTTCTTAAAAAATCTTACTTCTACGATTAATAACTTTTCTCTGTTTATCCACCATTCATCCGCACTATAGTATGGTGTAATAAAACCTCCAGTAGCTTATGAGATCCCATAAACGCGTCATGGCTCAACAATCGCCTCTAACTCGGTCCCTGTAACAGCAGCATCCGAGTCCAGAGAATATTCGTTTCCCGTCGCTCCGTGCAACCCGTGAAAACTCGTCAATTCGTTACGGGCATGTGCGTCGATCAAATGCACGTCGTTCGCTATGAACGCCATTAATAATAACGGGGCATGCGCATCAACGACTGAGTTACTACGCGGGTCAGTTACGCTCTGATTCAATTTTGAAATAACCTTTCGAGCTTCGGTCACGTTCATTTCGGATTTATATTATTCCTACAAGTTGATTCAATGCCTAATTGACACTTCTAGTCACGCACTACGCATTATTCGTCATAAATAAGGATAAGTATCGTGAGCCTATTTTTGTTTAATTCCATTTAAGTTTCCTACTCGGTACTATCTTCTGACAGAACACAGAATGATCCTTGAGCCCACGAGGGCACTACCGTATCCTGTAACTTTGTTCTCTACAGAAATTCCCCGAAGCACCGTCTTCATATTTGATGCTGTCTCATCCACTTCGCTAATGTTTCTCGTTGGAAACTTAACGCTTACCGTGAGCCACGTGCGCCGGATATAATACGATCCTGGCGGTAACACGCAACGGACCGGCTTTAACGAGTGGGAAATCGGGCAAGGGTAGCTCCTTGCTCCTTGGTAACTTTAGTCAGCTTGCAGATATAGTCAGGGACGGATAGTGCTATGAAAACGTGATAGGGACACTGGGATTTTCGGTAATCATCTAATCCGCCCCTGTAGCAGTGGGAAGCTTAATATCCTGACCAGTAGATTTCATGATTTACGAAATTATTTGAGGAAATGAATAAGGATCGAATGAATCTTGTTTGTCTTACAGGACATATATATATACACACACACAATTGCTGCATTTAATTTTATCTGAAATTATTAAATAAATTATAGTACTCAATATGTTCTTATCGCTTTAAGGTCGAATCATGTTGATTTAAAATCTAATGGAAGCGTCTCTAATTCAAGGCTTAGAGCCATGTGGTCATCTTGAAAATATCAACCCCTGAAAAATGAAACGATCCCATTTTTGTTTTTACCACTCTGTACACACGCTCAGTATATCCCATAGAATAATAATGTAGTTAGATTTTGAGAAAAAAATGTTATGAAACTATTGCATTTTCATTACAAATATTGATTATTGAAATCCATTTTTTACCGCTACTACTAACACCGTCATAACGATAATGTAATGAAAACTAAAGCATGGAATTTTAAGATTATATATAATTGGCCTACAAGATCAGAATCAAATATTGACTAATGGAACAAAGCAAGCATAAAGCATTTAAAATATCTATGATTAGCTTCACTGACAATGAGTATATGCTCAATGCAAAATTAGTGAAATATCTTTAATGGAACAAGATATCAATTTACATAGCTAGACAGTAGATGGCAGGATCTGTAAAATAGGTTCATGTTAAATCTGTCAAAAACCGACAGTGACAGTACGTATTATTATGTAATACCAATTGTATAGTCAACCTCAATAAAAGATACACCTCGATGTTCCCTGTCTCCTTGAATTTCCATATTACAGATTTTGGAATGAACGAGACATGTATATCCCATACGCGCACGAACACGACATAGGTGTAGGATGTTCCTGGAAATCTGGGGGTCGACAACGTACAGTCAGGAGCGGTACTAGTAGAGCTGCGACTAATTGAGCAAACGAATCCAATTAGTCGGAACGGAATATCGAGTGGTACATGACGGATGGGACGTCATTACTGTATCACGTGATTAAAACGCTCAAAGAAAATGGCCGTTTATCTCGGGGGTTGGATAATATTACATGTGACTTTTCCTATAGCACGGAAAACCAGTAAGGAGCAAGTAAATCTATAGGGAAACCGTAAAATTGTACGTACATCCCCATACTCAATATATAATAGGTATATATGCGTTTATATATATATATATATATATATACCGAAACGAGTAAGTTCGCTTCCGTAATAAAACTGGTGCCGGAACGTTACGTCCTCGATATTTCATAATGGTATATCGATTAAGGGTGGAATTGACAATGGGAATTCCCGTCGCGTGATTCAGAGAGGGTTGCTTGACACGCGTTGCTATGGGGTGAGATCTTTTTAGTATGCCCTCTGAACTCACTGGCAAATCCCATAGGGCGACCTTTACTCACTTTAAACTTAACCTATGTCAATTAAGGTAACGATGTATGGAATAAAGACTCTTTAACAAATGTCGAGGCTAACTGGTTTGGTTGGATGCATAATCGTATAAAGTATGATGTCACAATCTTTTGTATTCCCTGTAGTAATAAAAAGATTATTTTGCGCAAACGAAAATGTTCAACATCTACAAATTCTACTGTCTGATTCTACAGCCGGAACTTGATATTCGATGTACATTTAACACGTGCAGTTTCGTATGATTCGTCTAGAATTTTTTATATAAAATTTTGCACCCGCGGGCCAAGTGAACGTACGCGTACGTGGTATGCTATGGTTATTGGATAAAATGAATTCCATTATTATTCACCATTTTTAGACCATGACCATATATAGAAAGTCTTATGCATTCGCCATTGCAAAATGGGACGTGTTCGTATGAACATGATCACACGCGTGATTGTACATTTTAGTGGGAAAAATCGCAGATGAACATCGAATCCGATCGGAGTGAAATTTCCAAAAAAATTTGCGAATGCAGATGAGAGAGTAATATTTCCAGTCGTCCAACACTTCCAGTTTTCTTATAACGCATGCTCGAACCTTTTTTTTCGGTTCACAAGATAACAGTGCGTTAAAAATTTCTTAATCATTATAATAATTCCGTTCAATCTTTTCACGTATAACCAAATTGCTTATGAAATATATGTAAGTGCTTCGAAATTCGCCAAACGGTGCATTGGGCACGGAATACGATTTGTTAACATAACCACATTAGGCAGAAGGAGGCATAACTGTTTCATATACATATATAGTAGTTTTTTTCTTTTCGCAAATAAACAGTGTACTGCCATTCTCAAAAATATTTGCTACACAACATACAATCTTTGATCCAAGCCGAAGAGCAGAGACGTATACATTTTTTAATTTTCAAACTGTACTGTTTAATTATTGCTGTAAGAAGTTGAAAAATTAATTCCAATTGTCTTAATTCAAAAAACTGTGGTAGCTACTTTTAACCCTTCGTGTGCACACCTCCATAGAATAACATACACTGCACACTGGGTCAAATCAACCCCAAGCAATTTTCAAGTCAATATATTTCAAAAACTATGCATTTTTTTTAGATAAAGTGTTGAGAAACTATTTGAAGCTAATAGTCATATTTGAACCTAATATTATTACTTTTTAAGAAGAAAATAATTAAAGAGGCAAAAACGATGCTCGAAGTTGACCTTCGTTCTAAAAATTATTTCAACTAGAAGAAAATTTTCAGGTCAAAATACCCCGTGTACAAACGAAGGGTTAAAATGAAATAATTGCCACATAAAAATTTCATGAATTTTTACCGTTCGGAAGCCGAAATACATGGCATCAAATTAACACGGCAAGTATATCTGTATTATGCAATTTACGTTATTTTCACTGCGTGTATCTGATAAACGGGATGGTGAATTTTTTTGGAACTTTTCACGCACAAATATTACGTACCTGCCAAGAAAATATCAAAATTTTAGATCTATTAGTTAGATTTGTTCTAATAGTCGTATCTCCTTAAGTAACATTAGAGTATACGGAATATTGTTATTGCATATTGCAACCATTACCCATTATCGTTCGTGCAACTCTATGATTATCAATGAGCCAAGATCCACCAAGCGGACGTCATTAGTATGTGGCACGTCGTCAAAGCGATATATCGTCGAACATTGTGCCAATTACTGAACTTCATTACTGGATAATTGCTTGTGATGTACCAGCTTTAATACCAACAGTGTACAATTTTCCACCGAAATGAATGTAAGGTCGATTTTAATCGAGGACAGGATAAATAAAATATAGAGCAAAAAGCAATACCGTAGCTTTACGTTAATTACGATTTCACGTGGATATAATATATTTAATGTAAAATAACTAATACGGTGAGCATTGCGTGTAACAATTTAAAAAATTTAATCATACTATTTATAATTCAAATTCAAATTAATGCAATGCGCTATTGAGATTTTTAAGGATACATTTTTATATTAGGTACAGAGCAATCCTGTTTTAAAATCATTAAAATTAAAGACTGTTGATTCGGTTTAGAGTCATTAATCAGAAGGGGGACGTGGATTTAAATAGAATTCGAAAAGAGGATTTTTTATATCAATCCAAATTTGCTAAGGTCTTGTAATAATAACGATTGAATCAGACGTCACGTATATACGTTTCGTGTTATAATTATTAATTAGGGTTGCGTAACGCTTGTGCTGTACTAGTGTCATACGTTGTCCAATCACGAAGTACGTTTACCACTGTACAGAGATTAATCGGAGATAACAAATCATCTCAAGATTAGCAGATTCTCTTAGACCGGAAGTTATCTCTTCGGTTTATCTTTGTTACAGTAGAATCGTAGTCACTGTTATTAATGCTGGACCAGCATAGCTACTAGTGCTGGATTCAGTACTGTCAACCCACTGCTGCTGGACCAATCTTATCATCCCAAGCAATTTCCAAGTCGGCTCCATATTGGCTGCAAAGACTGCACCGTCCTTTCCGCTATCGACAATATTGCTGAGCTAGTACTGAGCCAATCGTAAAGCTTTGCATAGATACGTAACAGATTTTTGAAATGTTAGAGAATTATCAGATTGAAAGATAATTCAAAATATTTCACGTATCATACTATTCACTATTCGCATTTAGCACATTGATCGGACAAGTTGATCAGTATGTTAATAATAACTAATATGATTTTTGACACTTTTTTTGCTTATTGGATTTTTCGCAAAAATAATGTTCATTCAATCATTTTAAATAATTGGAGCATAAATAACGCAATACAGTACAAATAATAATATGCAGAACTGTTTATTAAATGAGAGCATGTAACAATATAAATTAATGATAATTCAAAAAATACATCTGTCGCATATACGTAAAATAATAAATTATTCATATAACCTAATTTTTATTTTTATTATACAGTCGATCATCAAACATAGGCAGCGTTACGGTATAATTTCTTTCCGAATAATGCACGAACGTACGTGTTATATAATAATTATATCCAAGTTTGCATAAAGATTGTATCATTACTATATGATGATTGTACCCAATTTCAAAGTCAACCTCCTGTTGTAAAGAGCACCCATATTTAGTATTTATTAATTTATTAATATTGCAGTTGAGATTCATATATTTTCAGTAACCTATAATTAAATATCATTGTGATGAGTGATGCATAAGATTCCATGACTTAAAATATAAAGGTAAAAAAAATATAGAGATGAAACTGAACAAATAACAGATGCATTAATTGATATTTCCGAAAAATGATAATGTACAAAATATATTTAATATATACTATACGTTACCGTAACAACTGTGCCACTTTTTCGTTAATACAGCTACGTAAGAGAGGTTCAACCCCAGAATTTAGATGGGGCACCTGTACTATAATATTATATTATGTATCTGGAAAATTTCAAATACATGTAAGACTGGAGAATATTTGAATGAAATTATACAGAAACGTCCCTGATATATTTCTGAGGCAATAATAATTTTATAATAAAATTTATGTAACACTGATGAAACGTAATTCGCAATACAGATGCTTTGTATATACTATTGTAGTAGTTATACAACTTTGAAGTTTATTTATAGCCGCAAAGTTTGGATCAAAGAATTTCTTAGAATTTCATTCATAATTCAAGCCATTGGATAAAGTTGTGTATTTGAAGTTATCAACTTCATGGTTTGAAGTGAAAATTATTTTTGAAAAAACTACTGTCGCGGTACCTGAAAAATGTTGTGAGGTTAACAATTCAAGTTAACAAAAATGCCATAATCAAGTTTCAATACAACCACACGAATTATATAAAATAAATACGTCATACTGTAAATCGCTGTATTATTTTACTGTATAAATTGACTAGCAAGATCAAACATGGCATATCGGAATGAATAAAAAGAAAATGGATACAGTGCCTACATCGTAAAAAGAAAGAACTCCATTCAGCCTCCTACATGGCCAAAGGCCGTTTATTAAATCAAGAAGAAGTAGAAAACGAAATTCACAATGGAAATAAACAAAAGCCCAATCACATAACCCATGTACTCTCAATAAGAATTCCCATCAAGAGAGAACAAAATAGGGTGAAAGGAAGACTCACCTAATCTCAGGAGGGCCCACGTGGCCAGTCAAACGAACCATGACTTGAAGGGAGGGGGAGGGGGATGGCTACAGTCAAGGAAAGGTTAGGTTAGTTTGTAACGAGAATGAAGAAAGTCTTAGGAAGCAAAGAGAGGCTGTGTGAGACATTGGTAAAGAAAAAAGATGAAATAAAAAAAGACGGGTAAAGGAAGACAGGAGAGAAAGCAATATATATATATATATACCGTAAGGATGTTCCCTTTGTAGAAGACATTGGGGACGGCTACGCTAAGTTAAGGGTGGTAGAAAAGACCACCCCCCATGGATGAGAAGTAAGAAAAAAGGAAAGTAGATCCAGAGAGAGAGAGACAGAATAAGTCTCCTGGACCCTACGTACCGCCATACTGCTTCCATCCCCTTCCTGATCGTGAGCCGAGCCAGGCGCTACCGAACCGAATAGAATAGAATAGAAAGCCAGGGGTTGAAACGTACGGAACGCGACACGTCAACCCCGTGTGCCACTACTTAACGGAATGGAATTTATCAGCGCCCGCCGCCCGTCAAATAAGATTCAAATAAGACGAGGGTCACGACGAGCACTACCCCATACCTAGTGGCTCAACCGTAGCCGTACTGCTATCCCTTCGAGGTCGTACCAGCGTCTGCCCCCCCCCCCCCCGCCTCGCGCTATTTCTCTCCCTCCTCCTCCTCCTCCTGGACTTGCTCCAGCTTTACATAGACGACTGCAGTACACGATGGTACGTCACTCTCCCGCCTAGTATTTCAGTTTTCCTGTAGATCCCGCTGTCACTTTAACCCTTAGCGGCCACTGGGGGTAACTAGTTACCCCAGGCTCAGAAAAAGTGAAATTAGAGGTCTAAAAC
>JARQST010000742.1:33881-50556 GCA_030142225.1 Pachycephus smyrnensis
TTTTCAGCGTGGGGTAATGAGTTACCCCATGTGGCCGCTATGTGGCCTGGCTGAGGTGTGGCCGCTAAGGGTTAATGTATTTACATTGAAAATGTTTGCCCCCCCAGACCTGATCCTTCGTATGAGTTCCAGGCTACTTTCCTTGCGACAACATCGTGGTGAGAAAAGATGGATAAGGTAGGCACCAAGATACCTCTACATTATTATGGTAAATAAAATTAGGTCGTCATACATTATCCAAGATTCTTTTTAATAAAGATTGTACAAGTTTATCAGGCTTTAGTATCAGTTTCATGCTATAAGCCAGTCAAAGCACGTATACAGCAATAGTTCAATGGTCAAACCATGGTATCACTTTCACATTCAGCTGACACTTTTACGTTATAAGCCATAAAGAATGACACTTCAAACTTGAACTGACGTCACGTTTCGACCATAGACAATATAAAGTCTAGTATAAAAACGTACCTACGTTTCATCAGAGCGTATAGCGAAGTCGAATGAACGCGGTGTAAAAATAAATCTAATAACCAGTGCATACTATAGCTCTCTCTAGAAAGCAGGATATATCAGGGTATATATTAGTATCTAGGGGGTTATTGGAATATACAGGGCAGCCATAGAGATGAAATACAGGAAAATAGGAATGTGCAAGTGCATCGCCATATGTAAACAATGCACATGAAATACACGTAGCACGTGAGGATAATGGCGGAATATGGACACGCGCAGTTCTCTGCCTGGATACATTCCTCTTGCTGGCGCGCCTGTGCACACTCTATAGTCTGTGTTGTACTAGACTGCACGTATGACATACTATGCACATACTATCCCATATATAGATAAATGATACACACGCGATGCGTACGCCTGCATCCCTCATAGAGAGAAAGCTCTGGCTCTCCTATGTTAACCTCCTCATTAGCTGCGCTTTGATCCAGACCCCACTTTCCAGACAGTGCTGCTGGTCATTCAACCTCCGATCACCCCACTGCCTAGCAATACTATCACCACCCATGGCAATCCCTCGACAACCCTCTATTTAATCCCAATTAACGCCTCGCCATCGTGTTGCGTCTACCATGATAAAAAGGACTCGAGTCCGAGGGGTTGGAAAGGACGAAAATAAAAGAATGGCCTTTCTTTCTCTCGTCCCACTCTCATCCACCACTTTCTCTCTCTCTTATGCTCCACTTATTACCTCTTTGGACTCGTCGTGTCTACCAGCTTTTCATCCCTTCGTGTCCTTCGCCAATTTTATTCCAGGACTTAAGCAACCTTCACCAAGACCCAGATGAACGTCCTCGCTCTGCTACACGAGACGAATAATCAAGATTATTTCTATTCCTATACCCGTTCCCCACGGGACATTCAAGCTGTGTTCAAGGTGCCTTTGGGTTAACGACTTTTTTATATCCTTTTCTATCATTGAGTACAGAGTACTTAGTGCATGGTTCGTAAGATTTACTTAGAAGATTCACTTTTTTCTTTAATATATGTGATTACGAATGTTTCATGAAAATAATGGTTAAGCGTGGGTGGCGCCTATGTTCTTGGATTGGAACATTATATACGTATATTTCCTCTGAAAATTCTTCCGTCGGCAAAATAATATCGCGAAGCTTATCGATAATGGGACTATATCGAATAGACATTCAGAAACATTCTAACGCTCGGCTGGATGAGAAATCAGTGCGGAAGTCGCTTGAATCGTCGTTAAGGGTGGTTTATAGTCCTCTGGATTCGGGGTGGAGTCGGTTGTGTTGCTATACGACTCGTAAATGGCGAGCGAATGGTCACGCGCGTATTTACCCTGTTCTCCAGGCAGAACCTTTCCCAACGATATTTATGACGTCTAGCCGACGGACTACGACAAATCTCTCTAGGATTGCGATTAAGATTTGATCGGGACTTTTATGGCGTACTATAAAAGGCTCAAAGGATTCAAGCGCGGATCGTTCACTTCCTCTATTCTAGCAAACTATCCTGACTCCTGTGTATACCTTAACCTATAAATTCCACCGATCCTTCCGGCGTTGTTTTCTAACCATTACCAACACTGAAACATTATCCTCAACCGATAACTATCGATCGACGTAACGATTTCATAAGTTCCTTAGATCCTTTAGTAGGACATAGAATTTTCAACGGACGAAAAATCTTGCGCATTCGCACTACGACTGTCGTATCTGAAATGAAGCAATCCTTACGATTTTACTGCTTCGTACTACTCCGTCGGCAACGTTGATCCCAATACTGAGAACAAATATGGTCTGGATCGATAAAAGGGTCACGAGTGGAACTTGAGAACGAAACTTTATGAGAATAAAGTACCTGAGCACAGCCAACAGTTTTGTGACACTGTGTTCCCGATAACCTGCCAGATCCCGTAATCTTCCGCAAACAGGCCTCGGCTGAACGCTTGTATGAAATTCCGAAGGAATATTCGAGCGTCTAGACGCAGGATAACCTACATGATCCTTCGTCGAATCCATCAAGTGTATTTAAACACTCGATTACGCAAGGCATTCTTGCACTTTTTCAACCGTTATTAACGCCCAAGCTCCACGTAGCCGTGAATATAAACGATGAACGACGAAAGGCGAAGGCCTTTTCCGCGGGAATAGAATAATTAGAGGACGCGAGATAATAAATATCGCGAGAGGGTAAGAAAGTTTTGAGATCATAAAAAATCATTAACCATCGTACACGATTGATGGCGTAATTAAAAACAGTGAAGACCGTTAAGATATTTTATCGTGTATAAATTTTTCAACCTCGATCGCGCTATTTTATTATCGCGTCATATTAAACAAACAATGGTGTTCAGTGAACTGCCAAGTAATTATTGGGGTGTAGATATCGATCTTTAATATTTCAATTTTTCATGCTCGTTTAATGACTGTGTAATAAAGTAAAGCGATAACCATAAAGCTCTATCGCGTTACATCATTAATCGGCGCCATATTGGTTGTAATAAAAACAAAATCGATTGAGCCAATTAAAGAAAAAAAAAACAGTTAACGATAATGATACCAATTTCACAGTAATTGCCATTTCGATGAGTATCAAAAATCTTGAGCGTGTTACAGTCATCCCTTAATAACACTGGAAGCAGTGCGATTGACGCAGCCGCGCAAATCGAATTGCATGGCGGCTCAGTCCAGGGGTGGCTGCTGGTAAGGGTGCACTTTTTCATTAAAGGGGCGGTGTATTTCGAAGCGGACGCGAGCCTCAATCTTCCACGCAGACTAACGCGAACAAATTACACAGCCCGCAATCCCTATGCCTGGGCTAACCATCCCCTTGCTCTGGGGCTCCAGACTCTACAACACACTTTTACCAAAGCCACCCCCATATAGGATACTGCAACCGCTACGTTTTAACACGTTCCCTCCCCATCCCCATGTTCCATTACTCAGATTCCCTCGAATACCACAGCTCCTTTAGTACACATCCTCTTCCGTTAGAATTGTGCACCGTACACATTCTCAAAATGGCTACGACGTTATCAAAAGTACTGCGGATCTTGGGATTGTTTATTATAATAAGTATATAGACAAGGAGTATATATCCAAAGCAAGTTTCCTCATGGATATCAAGCCATTCGCAATACAAGCATAAACTTCTGAGTTGGTATACGGTCTGAAAGATTGTAATTTCCTGCTTAACGTGGAAGCCTCTAACATAGCGAGTAAACGAATTCTCTTATGAGCGTCGCTCGGTTGTTTGATCGGATGTTGACTAGAATGACGAAGTACGGCTGCTGGAAACAATAGAAGCCGTACTTAGATTTACATTTCGTTCTATCCTAGTCGGTCGTATCGATCTGTCTAACGCTGTAGAGAAGCTTAGGAAAATTCAACTCTTATAGAACACAAGTACACCATGTACATAGCTAGCTACTAATTTGCTTATTGAAAAAATATACCTAGTGCGCAGGCCTATTAAGGTCTCTTGGCAGTATAATTAATAAGAAAAAAGAAGTTGACGGTGTATAAAAACACGTCTGTACTAAAGCTACGAATAATCAAAGCAACTTGTTCCCAAGTCTGACAGTGATGAGGTAGAAAGAGGTTAGAAGAGAGAGAATAAAATTTCAGCCAATAACTGCAATATTAATCAGACGATAACCAGAGCCAGACTCGCTTTTCAATCTCATTAATAATATCGATAGCTCGCTGAATAATACATGAGGTTATATTTCGCTCTGTTAGGTTAGGTTAGGTTAGATTATATAACGGCACGTACGATACGGGCTTTAAATAAAATACGCTTCTCCCTTTGAAAGCCGATGGCACTCGCGCAACGCACACCCTTTTCTTGCTGGGGATGTTTCGCAGGGGTTCCCTTAAACTGCCGATCGAATTCCCCGCGCCGATTACTAAAGGGATGATATAGAAATGTACAGGGCTGGGATGGGAATAGCATGGTGCAGCCAACCCCAAGAGCCAATCTTAAAAAGTACGCCGTTAAATAACACCGCCGCAAGAACGTGCATCGTACAAACCCTATGAACATAAAACATCCCGACTCGCTGCGCCAGAGACATTTCTTTACGAGATTACATTTGATCGTCGAAATTGCCTACTATCAAATTGATCGATAACGTTCCACGCCTCGCGACAGCTGTATCAGCGGCTTTATCGAACGCTTGCCATTTTTTGCTGTACCATCGCTCCGCCAATAGAGGCGTAAGAACATGTAGAACGTGAGTCTACGGGGTAGGGTGAGGGAGAAAAGGCATAAAGTATATTCATTAAAGTATATTCCTACGCGGGATGGGACATACGGTATAGTAGATTAACTCAACATTGAAAAAAAAGCTTTGAACGCCTATTTCTTAAAACGCGTTTTTTTTCGCACGGGCGTCACTGTAAGAATTGCAATTATCTACTAAATTCAAAAACTTTTGTGAAATTCTATTCTTAATAACATGTATTCTAGCCTCATCCACGAACATTAATTTTGAAACAATCATTTCTTTCCTATGGGGATTTAAGCGCGTTAAAAAACCTGTTTTCTGGAATATTTTTTTTAACAATGTGCCAATCATCTCCTAATCGCTTTTTAGCAACAATAATAGATAGGGCCATAGCCATTGATAAAAATTTTAAGAATTCCTTTGGTTTTATTATTTCATATGATCCTGTGTCAAGTTCTGATGGCGCCCGTGAAGCCGTCTGAGTTTTGTCAGCGGTGCAGTTGACGCTGCATATCAACGAAAAAAAATATATAAAAATCAATTTTAAAAATTTCTTTGTTCTCTTAATTCATAGCAAAATAAAGCCTAAAACCTTCTTACCGTATCTTGTATAGTTTTCTCTAAAAAAATTCATAAATATTAGGTGGACCGGAAAGTACCCTTAAGTTGGCAACAATGGAGAAGAATTGTATATCTCATATCGAAATAAATGGAAACAGTTCTTCGTCATGCGATAAACATCGAAATTTCGTTATTTTTTTATCTCTGTGCAAATTGCTTAGATGGAGGAAAATATATATTTGCAATTACTAGAACAATGGTTAGTACTTGGACAACAAAAATTCTAGTAAGATTGACGAAGTCAGCTAGTGAGATTTACAATAACAATGGTAAATTTTGACAGAATTGTTGTCATTGCTACTAGAATTTGTTGTTGTCCAAATACCTAATCATTGCTCTATTAATTTTATGATGTTTTATGACGTTTTATAAGGATGCATGCGTTTCGCTATATGTGCACATATATATATATATATGTTTAATTTTTTTTAATATCTCGACGTACGGAATGATTTTCTACACAGGTATATTCGGCCTCGTATAATTCTTCAATGCACCCAGACCCGTTACTCACGGGACATTACGAAGTCAACGGTTCGCTTGAGAGCTTGTGAAAAATGCACACTGTAAATTGCACGCGCGAAGGATCGTTCTCATGAAAGCATCAGTAGCATCGAGAGACGAAGTATCCAGGAGCACTGGTAAGTGTACACACGCATGTGCAAATTAAATAAGATTTATTAGCATCTTGCGATAAAATATAAACAGAAATTATGACTGTTAAACTTAGCCCCACCCTTAGGAAAATATACCTTTAGCAATGGTGTTTTGCTAATGGTAATCAAAGATAACCAATAGAATCCCCATTCATTTACCATTAGTCGCCATTGATTCTCTTTGGCAAAACGCCATTGCAATTGGTAAATTTTCCTAAGGGCAGACTCGAACCAATTAACAATCTTGGTTCACTATTGGATAACAACACTTGGCAGTCAAGATTGGTCCAAACTTGGGTCGTCTTTCAATCCTGATCGAGCATCGGTGATTGTTGCTTGGGTACTCTGCACTAAGTAAAATTTATCCCTGAGGATGGATTTGTGTTAATCTCCATCATCTCCCTGGGGTTCGTTTATAGGTTAGCCATAAGAAAAATCGATGATCCACCACCAGTAACCACCATCACCAATGAAAATCTCTCATCTCTCGGGAGCCGTTCCTTTAGTCATTTCCTTGTCATTTCTTCGTCATCGCGTAGACCCGCACCCTCCCAGAGAGCTCCGAGACTCCGGCTGATTTACTCGCGAAACATCCCTTCGACGAGGGTGGCCGAGTGGAATTTTTCATCGTTTTAACGTCGCGCCGGTATTATCGCTACCAAGCCGGGTCTGTCTAAGTCATCCGCACGGAAAATCGAATCTATCCATATATAATTTTTCATGCAGTCCTGTATATTTTCATATCGAGTTTTCGCGAGCAATAAGAGTAAATTGTTTCAGGCCGTCTACTAATTTTTATTTAAACCTGTAGCTCTTAGACACGTGGATACACCATAGCGTGTATCATAAAGGGGAAGGAAGGATAGGATGATAAGATGTAATATGAAGGAGGAAATAAAATAAACTATTCTTCCGTCATCAGGCTACTTAGGGAGCCACGTTTATATGGAGCCCTTGCCAAGGGCTGCCAGCCTGGATATAATCTGTAAATCGAGGAGAAAATTGGAAAAGTTCAGCGATTCCGTGAATGCTACATTAGCCCTGCACCTCACCGCCATTTTTCTCACGCTCTCCTACTGTGCTGCCTCGAATCCTCGAACCCACCCTTCGGTAGAACGAGACTATTTTTTATGACTTTTCTAAAGTCCCTTCGCGCGATGACCCTATGTAGTCAGCGACCTACCCCTTGATCGTAAATTGCACTGCGAAAATAACCTACTGCGGATGACAATTTTCACTCTGCTGTCCAATCGCTAATGGCCTTCGCGATTGGATCTGTGTGTGTCTGCCTCTGCAGCAGTTCCGGAGAATAGAAATTCTGATGTTTCCGAAAATGTGGACATTGTCTCTCAGAAGTAATCGCGGTAGACAGCAGTATGCGAGTATGTGGGGAGGGTGATAGGTGGGCCACGAGTCTCACGGAGACAGAGATTTGGCCAAGCTTCTTCGTCGCTTTCATGAATATGGAATCATGGAGATTCGGGTTCCGTTACATCGTGCAGAAGAAGCTCAACCGAACGTAATCCTGTTTGACGAAGATCCTCGGAAATGTCCTTCAAAATCCTTTACGATGACGAAATGCATTATGAGTTGTGCTTTTGCTCAATTGCGTCTTTTTTCATTCCTTTTCTTTTCTTGAGACAAAAAATCGTCACACGAATTTTTCATAATATTCTCAATAAACATGAAATTTCGTATACATAAAAAATTGGAGATTTACACGTGTTTTATAATGTTATCAATAATATGCCAGTTTATTTATAATATTCGATCTAATCTATCTTTCTTAGAATTCCATTTAATACACCACGTATAGTATATTTCCGTGTTATATGGTGTTGTAAATTCTTTTTATAATATCCAATTAAAATCTCAATTAAAAATACAATAATAGATATCTTATAAAGTGTAATTATTACATAGAGAGCAGTATAAAAATTCTTTAACGTTAATTGGTACGCGACATTTTTAGGTATTACTTTTCGTCTAACCCCTACGACGTCATCCATAATTTTATAGATAATTCCGTTATTAGCGAGTATCGACAATACGTCATTAATCATAGGGAGAGCATAGTATCCTTTGAATAATGCGAATCCTTTCCAATGTGTTAAAAGACACTCATCGACTATGACTAATTCGTGAAATTCCTTCATAAACGAAAGTCCAACACGGCTTTCCATTACACAACCAATATTATCGTTTTTTCGACGTTCCACAAGTCGTTGTACACATAGGTTCTTATCTTCCAATATCTTCGCACGAGCCTGCAACCTTCTGTAATAATTATTGTCGTTACTCTGACCATGAAAATGTTCAAAACTCATATTATAAGGCCCTTCTCCTAACAGGAGCGTACATCCAGTGCTTTCCAATTCTTTCAGTGTCTTGATATCATTCGGAACGAGTTCGTATATCAGCGAACTTGTCAATAAAGATTGAAGTTTCGTAGACATTATGGCGAATAAAACTGTCAATGACATTAAGAAAAGCTTAGCTGACCATCGTTTTGGAAAGAGTGGTACTCCTGATCCTAGAAGACTCCCTAGGGTTTTTAATATTCCTCTAACAGGATGATCCTTAGGCACTACCGATAGTCCAAACCAAACAACAGTCAGTACACAGCAACAGACAATTGTCAATTCCTTCACGCCCACGAAACTGTTCATCACGCTTATTGCGCCATTTGATAATATCACTACACATAGCGATGAGTAATCATGAGGTCCTGTCAATTCCGCGAAACGCAAGAATTCCTCATTATATGTATAAATGTAAATACTATTGCCGGTGAGGTCGTGCTTGTGCTCAAGCAAATCCACCATGACGCCTATATATTTCCCATTGCTCGATTTTTGATTGAAGAAGTCGTCGAATCGTGGTACGAATTCCAAATTTAGATCCAGTTGTTTGGCTATTATCTTCAAGATTCTTATATCGAATCCATCCAAATTACTTGGCTGGCCAGTTTTCATATCTCTGTCGAGATATACATGTGGCGGGTCTTTTGCGACAGCAACTTTCAGCTTGAAACCGTTGAATTTTCGGAGCTTATTGGGAAATACAGCGATGTTATTGATTTCTGGAAAAATTGAGTAAGTTCTGGTGAAATGATCATAGGTATGTAGAGAAACGTGACAACCATCCACTAATGTTAGAGTTAGAATAACCAGACGATAAACTCGTGGTCCTTGTAGTTCTTGAAGAAGATCTGCCATTTTCTTGCAAATGACTTTTGATTGAAGTATCAATATCACCGGGACGCGTACTCTTTCGTAATTAAGATCTTTTATCTTATTACTTAGAATCTCTATCTCCTGGGTCGACGGGCATCCTTCGCTGGTGTGCCATAGAATAAACAATGTCGAGAAGGACAACTCGTGACTCGTTGTTGGCTTTTTATATCTTCGAACGATGTAACTGCTCTCCTTGACAATTGAGGATGTTACTATATCATCGTTGGAATTATTAAAGGTGCTCAGATCCAAGATAGTGGTATATGGTTGAACTTCTTTAATAATTGTACTAATATATCTTGCAAGACACATTGAATTCTCAGTTAAATTATACAAGTCGTACGGTAACGCTGATCGATTAATAGCGAAATTAAGATGCAACAGAGTCATGGAATAAATTAAATTTGATAAATTCATTTTGATTTTAATCCCACGACTTCTGACGGCAGACTGTGATAAGGAGCTGCGACCCTTTGAGGTGTAGCTTGACGAAGTATGATTTACGAGCTCAGAACAAACATGAAAATTCGAAGTAAACAGAAAAAGTACACGGCGACTATTTATTATAGAGAAAAGGAAAAACTTTTGAAAAGAGCGATAGTTGTCACTTTTGATAAATCGCACTAGGTTCTCCATCATTCATTTCTCATGTAACGGACGTTAATTGATCGAACAGCCAAAGAATTTCAGGATGGTAAAGGGATAAAATAAGAACCGGAAGTGGCCCAAAAGGCGTAGTTGCTTGCCGGAAACGGTCGGAATGAAACTTCGTTCCGGAAATTTCGAAGTTAAGGCTACACGAGCTACGGCTAATGGATCCATCCAGGTCTGATGCGATTAGCTGGTCTCGCGGAGATGAAAGTGTCGATAACTTTGTAATTCGAAGGACGGTAACGCCGTTACCGTTTTGCATAGCTAAAGCGGTAACCTCCTGAGGAAGGGACCTCTTCGTGAGGATCTCATGAGTACCGGTGACCCTACGCTGGCGGCAAGAAGAACTTACGAGATTAATCTTTTTCTTGTCTTTCTTGATATGTAAATACTACTAGCAGATGCCCATGACCTAAATTACGTAAGTAAACGAATGTAAATTACAATCAAGAAACAAACGGATATTGTGAATTTAAACGGAGTAAGAAGAAAATGATATTATAGTAGAATTAAATAATTCCTAAAATAAGTAATCAAAGTGAGCTCTCGGATCGAGACGAAATAACGGGAAAATAATGAGAAGCTATTCGATCATTCCTTAATTAATCGGTTGGACGATCCGATTCGAACGAATAAAATCACTAGGTTCATTCCGCAACGAAATTACCCGGACTCGCTAACGAGATTACGTAAACGAGGGAAATCCGCTAATCAAGCTCGATGCCAGAAGTCTTGGTGAGATCTCGCGTGATCGGTTTAGCTCACGTGGCAGCACTAGAGTGGGGATTGGATATATAGAGAAGGGTCACGTGTCAAGCGTCGTGACTCGGGACCAATGGCCGCGCTTTGTATCGATAACGTGACATCGTTAACGGCAGAACGTAATAAGCTCGGCTGCTTCGTTATTTTAATTGGCTTTAAACAGTTTTCAACAGCGATTAAACCATCGAAAATTCACGTAGTTACAGATATACGTCAAGGGTTAATCTATTCGCAGACTACGGTCTATACCTGTATTACATTACATATTTAATTCTATACATTATATGCATATGTGCATATATATATATATACACATATGCGTACATAATATCAGTGGAGGCGAGTATATCAAGCCACTATCGAAACTGTCAACCAATCCGAGCCACAAATTCATCATGGCGGTCTAAGCAGAGCGCGACCATTGATTAACCGTTCGCCGCAGATGTTTGACATAATTTAACAACTGGGACATTAATATCTATAAACGATAAATTAATGTCAGCCACTCTGGTCCGGTTTCGCCGGGTGGCTCGGGCCACTGTCACAAATCACGATCAGCGCCGTTAAACGCGACGCGTTACGGCCGGATGTCGACCGAACCAAACCAATCAATGCCAACACTTCCGGTATCCCATGAAAATCCTACCGTGAAATCGTAACCTGTAATTCTTCGATGCTTCATTGCTTCTGCAGGACCTCCGCAGATCAGTCCTTCGACATTTCTTGAATGGTCATCTGACTCTGACCCAATCTTACCTAACCTAACCTAATCTTCACCACACCAGGATTCTCTAACTCCTCGGCGGATATATGAAACCAGGGACGAGCGCACAATTTTCCCTTGGACATTTGCATTTTAACGAGGCCATTATAAATTAGCGAGTCATTCTTACACGAGCGTCAACCAGTGGTGTTGAAAATTTTTCGCAAAAAGGAAAATAAATAGAGAATTTTACTTGTGCTACAACGATTGTCACCCGCTGACACCTAGCAATATACGTACGCGTACAGTATGTAACATGTGGGCCGCCCGATCTGTATTTTATCGTGAACGCAATTTTGAAAAAATATTGGAAAATTTACATTGGTATCACATGTACATTTGGGAGTGGCGACCGTTTCGTTTCGCGAGCAAGTAAATAATTCTCTAGTAGCCGTGAAAATAAATTTCCACAGTTCGTGCGGCGAGCAATTTCGTTATCTTCCGACACGAATGTATAGAACTTAAATGCGCATTAATTAACGTCGCTAGACGTCGCAATTAATGGAAACCGTAGCACCCTTCTTCCTCCTCCTATGTACATCTCACGATCGCGTCTCCCTCTCAACACATAGTCCATCCTACATGGCGGCCCGGTCGCTTGTAAATGCTCTGTCGGGATTCGACCCACATTAGCGATATTCCGGCCATTAGTGACGAAATTAAATTAATTATGCCCACGCCTAATTATTCATTAATGCCTATATTGTTGACGATGGCGCGGGGCCGTTAACTAGCCAGTGCTCTCGCCACCCTGGGACGGTTGGACATTTCACAAACGTCCTTACTTCGAGCGACGTTATAATATGGTTTCTCTAGCCGACATCCCTAGAGAAATTCACGCCATGGAAAATGTCGGCCATTGCCCTTGCACTGCTGTCAGTAATGCCAACAGCAGTGCATCGGATATGACGCAGTAACCAGTGAATATAACTATGTACTGCGCACTACCAGGATCACGAAACTGTATATAAAAATTTGTTGTACTGAGCAGAAGTAACGTCAACGTTTAAAGAACACGAAAAAGTCTTTATCTATGTTATTACTAAGCCGCCGACACTATTTTCCTGGCAATTTCATCAGAACGTAATTGGCGCATTTTGCTCCTGCTTCCTTCTCGAAGATTCGTTGAAAGCCAGCAAAGGGACGGTGGCCATTTCGGATCTAGCGATGTACAAATGCTTCAGGCTATGATGAATCACCCGGTCAGGCAATCCATTACGGGACATCAACGTCCAGCATTGCCGGAGGGTATCACGATCATTCTATTTCGGGTTTTTCCGTGCCCATATTGGTATAAGGATCCCTCAGCTTATACTTCCTGAAAGCTAAAACATACCTCAAAACGTCCTCATGATTTTAAAGAATCGAAATATCAACCATTTTTTGCGATTTACGTCTCGCGCATTGCGAACTCGTCCTGTTTAACGTTCGCAATAAGTATCTTAGTATGTTTGTTCATATTGCAAAAGTTCCTACCGTGCTTTATGACCTTACGCAATGTCATACGTGCACGTACAAATGTAGGCGTACTTTTCTGACGTAATACTCGCTTCAGGACACGCGCCGCTACATTGATTCTCAGGATTTCTGTGGATTCCTCGCCGAGGAAAGAAATAAAGTTCTTCTCCACCAAAGTAGTCACCCACCAGCACGCAGCCGGGCTCGTCGCATTTTATTAGCGGGGAGTATTAATGCGTTTATGGGATCGTAAAGATGTCGTAACTTCCTCTGAGAAGGATGGTAAAAAAAGAGGAGGTAGAAGTGAAAGAATAAAATGAAGGAAGGTAGAAAGGAAAAAAAAAGTACGAGCGAAGGATAAAGAAAGAAGGCAGAAAGACTTACACGAGAGAACATTTGATTCAACAGGAGTCAGAGGATCCCCACAGATCCCTGACATGATCCTTCCCGGTATAAGCTCGATACACGTACGGCTCCTCACATTACGGGACTGAAACGACGAATTAGCCAAGGATCGTCGTTATCCCTGCTCCCAGGATCCCACGTATAATGACCGTTCCTCCATCCTGAACACGATCTTCCAGGTACGTATACATATATCCGCTACGAACTAGTCCTCTCGTGTGACGTGCCACCATGACGATGAGGTTAGGATCGATCCCTATTCCTAGTACATGATATAGCCAGTGTACATACGCTCGAATCTCTCGCATTATGAAACAACGTTACCCTTTCATAATTTCCATCGCACTCTAAGGGAACTTTCAATTTTCCCAGGGAGCTGTTGCGAAAGCCCTACGCTATCGGAAAGTTTATTTCTGCACTGAGGGCAAAGTTAAACGCCATGTCGGTTTTACGAACTCGATAGATGCCGTAGGTATGTACCGACTGTGTGCACCAGTGTGCACACAAAACTACTGCTAAGAGTGTAGTTACAGGCGCCGTGTAAGCAGTGGTAAGCAGGTAGAAACGTGCAGGCGCATACTGTCGGCGGTATTGTAGCCATCAGGGTAAGTTGCATTTATAACGCAACTACGCGAAACATACATTTGTAAGTTCACCCAGTGACGGTCGATTTATGCATGACGCCAAAGGTGCGGAGTGTTAGGTTGAAAGGCAAAGTTGAAGTAACGGTAAGAATAAACTTCCTTACGGATACCCAGAACCATGAAGAGACGTTAAAGGACCTTCCTAGAGGGCGTAGACGTCCCCTTGGCCTAGCGTCTCTGCCAGTCGTGAAAGTTGGAGCCTCCCAGCCTCATATAAATGTAGATTGCGCGAACGAATGAATCCTCCGGGTGGAATTATCCTGACGGGTCACGAGGAATCCGTTTTCTTCTCGCAACGATGCGTACACCTTCTCCTGGTCGTCGGTTTGCCTCTTCATCTCATGGAAAGTTTAAACTTATTCGAATGGCAGTTTAATAGAGAATGGAACTAACGTAGAATATTCTACTAGGAGACCTTATCGACCTTATACTCAAAATGTTCAGTATCCACATCAGGACACCCTTCGAAATCAAGGTCACTATCAGTTATTCAGCAGTTTTCCAACCTCTCGTTAACAATCCCAAGAGCAAAGACCCGAGGTTCTTTACGTCCCTTACTTATTTGTTCTCCATCCAAGTCTTCACCTTAGTATCCCGGATGAAGATTATCTTCGCAAGTACAGTGCGTCCTCATTCTCATTATCATGAACCCTCCTGGACGAATATTCATCCAGTGGGAGTCCCATCCGTAGCCCAGAGAAAATTGGCCTGCTGCCAACGGTAATTGCGAATCCGTCTGTGGATGCGTTTCGCTTTGGCGTTCGTGCGGTTGCGATAATTACGGGGCTCTACTGTCCCTCCCTCTCACACTCTCTGGTCCGCCACCCCTTAATTCCCTACTTCCCCTCCGACCCCCTCCTCTTGTATCATCCCGTACAATCAAAGGTCCCTTTTGCGAACAAAAGCTTCATCGTCTAGCTGCCCATAACGGGTTACCGCAACGCTATTGCGTTTTACTCGCGAATTCGACGCGTATGATGCACAACGCTATATGAAATTGGTATATGCGCGGCTTCAAACCGGTATTCCGATATTGCTAAAAATCCCAGAAGCAATGGCGGCTCGCATTTGCTTACAATTAGTCGAGCTAAAAAGGGGGCGAAAGTCGGGGGATTTATCGCTCGTTTAAGTGCAGGATTTACTGCCCTTGAATTATTGCTGAGTGTTTTAAAAATTCCATTGCCCCCACTGCAAAATTACCATGGTTACTTAATACCCTGTGGTGCGCGGAAAATCTTGCGAAAGTATCTGCGGATTTTTGTCTACAGGATTTCCGAGGATTAGTACTTTAGATTAGTACTTGGAGTTTTTAATGACTGCCTTTATTAATTCTCTCGGATCGATATTATTACACATGTATCTGAAGTCAGTATACATTGATACTACATTGGATCTGCTCGCTTTTGAATTTTTCAGTGCTCCAGAACGTTACAAAACACTATTCTACGTTCCCAATGTAGAGAATTCCAGCGGAATTAACCAATCACGTGTATGATTTGAAAGGAATAGTAAACGTCATTTGTTAACTCTGCTTAATTGCTGAACAATGGAAACATCACATATAGTGTTTCAGAGCACTTCGGGTATTTAAAAATGTAAGAACGAACGGAGCCATTGTAATGCATTCTGTGAATTTGAGCAAAAAATCTAGTACACCTAAAATATTTAAATGGATTCGTTTTTTGCATCAGTGTAGAAAAACATAGAATATGCAGAATCACTTCTGTCCGGAATTACAGTAAATATTTTATCTTTTGGGAAAGTTGCTCCATAAAAATTAAACCATTCAAGGATCCTTTGAATAATCGTATTCAAGATTCTGTCCAATTATGGGAGATGGCAGAGCAATGAAAAATTGTATCAAGCGCTGGCAATAAGTATTTTATACGTATAAGGCTCTTTCGTTTTTACGATTGTAAGTGCTTTCAAACGCTCTACTACTTCTTTTCAATTATTCAGAATTTCAACTGAATTAATCAATGGCGTTGATCTATTCCATTTACAGCGTATACGCTGTTAGTTAACCCGCTTTGAGCCTTCACGATAAAAACGTAACGTATACTTTTCTGGAGCACATAAAATACTGAAATTAACATCCTATAAAATTACCATAAAAATTGAAATTCTTTTTAACATAATCATCAGTTCATTTCTATATACACTATCAGCACTTGCAACATAATTAAATCTTCATTTACGGTGGCTTCACAACTTATCTCAGACTGCTCACACGTGTCGGTAAATTTGGGAAACTCGATCTCTAATTGGTCAGATTTCCGAGTCTTTCAACATATCCTTGCATCCTTACTACAGATTATGCATGTAGGGTGGTCCACTTAACTTAAGCGATTAAAATAATTTTTTTAGATTGAATGATGCAAAAGTTGTTTAGCTACTTGGTTTTTTTGCTCAAGTTAAAAGACCCTGAATATTAAACGGAGTAAAAGATGAAACAGTACGTGACGGACCACCTGCCAAAAGCAGAAAGGACGTATGATTAAACTACACTTAGGCCCGTACTCCTACCTCTCTCTTATAATGTCTTTTAAGCTAAAAGTATCGATAACTAAAGAGCACTCAGATTCAGAGTATAGTTGTGATTAGTTAACCGTACCTTTAGCTTGAGAGACTCCATAGTATTTATTCCGGACAAAATAGTTGATAACATTTGAACAGTACAAAGAAAATTTTGTGTTTTAAGGCGACTGGGGAGTGCAAACGGCCATCTTGAATTTCCAATCACGAAAATCGTAAGTTACACGGAATTGTTGCAT
>JARQST010000743.1:2999-35073 GCA_030142225.1 Pachycephus smyrnensis
AAACAATAACGCTGCAGAGAGGCAGGACTTAAGAAAGGAATGGGTGGTTGGGTGGTTTGAAGATACACGTGGCAACACCCAGTAATAATACAAAATTCCTATTTTAGGATTTTGAAGGTGACTATGTCTCCTTAATGGCAATGTATAGGAGATAAATAAAAAAGATTGAATATGAATTATAAATTTGTTATTAATGAATTATGAAAAAAACTGACCCTTTATATTTATTAAATGGTCAAAGGATGAAGGGAATACAGATAATCGATATCTATTGATTATCCTGAATTATGTAATCATTTTTAGATGATCAATAGATATTGTTCATCTATGTTCCTTCGAACCTTTGACTATTTAACAAATGTTAATGCAGCACAATACATTTTTCTGGTGACATACGTCATACCGTATGCACGGTCGATTTCTATTAATATATATCTGTCAATTGTGCATTTATTCATTTCGCGTCAATACAGATTTCGTGTTAGAATGTCTTTAATATATTCTATTGAAAAACAGAAACTTGTGAATACCCCCCAAAAACACCTCTGTGTAAAAAACCTCGCCAAGTACAGGATTGCTGTGAATTACCCACCTTAAAAAACACTATTTATATATTAGGTTGTGGTTTTACATACGAAAAGTATTGAAATCATACCGAAATGCCAAGCACATAAGTCACTAGATATCTGCTTATCATATGATCTGACACTAGCTCATCATTTTAATTATATTTGCAGAGTTTCCTGTAACGTCTTCATTACTTTTTTGTTATTACTGCTATTCATATTTAAGTATGATTTAATTGTCATTTAATCATTTATAAAACGTTAAGTGATTCCTTATCGAGTACTACTTGGCGGGTCAATGCTTGATCATCCTTAGTATGGCTAATGGTAATATGTAGTATGGGCAAAGTCTTGCTGCTGGCCTGATCCATGACTCGCAGTATGGACAGTCTGGCAAGAGTACGGCATTGATCTGCACAGTCTGGGCAAATGAATTAGTGAATATCAAGTGGTATAGCCGAAATATGGTCCAACTCTCTTTCAGCTAGACTCATTCGTTTCCAAAAGCCATATTAAGGATGGTCAAGCATTAATTAAACATCGATCAATCCTTGATTCAATTGATCATATTGATCTTTCCCGTACAAAATTTTTTTACATGGGAAACATACATATTGGATAGCGATTCCGAGTGATTTCAGTTGGACTTCTGTTAAACTAGATACACATGAATTGAATTTGAATTACACTTTTCAAAAATTTAAAACTATTACCTTAGCATATAATGAGACTCGCAGTATGAGACAGCTAATTACGAGTATAGCAGACGTATGGCTTAAATACAGAATGAACACAGCCGTTTCTATTACATTAAAAACAAAACACGGCACCCCGCATGCTCGGTTTTACATGTTTCATCCCGTAACACGCATTAGAGAATTTCACACGAACCAGAAAAATTTCGGAATTTATCGCTAAGGTGCCACTATCTTGATTCAAGAAATTCCTTATATAACAATTCGTTGATGGAATAGGTTAACCTTAATAGATGCCGAGAATCAAATCGAGTTGCAGTAGAAGAATTAATATAAATCGTATGTGTTGTCATTTAAAATTTTGTAACTTTTGATGTAAATTGGAAACATGGACTTCTTTTTAACAGTTCGTGATTGGTAGCAAAGAAAATTGTTTATTTTTTTCCGTTAAATCGCTTAGACACTGCAATTTCTCTGAAAAACGTTCAACGTTTTGAGTTCTATATAAGATTAGCTTAGGAAGTACCTAAGGAAATAAAAAAAAACGTTTTTTGTAAAAATAGTACACGTTTGAACAAAAAGTTTCATTTTTAGATGAAAAATTACGTAAAAAATTGTTTATAACAAAAAAAGTTTACAACAAAACGTAAAATTCGTACGTACTTCCCTAGATAATGAGATTTTGAAGCTACAGTTAAAATTTCAAGTGAATTGATGAAGATCTGTTGAAGTTATGTTTCCGACCAGTTTGAAAAATGCAGTTTTGAAAAAAAACGCGTTTAAAGTTTTACGTAGCATTTTTCGATAGAAATTTTTTATTTACCTCTAGTCTGCGATGCCTGCACCATACAATTGGCCTTCTAAATTAACGTTCTCCTCCTCTTCTTTCTTTCTGGCTGATTTTAAAGACAGCCTAGCCTCTTTTGCAGTGTAAAAAGTAAAAGGCCGCACAAAGGCTTTTGGAAGGGGCTAGGAGCGCGCTGCAAGGTGCTTAGCCGCAGTTCACGGAATAAGCACTTAAAACCTTTACCCCCTTATAAAACTTATTGTACTTTATTTCTAAGACCCTAAGGCATCATTTAAACCAAAAAAGTTTTTTAGCATTTTTCCAAAATTCTACAGTGGCATTATCCCTTAATATCTGGAATCACTTTGCAGTCTCGCTTCATGTACGAGATGTCGTTCCTGAGAGTTTTGAGTGTTTTCATTACATCAGCTAAGGTAGGCTGCTGCTCAGTGCTTGTGCCGGAGCTTCCCACGTTAGTATACCGAGCTCCAGTAGTTTTCTGCATGTTTGGAGAAGTATATTTATTAGTGGTAAATTTTTTTTATTTCGGATACTTGAGCGGCATCTGTGCAAACTATACCGTTGTGTTAAAAAGCCAAATTGTTTAGGATTGAGAATGTTGACAGTGCCGATTAGGTCTATATCCACTGGGAGTTGAATTAACCGGCACTATATGAAAAGTTACGAATAAGGATACTATCACCTAAAAAACACTTACGTTGTAAAAAGTTCGCCAAGTACAGGATTGCTGTGAATTCCCCTCCTTAAAAAAAAACTGAAATTTATATCTTACATTAGTGTTTGACATACATAAAGTATTGAAATCATATTGTAATGCCAAGTACACTATAAGTAAACTAGCAAATATAAGCAGTAGTAATAACATGAAAGTGTAGTGGAAACGTTACAGAAAATTTTGCAAATACAATTAAAATGATGAGCTAGTACCAAATCATATAATAGGCAAATATATAGTGACCTATGTACTTGGCATTATAATATGATTTCAAGATTTTTTTGTATGTTGAACAATAACGTAAGATGGAAATATTAGTTGTTTTTTTAAAGACAGGAATTCACAGGAATCCTGTACTTGGCGAATTTTTTGACTCAAAAATGTTTTTTGGGCGATATGACAAATTTTTGTCCTTCAACAGGTTATGTTAAAGAAATTCTAAGCACATGAAATCTCATACGAAATGAATGTGACTTCGTTACAATGCAAATTATATCGTTACAGATATTGAATGTAAATACATTGTAACATCGGTCATCAGAAAAATATTTTGCGTTCCAGGAAGTATTGAAAAGCTTTTAAATTCAATATATAAGCATATTTTCCTTAAGATATACGAATTTGAAACGAAAGTGTGGTCTTCAATGCAAAGAGAATTCATCTGCTGGGACTGTATAATCAATCCATAATTACATAAAATGAAGGCGCCCTCTTTTTACATCAGAAATGTTTTTGCCCTGTATTTCACTATTTTTAGGAAACTTTCGTATAAAATTTGTAATAATCACATATTCACCTTTATTAACATTAGTATACAACATATTGTGGTAGTTTATTATCTTTAAAAATGTTAAATCAGATGATATTATATATAATTCTTCTATTTGGAAGAAAAATTCTATTGCGGAAGGTGAAGCTGGAATAGGTCAAGTAAAATCGCATCGTACTTCGAGATATAGGGAAACAGATTTTTTAACACGTAATCACATATTTCAATACAAATGCATATATTTCCGAAAGACCTCCACCGAGTGGAACGAAGCTCATTTACGTAATTAATTTTGAGGCCAAACTGAGCTTGGATTTCAAGTTTCAGGAGCGGTTTGTGTTGTTTGTCGATGCTTTTCGTTCGAACAAATCTAGCGGGCAGCATAATAACACTAAACACTGAGTGGTCAATGTTCTATGATATATCTTTAAAAAATCTACACGTCACAATATTACAAAATTATTGTGTCGGACGCATTCGCTTCACTCGCTCGCCACACTTAATGCAAGAAACTAGATAAAGGAACAGCGAGACACCCTGGACTTCTACGTCCAACACCTAAATGTAAGAAACTATGGAGAGTGACACCTAGACGCCCTGGACCTCCACGTCCGTTACCTAGACACACGAAACTGCGGAGAGGAACAGCGAGACACCCTGGAACTCCACGTCCGTTACCTAGATACAAGAAACTACGGACTGGAACACCTGGACACCCTGGGTCTCCACGTCCGACACCTAAAATACGGGGATTTACGTCAAAGCACACACATACGCGCGATGCACACGAATGGCGGTTCTACTTTTCGTATGGGATAAAGACTTAATAATTTTATATTGTTGTGAAGGCAGCCTTATATTGTCTGAAAATTCAGTGTGATCGGAACCTTGACGGACAAAATGTGTTTGATTGTGTTGTGTATTTGTGAATCGCCATCGCCATCCGTCATGTAAAAAAGTAAAGAAGGCAAAGCAGTCAGCGCCATCTGTTGTGTCAAAAAGTAAATGGACGGGCGAAGATGACGGCGACGACGACAACGACGACGGAACTGAAATAAAATGATCTCGCTCGCCCTCTCAATACGGCCTAATCTCGTACACCAATCTCTTTGATTTTGGTGGCAATCAATTCAGAACCTTCGATTCCTGTAATGAATGTGTCAATAATTTTTTCTCATATATAGCAATAAGATATTTGATTCCAAACATAGGTACAAGAATTGGCTCGGGTAAAAAGACTCGGCAGGCCGTGCCCTGTACAGCCGGTTGCCTGTACTTGGCGTGAGACTCGACCGAGTCTCTTGATCATTGCCCTACAATAACCTAGTTGAAATGATACAAACAATCCACTCTGCGCGCACTGATAAGCTGCCCTGACACTGTCGGATGAGTCGCACTTTATTCAATTGTGCCGTTATTAGAACGCAAATTCCATCTTTTCTATAGTGCATTTAGAGTTAACCGCACGGCTACGGATTCGAATTGTTTTAGCGTTGATGGCGGTACAAGACTCATATCTCGGTGGAAGACACAGATTACAAAATTTAAGCGGGATCTCAGGAGCTAATTAGGACACGTCAGGCCGACAGCCCGTTCCAACCTCATGCTCGAGAGAGTCACGAGAGCTGCAATTTGGTGTGGATATTTTAGGGACGAAAAAAGAAATACGTGTCTCTGCTCTTTTCTTCCAATCCATTTTTTAATTTTCACGTATTTTTATAGCATCTAGCATCGATAAGTATTCTGTAACTTTGACATCGGAAGTCGCAAAGGCCTGCAATTTGGTGTGGGCATTCTGGGGACAAAAAAAAAGGCGATACATATCTCTACTATTCTTTCCCAATCCAATTTTTAATTTTCAGATATTTTTACAGCATCTAGCATCGACAAGTATTCTGTTACTTTGAAATCAGAAGTCGCGAGGAGCTACAATTTGATATGGATGTCCGCAGCACGAAAAACAGTACTCCTATGCTTAGTTTCTGGCCCCATTTCAATTTTAATGTATTTAGTTATTTTTGTTTCTCTCCCCTTCTCTCCCCCACCTTCTCTCGCTCCCTCTATAATTAAAATAGCGTTGCAATACATTTCGGGCACTGTATACAGGTTTTCGTCTAAGTGAACATGTATCTCAAAACAATTGCGAATCGTGCATTCTGCGTGAAGTTGCTGCGCGAAGTTAACGCGTCCCACCATCATCGGTAGTTTGTCAACAACTGCGCTTGGCGCTCGGACCGTGAAACAATTGCTAATAGTGTGATCCGTCTGAAGCTGCTGCATATGATGTCTCAGTGCAGCTATCTTTGGCATTCCGCAACTATACATCCCACCACGCAGCTATGAATCGCGAAAATCCTTCATTCTGATTGGTGCATCTTAAATGCTTCCCATTTAAAAACTGTTGCGAATTTCGATAAACACTTTGTGGACAGGTACTCGAGGCACCTCGAGCCATCACCCACTTTCCGGTGTAAAAGCTGTTTTGGTACACGCTGTATATACGATAAGCAAATCCAGTTTGCGAAGAACACGCTTTCTTCTTTTCTTATAAAGTAATTCTACGTCTTAATAAGAAATGCGGATGATGACGGCAGTAGTGAGAAAAGTTTGAGAGCCATTATTCTCCTGTTCTTGCAATCATTTCCTCAAATTATAGTTTTGATACTTTCGGGGCCATTGGTCATATGGTTACAATTGGCTTCCGGGTTGGAGCCGCGTCTGGAAGTTTTAACTAGCTGACGTTTCGCAAACATTGCAGCGTGCTTCATCAGGGCTTAGAACGCACTCCAATACCCAGTATCGATACCCAATAGCGATGAAGCAAGCTGCAATGTTTGCGAAACGTCGGCAAGTTAAAACTTCCAGACGCGGCTCCAACCCCGAAGCCAATTGTAACCATTTCCTCAAATGTTTGCTAATTAACATTTGTATACGACAATGACGCTGGGTTAAGAAATTTCAAGATTCAATACTCTTCTCTTTAATAATAATATTTTTAAAAAACTTACCTTCTGACCTATAATTTCCAAACTTTTTGTTTAAATTCCAAACCTTAATTATCTGCAGTGGAGCTAATTCTGTTTTTTAGGCGACATTTTAATAAATTTATACAAAACAAAGAAGACAAATTATTAAGTTTTTCTTTCTTTCAATGTTATCACACCGGATACATATGATCACATGAAATTACTGAACAAGAATATTGATATTTTTCCGCGTTTACAAATGGATTTATATATGAACTGGATTGAGTGAAGAAATTACATATGATTTGAGCATACTATATACAACGGCAGTTGCGAAACTAATGTTACTAACTTGACCCCTTGGAGAAATATATGTAAACGAACGATCTCGACAACAATGAATACCTTCCATCGCGATTTCCAAGTTCCTAGGCTGGACCGTGCACACTGGTCTTCGAAGGTGCACACTAATACAGACTACATGACCTCACATTCAGCGATTAACGCTGCCCACCCCTGCCCATCGACGCTGCCTCAGGCATTTCCATTATGAAATATCTGATTGGAATCCGTGGATCGCGCCTTAAAATTCCAACGAACCTACCGATAAAGCTATATAAATATAGCCATAAACTAACAAGCATTGAGTCCCTGTTTGGCATCCTAATGTATGTATGCACTGTCTGTAGTTCTATTCCTATGTACTGACCGACACAGGCTACAAGGAATTGAAGCGTCACTTGCGGTCTTTCCATGTAAATACTGTAGAAGCTTAAACCCCCTTCCTCTTTACGCCCTCAGCTACTGAGCTACTTCAAAGGAAGTTTAACTTGGTTAACGCTCGAACGGAGTGCGAATGGAATTAGCACGTTTCCTTGATCTTGACCTGCACCCAAATCATTCTCAAACTCCTCATGAACCGCAGATATTCTCTATAAATTTTTTCAAAACTTATACAAAGAAATATTTATGTATAATTATGTCGTCTTTGTAGAGTTGGATAAATTAACATGTTCTGAATGCCCATTCCAAATGCTTGTAACGTACTAGATTCTCAAAAATATATTATTTTGTTATATAAATAGAATACAACATGAAGTATAACAAAAAATTCATTGGAAATTACTTAGAAAACTTGGTCATCATTTATCAGTTTAATTTGACATTGTAGATACGAGCATTATACTCTCTCGTACGACTGCACAATTTCAGGTTTGGTACTATATATATATTTTTTGACTAATAGTAGAGGTTACTAGAACGGTAATTGAATTTCAAGGGCCAATTATACAGCTATCTGTTGCACTAACAGAATTCTCAATGCATCAGAAAATCGTTAGTGGTACATTACTGAAGTGGCAGCTAGCCAAAATGTGTCTAAAGGTTGTTCGTGTATAACCGTGTGTTTTAATCGAAAACGTGTTTCAGTGGCGTTCTCATTACTCCCCCTGTAAAAAAAAGTTGCTTACGCAATCATATTATTCTCACTGATCATTTAGTTGCCATATGTTCTAAATGTTAAATATTTTCAGTTCTTGCCTCTGAGATTCTAAAAAATAGTCTGAATACACGGAAAAACTTTTAAATAATACATATCATATCCCAAAATATTATCGTAAAAATATCATCAGCTAAGAACAAAATCAAATCACCCATTTATCAGTATGGCACAGTTTACGTTAATAAAATTATATTGCACTTTATCATGGTTCTTGCCAAATTTACGAAGGTTATTCTCTAAATTCAGCTACATATTTTTCTCGCAGAGACATTGTACTCAGTCTTTGGCCCAAATGTAACAGTATACTTTAAAGCATAACACTTCGCATTAAATACACATTAATTAAATTAAATATATTATATCAATAATTAGAGAACTTATTGAAGTTCTTGCATACGATTAACTTTTTATTGCCATACAAATTTTCAATAAAGAATATGTAAAGAACTTTGAACAAATACAATGAAAATTCAATGAATAGATCATTTATTTCTTAATTATAAATCGACATGTGGTCTTTCCTTTTTTAAATTTATTTTTTACTTTTTTATTTAATTAAGGTAAATTCCGTGTGAAATGCTATACGTTAAAGTATACTGTTGATTACAGTAATACTCGAACGATTTTTTTAAACGCAATTAATATTTTACCCACTTAGAAAAACAAATATTATTGACAGCGAGACATAATCGAATACATCGGCAATTAGTGTTATACTCAACCCATATTTCCCAAACTTATTTGAAGCTTCATTATACCTACTGTATGCATTTATACCAGTATAGCTCAAGTACGGTATTTTATAATACCGTTAGCCACACTAAGAATAATCAAGTATTGGTCATTTTCATGCAAAATTAGTTGATACGCAAAAGTTTCATAGAAAACCAGAACATAGCCAAGTGAAGGAAAAGACATACTTTGTACTTTTTTTTCTATAAATTGTAACGTGGCGTTACAAGCTGGGGGGGGGGGCTCCGCCTAACAATGGCCAAAAAATAAATAAACAGGACTTGGAAAAAAGGATAGTGGGTTTGGTGGCACAGTGGTTAGTGCCCTGACTTGGCAGTCCGTAGGTATCGAGTTCGATTCCCGATCAGAACTCCTAATTTTTCGGAAATTCCTAGCCCTCAAGCGCTCCCTGGCGGCCCAGTGAAGAAATAAATTATAACAAGGGGGTCCGAGCTACTCATTACAGAATGTACATATCATCGTGGATCCCTTATTTGTAAACACCTAAAATACGAGAGATTACATACGTGAAAGTAGACTGAATCAAATAAAAAAAGTACAACGATTACTGAAGTCAAGAATTTGTTGACAAGCCAAACATTTATCTACCAAACATACGGTGAATGCCAGGGATGGCTAACATGCATGTAATTCGTATACACGGGAAAGTGCTCTCGTGAATTTCTCTTAATGTTAGTCGCAAGGGCTATTTGAGTATTTCAGAAAACATTCAATGATATATTTTGGCATTGGTCCAATGATCATTATTTCATGACAATTATCTCGCCGCGATCAAACGATGTTCAGGAATTTTAAGAAATTGATAAATTAACAAGATATAAATTGTTACTCACAATCAGGATTCTGTAGACCTTATTCTTCTTTTCAGAGAAGATTTATTAGCCAAAATAGTGCAAAAGTAATGGAAATGTGACTGTTTGAAACATACAATGCATGAAGTGACAATAGTTCAATCCTTGCTTTTAAAGTCCTTTTTGCATTTACATTATTCAACTCAGAATACCATAGCATAAGTTTTAATCACAAAAACATGAAGTATTATTGCATAGAATGAAAATATGCTTACGTAAGAATCACCAAGCGTTTGAATTGCAAGTTTACGTGACTAAATTATGTTTAGTTACCCACTAAAACACATTTTAGATATTATCACATCATGCGTATAGCAATTTGAAAAGCTTTTGTATTGGACTGAAATAAAATGTTATTTAAGAAAGAAATGAATATTGCCGAGAACGATGTAATTTGAAAGAACAGCTAATCGATTTGGAAAAAAATATGAGCCAGAGCGTTAATATACATATTTATTATTTATTAATAAGAGAACTGCAATACGTGCGTTAGTCTTATTATTATAAAAATTTCACGGTAATGTATCGATTCATCATATAAATGAATCAATCAAGAATCAATAAGTTATTTAAAAAATACACAATAATAATCGCATTAAACGAATGTGTAACGATTTCCATATAAAATAATTCTATTCATTAATATAGTCACCCTATTAAAACCCAATAGTAAACTCTAAAATATTTATCAATACTAATTAAAGATGAAAATTAAGAATACACCTTCCAACATTATCTTTAAAATTGGAGCCAAGCTTAGTTATGTTTGCCGAAAATACGAAAATAAAATTCAGAACACGGACGCACACGAACACACGATCAGAATGTCATCGTGACAGTTGATCGAAACTTATGCATGTCAACGATTGCTTCGTTTTGCTTTCCAACTTGCAGCTACCTTCGAGTCGAGCAACTCCGAATACTTCCATGTCACTTGTCATCCGTCGATGTGCGTCTGTGACAATGCACAGTAGATCCATTGCCTGTCCAGTACCTTTCGCATTGTCGAAATGGGAAAACTTTGACCCTCGATATCTCGGTCAATTCTGGTCGTACGAAATTAAAAAGAAAACATTTTGCTCAGCTCGCAACGCCCAACAACTCATTAATCGTTGGTCATGTAGTTAGTTTACATTCTGTATAGTATCCTAGCCAGATATAAATAAACACTCAGACTTAGAAGTGGAGACGGTGTAGAAATGAAAATAATAACAGTAAGTACAGTCGACAAATTACAATAGAATGACCAATAAGGTAGTTAAAGGAGACAAATACTATTTCTGTTCTGAGATAAGAAAGGAACGCAATCGCTCACGAAATGTACGCCATGAAGGCGCATCACGAATTGAGGAGGGTAGTGAGTTCCAAAAAAGGGCACCAGAAGTGTGTATAGCATGGCGATAAAACTCAATGCGGTGAATAGGAATAACAAGATCATTTACTCTTCTCTTAGTGGTGTGTGATAACTGAGACATAGGTTTACTAATCAGTGCAGATCGAAGGTAATTCGACTTCTAATTTCAAGTAATTTATATATAATTGAGCCTAGGAGAAAGAGACGCCTTTGTTTTGTCTTCAACCAGCCAAGTTGACGATAATAAGGTGAGACGTGCTCATCCCTATTTACGTCAAAGATGAAACGCACGCATGAATGTAACGCAATCTGTATTTCTTGCATAAGCCCATAGGAACAACCACCATAAACAAGCAAACAATAATCAATGAACGGAAAGATGAGTGCCATTACAAGCGATTTCCTCAGATCAACCTTCAAGACAGAACGGTTTGCCTTTAGAGCATAGAGTGTTTTATTTATACGCCTGCAAACATTAAAAGCGTGTCTATTCCAAGAGAGGGTATTGTCCAAGATGACTCCAAGACATCGTACAGACGATACGAAGGAAATCGGTGTATCTTCTAATCGTAAACAAGGTACGGATTCCAAACTTATAGTATTTATGTACCTAGGTAAGCCTGCAATCATACAGTGCGTCTTGGAGGAATTGAGACTGAGGCAATTTAGTTTTGTCCATTTACATATTTCGTCTACGTCGTGTTGCACATGAATGAGAGCATGACCAAAATCAGTGGGCTTACAGTGTAAGTAGATCAACAAATCATCCGCATAGATAGAGTACAAGCAATTTAAAATAACATTTTGTACATTTTTAAGATATAACGCAAACAAAGGGGGACCTAGGACTGAACCTTGCGGGACACCCGAGGTAACCTGGAGGAAAGAGGACGAGGCATCGTCAGGGCCAATGACAGCCTGTGTCCGATCCTTGAGATATGCCGCGAACCATCCTCGATCCCTCAGGATATTTCCCGATAGGTAAGACTTCTCAGATCTTCTCTGAATTGATCCCGCGGGATATTTCCCGATAGGTAAGACTTCTCCTTATTACTGTGATTATCTAACGTGGCAGCATAGTATTGCAGCTTTCGTAGAAAACAAATTATAATAAAAACATTTTCTTAATCGAAATAGGTCATCCCGTTTCGTTTATAAATATTTTTTTCATTGCAGACTGTTCAACATGATAGTGTGAGCATCCCTCTACTATAGCAATAAACATTGGGTTTTACATACTGGGGGAAAAAATAAAGCGATACATGTCTTTGCGTTTCCTTTTTAGTCCATGTTAAAATTTTACGTATTTTTGAAGGATCCAGGATTATGAAGTATCTTGTAGCTTGAACACCAGAAGAGGAAAAGGGCTGCAATTTGGTATGGACGTTCTGAAGACAAAATAAAACGATACATGCCTTTGCGTTTCTATTTTAATCCATTTTGGGATGTTCATACTAACTCGTGGAATATGCTGGGGTTCAATTCGAAAGGAATTCAAAACAAAAAGAAACTCGTGGACTCCAACATCCATGACCAGGAACACGTAGACTCAGAAATCTACGATCAGGAATACGTAGACTTCAAAGGCTACGGCGAGGAATACGTAGATTCCGAAATCTACGGCGAGGAACTCGTGGAGCACAAAGGCTACGATCGGAAAAACGTAGACTCCAAAGGCTACAACCAGGAACACGTAGCCTTGCAACTTAAAATAAAAATAGCATTGCAATATATTTTAGGCACCGTGTACGGATTTGCGTCCGACTGAATGCGTACCTCAAAACAATTGCGAATTGCGCATTCAGCGTGAAGCTACTGCACGAAGCAAAGGCGTTCCGGTAGTATCGGGAATCTGTCAAAAAATGCCCAAATTTCGAACGCAAATATCTTCCTTATTATGAATGCTATTCCCATTTATTTTTTTTTCAACTCCATTATTTTTTTTGCTCTACAATTTTTGCATTTAACTTTTTTTGATATCATTTGAAATGGCAAAAATAATTTTTTTGCTTTCGAACGGAAGTTAATAGAAGAATAATAATATGCCCATTCGATGGACAATCGAAAAATATTTAATGGTTGTCACATCAGATTTTCAAAACCGTGCACAGTTTCGCCGCAAATCGCAAACATACATCTTAGCTGATATCATACACTCTGTTGTATACCCGGTTATTCAGCCCAAACGAGCAGTTGAACATGGTTTTACCATAAGAATCAAATAGGCGCTCTAACTTCAGGTGGTGCAGTTTGGGCTGAATAACCTGGTATATACTGTAACGACGAATTCTTGGCGCCGTTGAACAAATAAATGGCACTTTTTAATATAATTACAAAAATATACAATTGAAAATAGATCATTTTTGGGCGCTAGGTATAATAGAAATTATACCACTAAACACGTATCCGAAAAATACCAAGGCCAACTCTTTCTTCGGTGGGGTCGTCAATCAGGAGACAATGAACAAACTGAAATGTTTATTAAAAACTACTGGAAATTAGATGTCTTTACTTAAAGCTATCGGAAACGAAATGTACAGACAGATCCGATTTATTTTAGAACAGGGTAACAAAAATACAAATGAAAAAAATTAATTAAAGTAAAGACAGATCGAAATAGTATCGAACGCAACTGGACTAAACTAGACGTTAATCAAAAACAAACGTTCCCGCATCAATAACGCAAACTACTGAAAAATATAGTAAATGATAACGATACGGAACGATACATGATACTGACTCACATACCCGTGTGCTAGGGAGACGATTCCGCGAGGCGTGGACTGAATAGTTTGACGCAGAAGCCGAAATAAAAGAAAAAGAAAGCGAGAGACCGAACTTCCGTTTGTTACCGTATTAGCGATCCTCCGATCCGTAGCGATCGGGAAAGCGTAGGGCGACGCGTAAAAATACGTCAAACAGAAAAGCTCGGTTGATCTCGTGAATTGAAAAATAGCTGAACTAAACCTCGAGCGTCACTCACCGTTGTCCAGTAGCTCCTAATATTCACAGAACACACTATCCTGGATTATAGATCTCTCAACCGGTTAACGATACGATAAGCGATATCAAAACGACAACACGTCTACCCCTGAGCTAGGCCACGCCGTGAGTGACACTATAAAAATCCAAAATCGGGAACCTTCCTGAGAAGCGCGCTGTAATACATCCCCTAGCTCAATGAGATTCGCGGATATAATGGATTCAGCCAATAATGGATTTTTCACATTTTCCTATTTTTTTCTTAAAAACTGTGTACGTCAGAAGATTTCTTTCAGTTTTTGCATAACCTTCCCGTTGATTTACATATTTTCAGACTTTTCGTATTGATATTTTCGGAGACAGACAGACGCATTAAGTACCCAGTAAATAATTGAGCCCATAAGTGTTCCGTTTTGTCCTTTCGGTATAGAATACTAATAGTAAAAGTAATCTTTAAATATATTTACAGTGTAAAAATTTTTCGGTATTAAATTGCATGAATGTGGACTTTTTGTCAATGTTGTCTATTATAGTGTCAATTTTAACACTATTTTCAGAGGGGAAATTACACTGGCTAAATTGTTGAAATATCTGTCAGTCAAAAAAGTCAAGGTCAATATAGAGTGTTAAATCGGTATTTGAAAGTGTCAAATTAACGCGCGCTCGTGTAAAAATGCACCGCGCTATTGCCGGTCCGGTGTCTCATCGATCGCAATTAACACTCTCAGTTTACACTGAAATGAATGTGGGCATATACACACATCACTTCAGTGTTGATTTCAACATTGGAATTTTTACAGTGTATACATTATTGTAACATATACATCATGATTAATTCATATCGCCTAGATGTAACTTCACTTATATGAACAACCTTTTCAATACAAACAATAATAGCAAGTAGGCATCGCAATGCATACAATTTCCGTACCTCTTAAGCCATCTCGCTCACATCTTCAGGGTATATAAACGGCACCGAATCTGGACTCGAGGCATTCAGCCATGCGACTAGCTAGTTAACAGCATATATAAACAAGCAAACCGTCTCAGGCAAGGTGGCATTTCGACTCATTAGTCAATACACTGTAAAGATACTACTTTTCGCGAATACACGCAAACCGCGTGAAGCAAGGTGGCAATCTGACCCCTTCTCAAATTCATTTTTTTGTGCATATTTAGCCTGGGACGTAACAGTATCGCATTATCGCCACTTGTGCCGCTTCCGTCAGTATATACCGATTTCTTCATATCGTCAACCCATTGATCATATTCTATATTTTTAAGTATTGTTCATGAGTACGACTACTTTATTTACTATCAAGTCAACCCCTTGACCACATTCTATACTTTTAGATACTGTTCATTAGCACAACTTTTAACCAAATCGGAATCAACCATTCTATACTATAGATATTACTCATTGCAAGCCAACCCTTCGATCATATTCTGGAATACAAGAACTGTTTGTTGGTACGATTGTGCCCTTCACTCCAACTTTTCCACTCTATTCAAATTCCATCTTGGAAACTGGCCTGAGTTCAATCTATCACCACTATAATCATTCTACAAAGCAATTAGTAGTATCTAACAGCTTTTGTATCATACTTCTAGATATTAATTAATACATTTTCTGCGTGCTTCTTTGAATTTCTTTTTTTATATTTCGTTCTTACTAACATCCAGCATCTTTAGGCTGGGCCTTCATTAACCATCTCTGTACACCGTTTAGGACAATTTATTCTTATCTTTGTTTAATGTGTAACACAAAATCTCACTTTCATTTCTTTTTGTATCGCCTGTTACCTCACCTAAACTCTGAACAGTCAATTCCGGCTCGAACCCCCCAACCCACACGAGCTGGAAACCATTCCGTGTGGTGCTATAAGATACAGTACATATAGTGAATATTTAACACAAAGGGAAATCAATACTGGCCTAGTTCGATTGAGATTCAATCTTATTATTTTTCAAGAAGACTTTGTATTACTAATAAAAGCGCAATTTACAGTGTACCAGATGTACAAGGACTGCTGTAAATCACTGGAAAAAACAAAGCAGCATAAGAAACATTGATGCCAATAAATAAGGAATTGCGTACTTATAAGTAGGCAGGTATTTCCCAAGTAAAATTCTAGTAAATAAACAAGTCTTTTCACGTAAGACACTTTACGATACTAGTGCGAAAATTTTTTTCTGACGAGTGTGAGTTTGCAGCACGAGCCGAAGGCGAGTGTTGCAATCACACGAGTTTAGAAAAGGTTTTTCGCACGAGTATCGTACAAAACTTTATTTCACAACGTGCGAAAATGCAGTTGTACGCGCGCGAAGCGTGCGTAAAACTGCATTTCTCGCACGGAGTGAAATAAAGTACTATTTTAGGCAAAATCGCATGGAACATGCATTCGACGTCGCAAAAAAGGGGTGTGTATATGTGTGTGTATGCCACGTGCGTTCCTGTATGCGCGCGACTGTATGTGTGTGTACCCAGTCCACAATTGAGAATCGGGCCAGTCTTGGGCCAATATTGGCAAGTTCTGGCCAAACTTTGGCATACAAGTGTCGACCAGATATTGGAATGATAACAGCGTTTTTGACGCGGTCAATACTTCTTGCCATTACTGGCCCAAGGTTGGTAGCCATGTTTGGATCAGAATTGGCTGGTATGATTGGGCCATGCTTGGGCCGGGATCGATCGCCAAGCTTGGTCTAATAACATTGACCAGATAGATGAAAAGCAAAAATTTAACTTGGAAACACATTTGCTATTTGTTACACTGTTAGCTCAAGACTTTTTGGCGACACCTTTATTCGCCATTTCAACTTTTTTGACGATTTCAGATTTTTCTTCCGATGATGGATTTGAACCTGGAAACCCTTGGATTGGCAATCGACCTCCTTGACCACTAGACTATTTAAAACATAAGCGCTAACCGTATTACGATTCAGGAAGTTGAGGTACAGGTCTTCCTTAAGGCCCTTATTATCACAAAACTTTCTAATAAATTAAATTTTTCACAAGATACAATCTTAAACACGCGCACACAATAGTAATGTACACACGTATGTGCAAATTAAATAAGATTTATTAATTCAGTGCATTAAAATACAAGTAAATACTATACATAACTGTTTAACTTAGCTCCTGACTCGGATCAATATTGGCCCAAGATCTCACTGAAGCTTGGTTAAATAGACAAAATTTCTAAACGCGAGGCTTGGACCCAGACTTGCACCAAGATTGGCCCGAAATCTCGCCGAGACTTAATATTGTCACGATCGTTCCTTGAGATGTGTTCGATTTCACTGTTACTTATACTTCATTGGAAAGGAACGATTTAGAATTATATGAATTGAATGAATATTTCTATACACTGTTTATGAATTTATATGAATTTAGAAAAGTAGTTAAGATAGTTCGTTGGTTTGACTTGCGGGTTTTAAACAGTACGTCCACGTGTTAGGTCTGCCCTGTCTCTATCACTTTTATCGCTATAACTAATCGTGGCTCCTATGGAATTCTTATCATACCTAGTGGGCTGACTAGTAGGAGCTATCTCAATTGGTAACGATTTCGGTAATTGAGGAAACTCTATAGGTATAGATTTCCTATGGTTAACGCTTTGTCTATGTGATTTATTAATTGGTCAAGTAAGTAAAGAATCGGATGAAATAGGAATGAGATTCCATGACACTTTCTGAGTGAGATGATATATGTTATTGCATGACATTATTACTGCATTCTGATATATGGAACGAGAACGAAATTTAACTGTTGAATTTGATTGTTTCTTTGCTCGGGTATTCTTTATCCGTTTTATGTAGGCTAAGTATTCTGGATATTAAAGAACTGTAGTGGGCACCTGATTGTTTGCGATTTAATTCATAGGCTTACTCCTGTATATTCCAATAGTATTTTAGTGAACTATTGATCCTTGAATGGTACAGAGTTGATAAAGCGACGATATACGTCAGGACCCCCAGTCCCGATAATTTTGTGATAGGGGTTGATGAAACGATAGTGGTAATGATGGTTTACACAAGTCGGAGAACAGAATCATCAGGTATGCTTTTCATTTAAGTTCACTTTTAGGAACTAATTTGAATACCCGAATACTGAAATATTTCATTTAATAATGATTTGTAAGATTCAATGGCAGAGAGCAAACTGTACATAAAGTTTACAAATGCAACACTCCAAGTGGTGCACCAAGAAAAAGGTGACAGACCAAGAGCGAAGTCAATTAGTCGAAAAGAGCCAAACAACGAGAGCGAAAAAACGAGAGTGAGCAAGTCCCTGCAAACCTACTTAATACTTCAATTTCTTAACCCTTCCATTACCTATTCTGGACATTAATTGGTTGCTAAGTCCCCTTCTATTAATTAATTAACGAATCAATATGAAGAGCAATTATGTCTGTTGTCGCATACCTGGGTCGTCCTATTCTCTACCTGAAACCTCGCGAGAGTTGCCTGTCTCGAGAAGTTTCAGGCTTATCTTTTATTAAAGACAAAATAAGATTTGGTATGACAAATTCCGATGAAACATAATGCATGAACGGTGAATATAAAATAATATAAAATAATATAAAATATGGATTGGCGTAACAATTTCCGATCGTATAAAGAATTAACATGATTCATAAAGTTGGATTAACATAAAACATAATTTGGTATAACACCTTCCAATTATATGACGGAAGTAATATAATTCGTAAAATGTGGATTAAAGTATAAAGTATGATATGAAATGATCGCAATTATAAGCAGAATGTAAAGCAAAGCGTATTTGAAAATCAGCAAGCATTATCATAAAAGGTCGATTACATATGTGATTGATTAAATGATATGGTAGTATAGTCATAGTGGTGTGAATGTGGACATATGTAGTGCGTTATACTGTGTCTATGGGCTGGTGCGTAACAATATACATGGGTTGGCGATGGGTATAAGCTGTGTATGTGTAGGTGGGCTTTGTATGTGTACAGGAAAGCTGAGACGTAACAATATATTGATACGAACTCTATCTTAGCCCGACGTTAGACCTAGGTTTTGCCAAGAACTTTACCAATCTTGATCCACTATTGAAAATCAAGACTTGGCAGCTAAGATTGGTCCAAGCTTGGTCCGTTTTTCAATCATGGATGAGCATCGGTGATTGTTGCTTGAGTATACGCGTGTATGTGCACGGTCAAATATGTCGATTTCCAAAATTCCAAACGAACCCCTGAATTGATCGCCTTCAAATTTACACAAGATATTAAGTTCAGAATGTACATGGCACAGTAACATTTGCAGATGTCCAATATTTCCAATTTCAAAAGAGCGCATGCGCAATGATCCAGCATTCCCAATTTCAAGACGGTATATGCGGAAAATTCCGAAAGCTTAGTGTCGTATATCTGTATCCAAAATTCAAAATAAACTGCTTAACCAATTAGGTTGAGATTTGTCAGAAAAATTAGGAGAATATAAACAGAGATTAATAACATTTGCAAATGTCGAGCACTCCCATTCTGAAAGTTTCGCGTCAGAGGAATTAATTTTTTTTTGCAACGGCGAATACATAAGATGCGCCTGCGTAGTTAAGGTGGTTCGCCTAGCATCATCATAATAGTATTCCTATTTTGGTGAATGCCCTGTATATCAATCATTACAAAAATATTTCCTACGTAAGGTATTATCTTTGAGACAAGCAGAAGAACAGAGATCACAATTTTTTAAATTTTCATATCATATATTGTTTAAATAATGCAGTAAAAAAATTATTAAAAAATTCCAAGATTTTTAATTCGAAAATCCCCGTCATAATGCTCGATGTAAAAGAAGTCTCTCCTATAAATTTCATTCACTTTTACCACCTGGAAGCTGAGATATCACGAAAAAATATAGCTATTTTAACATGCGAAGTATATCTATATAGTGCAATTTTTGCTACTTTCATTCCGTATATCTCGCAAACTAGATGGTAAATAATTTTGAAATTTTACATGCACGACCATTGAGCACCTGCCAAGTTCATACACAAAATTCAGATCCGTATCTTGGAAGCGCCCTCATTATCGAACCATCTTAAATCGGTTGTGCCTCGCGGCAAATCTGTTTGCTTCAATATTTATTATCCTTTATATTCAAATGTGTTTTATTATTATCTCTGAAGCAATTAATAGCATCATGTAGCTGTTAACATGCATCTTTAGAAAAAATGTTACTCTAAAATATTATGACTATCAGTTAAATGTATACAAGTGCAAATGGACTTTAATATCGCACTCCGATACAAACAGTGAGTAATTCACTGACAGTAAACGGATTATCTATCTAATAGAAATATTTAATTTTATTGAATAAATGTAGTATACCTGTGGAGTACTGGGTCTTGCTTTGTTATTCTGAGACCTGATACTTAGCACCTGTCCCTTCAACTAGTCTAATTTCACAACGATTAGTGACAGCTGTCAGTTACACTTAAGGTAGTTCGGCAGAAAAGTCTCACAAGCTTGACCCTATATTTGTTTGGATTCAATCGAAAGACTTCAGGCTTCTGCACCGTTATGTCAAATGAAAATGTGTTCTACGGTCTTGTTTATGAGATATTAATTAATAAAAGTAACAAAATTGAGGTAGCAGAGGTAAAATGGCTGAATTGGGCCGGAAATCTTCACGCAAAAGTTAGAAGCTTCAACTATGTATTAATAACTATCAGTGGAAAGCTTAACATCTAAGGCGTTTACTGATCAAAATTGAAAATTATTTACTGTACAGTTATGGAGAAATAACGTGTCGAAAGTGGTGATATGGTGTCTGTCTCTGTCTTCGTTGCGTCTCCAAACAGCGAGTTAAGTTCGGTTTGTTTGCCTGTTGTTTTTGTTGCGTTTTATTATTATAAGGTTCATGTGTATTGGATTTCTGTTCTGTTGTATCACCAAAGTATGGAGTAAAACCCTCGTATTTGTGTAACGTCTCTGGGCTCAGAATTATTTGTGTGAATTCTAGCGTTAGATGAGTGTGATCGAAAGAGATAAAAGGTTTCTGTAATCCGCTGAGGACTCGTCGCGTGACAAAAGATACAAGACTTGAATGCGACTAGCAGGTAGAGGCATAGGACCTCATGTAAGTGAAAGGGTTAACGGAGACACAGGGTTTCTACAGGCGATAATATGGCCTGAGGCTGGATCGGGGGAGCACTGGACTCTATGACCCGACTGGTCGCGAAATCTGGCTCCGCTTCCAGCGGTACGCCCAATCATTTCTGCAGGTCCAACCCGAAAGGTATCCCCCACCCCCCAGCTAATTTCTCCCTTATCGAAAGAAAAAGAGGGAATGGAAGCCAGGAGGAGGGGTGAGTCCAGCGAAGTAGGCAAGGGCATCCGCCGGGAAGGGCAGTCTATCAACAGCCCTCATCGCCTACAGCACGACTCAAGACCGATTTGCCAGTTATATAAATAAAGACAGCATCACCGACCAAACGAGCTGAAGTCACTCATTGGACCTGCCCCTTATTAACAGTCTTTATTGGGATGCTGTCTATTGATACATCGTCGGTATTGAAAAAAGTGGCGGCGCAATATTGCGCGAAAAAATGTTCAAATTTTTAACACCACTTTCAATTTGTGTTACACGCGATGTTTTTCACGAAACGTCTACCAGCGCGTAATTTACACATTTTTTTCACTCGTAACAACTTCTATTTAGCAAGATTATACACTTGATGCTAGTAAGTACGTGCTGTAAAAAGGTTAGGTTCAACCACCAACCGTGTAAACCACCAACGTATTTACAGATGGTACTACTTGTAATTAGTGCTAGTCAAACGTCGTCCATACAATAAATGTTGGAAAGCATTATGAATTGTTTATGGGGACAATTGTTATGTACAAATTATAATTTAATATTTAAAAATGATTTGCTATATTTTTATATTTATTTATGGATTTAAAGCAGATTATATACAAATGTTGATTTGATTTCGGAAATTTTCTGCTGAACTATCTTATAAAGATTACATTTTTTCCAGGTTGTATCGTCTTCGATTTTATTCTCACAAAACTCTGTCGGATTGTGCAATTCGTAAAGTGTTTTTTTACGCATGATAAGCTTTGGATTTAAATTTAAAGAAAAATAAAAATATCAGAAAATTAGTAATATGAAATGAAAATTATTATAAATCTTTAAATATAATCTACAGGCTTTTGATATAATTGAGAGTTATGATTCGATGCATGTCGAAATCCGAAACGTATCTCTCATATTGCCTCAACGAGTATATAATTAAAAACTATTTAAAAATAGAAAATGGTTTTAAAGCTTCAAATATATTTCAGATGATTTAGTATTCAACTACTTATTAGTATAGCATATTAATATATTATAATATACAGTGTCGGTTGCTATCAATTATAACGGGTTGCCCGGATCCACCCGCTATAATTAATTTTTAATCCAGGGCCGCCAGGGAGCGCTGGAGGGCTAGGAATTTCCGAAAAATTAGGAGTTCTGGTCGGGAATCGAACCCGATACCTTCGGACTGCCAAGTCAGGGCACTTGCCACTGTGCCACCGAACCCACTGTCCATCCTGATAAGTCCTATTTATTTATTTTTCGGTCATTCCTAGGTGGTACCTCCTCCAGCTTTGTAACGCCACGTTACACAATATAAATCATGAAACCAAAAAATTCACTTCCCAATAGAAACCACCCTATAACACACGAAAAAATATGTTTATCAAAAAGCCTAATATTATTATGTATTATATTGCATATTGTAAAAAGATCGAGAGATGGTGAAAACCTTAATAATAAATCTTTCAATAAATCACTATTAGTGTAGACCGACTAGCAGTGTCAGGAGGCTTAAGAATTACGAGCATATGTGATGTTTTCCCTGGCTTAAAGCCCAGCTAGATTACACTAAATCTTTGGCACCAACACGGAGCTGTTATCGCTGTTATTACTCAGGAATTACGGCAGACTACAAATAGCCACCAGAGGCAACTTATTAGTAATGCTAAAGATTCACGCCCAAATCAAGCCGAAAACATTTGCTAATGTTTTATCACTTAGGAAACATCGTTATAATTTTCTTAAATTCATAATTTTAATATAAAACGAATCTAAATATAACATTAGTTGTTATAGTTTGGTTTTTAGTCAAACTATGCGTAGGAAACCCAGCCTCGGGATTCGAATTTCGAAATATATTCGAAAAGGAAATCTTCCTCGGAAGAAGTGAGCACGAACAGTTGGAAGTTTGACCTCGACGGGTTTATTTTGAAGAATATGATAGTTCAGCAAGATTTTTAAAGTAACAAACTATTATGCGAATAACGTTGAGTTTAGGGTAAGACTGAACATGATGAGCGTTCTGCTATATGATATATATACTGAAAATCCGCAGGCTAGAGGGGTAAGGAATTATCGGTTTGGGCTAGATGTATCAAAGGTTGCGAAAATTTACTTTGGCATGGATTAAGATAAGGATGCGTAATGTGGTCTAGGATAGGTTTTGAAATAGTATGGAAGGAAACCGTTGCACTTTACTATTTAGTAGGATAATGAGGTATAGGGTGAGTCAAAGTATGTTGGGAGATAGGATATTGTCTTTAGCCTGGGTATTGGTAATCCTTGCGAAATGCTTGCTGATTGATTGGGGAGATGCGTTTCACAATGTGGCGTACGCCATAACATAATCATGAAAACTTATAAAAATAAATTTGTATAATAATTAAATTAAATTGAAATGGATTTATACGTAACAATGTGACCTATCATAACATTCTTAAATTTGTCTACATTTTTAATGCATCTATGAAGGTAAATGCAACTTGGCCGAAGATGCATTGAAAAGAGGTTCCTTAAACCATAAGCATATTTATCAGCTGTAGTAAGTGCAGTTACACATATCTACAGTGTCTGTACCACTGTATACATGGCCATAGAATATTTTATAAAAATTGAGCGGGCGTATTTTGCCGACGGTGATGCGTTTTTGATGATCCAAGGGAAAGGCACTTTAGCCGATAACTGGATTTATTTCGAGTGAAGCAGGTTACATGAATAAGGAAAAAGAATACGAGGACGTTACTAAGCAAAGTGAGCACTCAAGAATTTTTCTGAAGGCCCATCGGGGATGGAGCGAAACATCACCCGAAGCCATTACGCCTACAGTTGGTTCTCACAAGCCAAAAAAGCCTACCTCCTACTCAGATCTGATTCGACGATAAAATTCCGCCATCGAAAATTCAACTGAACATTGCTTCTCAATATATTAAGGAATTTGAATATTTCTCAAGTATTTAAGCACCAGAAAATATCCTTTCGCGATTGTTAACATTTTTTCAATAAAATAATAAAACCAAATTTTTAATGCTTTACGATCTTGTGTACACTCTTACTTAATGATCCGAGTTTTATTTCACTTTCTGATTTCGAATTATTATATAGAATTTAATTTGAAATTATTCCTCATCTTTAGACGTAAAAATACAGTGAATATAGAAATTCGTAAATGTACAATGGACCACGCATAATATTTCATCAGGCGCTTGACTGTTAATTTACTCATTTTATTCGAAGTGATATTGATGTTTATATATCATTTTTCTTGTTTTTATTCCTTCAAAGTGATTTTATCCATTTCGAGGACAAGCACCAGAATTGTTTATAAATGTACTAATTAAATGCTCTAAATATCTTACGTTAATACGAATGTTTATGAATATGAATGATGGATACTTTAATAATAATTTGAATTTTGCAGCATTTAATGTCAAAAATATATTTTAAAAATATTTCGGATCCTCCCTATTTTTCCATAACTGTACAGAAAATTAATTTATATGTACGCTAAATTCCTTCCTTTTGACTAAAGTCATTCACAAGTGCACCATTTATGGTAATGAAAGAAAGAAACCTATCATGAAAAGTTGGAATTGATCTGCTGCTTAACCAGCCAAAAATTTTTTAATTAATAATAATTTCTTTACAATTTCACGTTGTAATAAACGCAGAGGTAATTTGCAAGCATTTTATTAGTTCAATAATACAAATAGCTTAATATGAAAAATCTGATGCTCCAAAAAGTACGGCGAGAGATATACGATATTACCAGAGTGTAAGCTAATTAGCAAGCTACCGAACGTGTAAATGTAAACTTTCTCAAGCGAATAAACCAAATGGGCTTTCCAGTTGGTGCAAAACGAATAAGAATTCTCAAGTGCAAAGTGTTAAACAGGAAATTTCCGGGCTGCAGTGTCCCACGATACCAGAGGAAAAACCAAGTAACAATGTTAATCGATAAACCCATTAGCAGGCCTGAACCCGAGCTCCAGCAAAAAACACGTAGTTGGAACAAGAACTAATTAATATTTCTTACTGTTTATATCTCAATGTTCGTCATGCTAATCATTACCTAACGCCACAAACGTAATCTAGCAAATTTAAAGGAGATAGGAAATTATAGCATCATATTAGAAAGCTCATCTCAATATTGCTGGATCCATTCTGCTGCAAAATTTTGATTACAAGAATCGAGCTGTTCTATTAAAAGTCATAATACTCCAATACTTCAGAAAGTCGTATTGAAGGCCCGAGACTCTTATAAAATCGATTCGTCTTACAAAGGTTATATTAAAGAGGAAAAATTCTTAAGGGCAGATAATGCCAGTACTGCAGTAATTTACGAACACGTTGTAATACGTGTGAATTCATCATACAGTATCGTACGTAGCACATTACAAAGTATAAAAAAATTTAAACAAGCGTTTAATTACTATACAGGGTTATTCAGTACAAACGCACCACCCGAAGGTGGTTCTACCATAGAAGTTAAATGGAAAAGCTATATCCAGCTGGTGCGTTTGTACAGAATAACCCTGTATACATAAAAGTATAATCTACTTGTAATGCATAGCAATAGTTTTATCTATATTGACAATATTTCCATATGTAACATCGTTAAATAATTACCGCGAAACACATAATTTACATAAAATGATATCACGTCGCCTGAAAACAAAGTCCATTAACAAAGGTATTACATTGATTAGTATATGCTAGAAAGTTATAACAGAATTGTGAATAGTTCGATGGGACAACCGAACTACGTTTCAAATTAGCTTTGGTTGTTTCGAAAAATAGAGGAAAGTATGAGCTCCGAGCTATGAAATTGCAAACTCTGGTAACAGCGCAAGCAGCAGTATGAGGAAATGGAAGTTGCGCTGCCTGGATTTCGCAATATCCATATTCAATAGTTAGGTATAGATAGAGAATATATCGCAATGTGGGGAGTCGTGCATAGTTGAACAAAGTTGATAATCCGACGAGAGCAAGCGAACAGGATAACGAATTCAGAGGGTCACGTGAACTAATTCATTAAGATAGGAACGATGGTTAATCCGATATTAAACATTGATCGTCCTCGGCTGGCTGAACCAAAGAAGTTCTAAATACTTAAACGACCGCTAACCTAGCTAGGTTAACTACCGACGGTTTGTCTCCGGTAAACACGCAACGTGTGATCAGCCCCTAGCGAAACTTACCTCCACTCACTTTAGTATTGATCACCCGTTACCATGCAAATATGTAGCTGCACTTCGACTACACGGCCTTACTTTAATGCCAACGATAAACAACGGAAACCACGTGGGAATTTGCCTATGGACGGCTTCATTGAACTTTATCGTTGACAAACACATTTCGCTAATATATCTTAAAACCAACTTGATGCAGAAAACTTTGATTCAAAGCCTTGATGTAGATCTAGGTTTGTGAATTTTCTTGTGTCACCGAAAATGCTTTGATCCTATTGTGAACGTTTCAAAATTGATATTTGAGGTGACACAGTTTTAGTCTTCAAAAGATTGTACCTTTTTGCAGAATAGAATATTGCCCATGAAATTTAATAAGTGTTATATTTTTGTTATTTGATGACTTCAAAATGGACAATTTTTCGATATTCTTTGACGGCCCTAACACTGCAGAATATCTTCAAATACTTTTATACCCTATTACTTTCTACCTTTATACTCCAATCACCTTTTTTTTCTTGTGCATAAATATTGATGCTCTATCAATGAGTAATCTCAAACGAGTCAGGATCAAAATTATTCCCGGTACAATATTTATGTCAATTAGATAAACAATTTTATTACAAGTATTATTTAGAGATACTATATCGATGGTGGTTATGAATGTCTGGAGAGAATAGTAGCCACACCTTCCTTTTTTTCGTATATTTATTTACAATCACTTTTTTTAAATTTGCATGAATAGTTGTAGAAACACTTACTCTTCAAAATTGGATCACCTGCTTTTATCTTAAACAAATTATTGTTCCAGGTGTTGACCATTCGCAGCCAGGGTAAAGAAAATCATCTCTATTTCTTTGATTATGACGTTTTGACCCGAGATTTGGGTCCTCTTCAGATACGATACATTTTATTTCGATGTAACGAAAGAAAAGGTAATGCTGCTTTATCAAATAGTATAGAACATAAATTCGGCTTATACAAACAATTATACAGTATATTACTACTAAAGACTATTGTAAATATTTTTTTTTACATAGAGATATTTATTATTATAGGAACATTTTGAAGCGCATCAGTTGTCAGAAGATATTAAAAAAAGAGATTGACTCAGTCAGTTAAAAAGACGTCAGAATCAAACTGCCAAGGAAAGCCCGCAGGGAAATATTTATACGCAATAATCCATAGTAGCTAGAACGTTTCTGGTCTCTTGTATATCCGACTGCATGAATTAATTCATTATTCACATAAGCCCGCTTATAGTAGCAAACAATGCTAAGGTACTGAAGGGAAACTTTGATTCTTTGCAAAGCCAAAACATTTTCAAAAGATAACTTTTTAATTATTGGCATCCCTATCATTTGGGATTGGGCACCACTTACTACTAAACTCATGTGCCGGTTGTGTATTCTTTTTAAGAATTTTCTATATATAAATCTTTTGGTGATAAGTCAAATGATCTTCGCGTATATTGGGCAATCGGTCCACAGTAAATTTTAAGTGTAAAAGATCATATAGTTGCAATGCTACACTCTGAGAACTTTTCGCGCAATTTCTGATTGCTTGGTTGAAGTCTTCATACACAAACGCAATATGCATCTACAATGGACCCCAGTTCCGGACATTTTAAAGTAAATAAATGAGAAGATGTACGTTGAACGAAATGTGCATTCTACCGTATAAGATTTCAACATCTTCAACAAATCGAATTAATAATTTTTCTACTAAATCAATTTCAAATTTTTCAATTGATGTTTTCAGAAGGATTGATATTCCATCAACTAACAAGCACCAGTGCTTACCATAATTTGGTGGAAATACTTGTTTTAATATTGGGATACTGTAGAACAATAGCGATTAACAAATTCATGTGCTTTTCAATACATTCGTTCGGACATGTTTCGTGGAGTTCTAGAGACTTCAAGTGTGGGCTTATATGAGAGGAGTAGAGTATCAACAGCAGTCAATAAATGCCCAAAGTAAAATGGAAGGCCATAATTTGATGAATGGAACCATAGTTTAGTAAATTATCTACAAACCTCCAGTGTAACACAGTGTATCCAATGTGGTACTGGGTTTAAAATAATATCAAAATTAGGACTATTGAACAGTATTGATTGACCTTTCACTTCTTTCTCTTTATATAATGCAAGACTTAAGGTATATTCATGTGTTCTAAGTCTTTCTTCCCGAAGGTTTTTATCGGCTGATAATGGATATATACGCACATATCCATCATCTTTTTCAATACGCTCTCCGGGATGGAGATCACAGTCCACACCCATATTCACCATTGAACTTAGTAGTATATCGTATAATTGGTCGCGCAACAGTCACAAATCACAGCAAGTATTTTGTATCTTTTTTTATAGTAAATACCTTCATATGTATAGATAAATCCTTTTTCATATAAAGTTAAAAATTCATCAACAAGCGGTTTTAAATGGACATTTCCTACCGGTTTGTCTTTTCCGTACCAGATTCCTAGAAGCATTACGTTTTTGCGACGCAACTTTGGAGGTAACTCATTTACAGACCCTATAATCGGTAAGCAGAATAATCTGAGCTATCGAAAATCGGTACACAATCTAAACTAAGATTCATAATCATATCATCGGCACAATCCTTCTTACATATTTCGCCATCATACATATTGTAAAGTATATGAAACCCAATATTATAGGAATGAACTGAAACTTTTATTGAATAAGAATACTAATTAATAATAGGTTCTCAATCTCACGCACGTCTGTCTCATTCAGAAATTAGAATCAATCTGTTAGTAAAAATTCTATCGTTGCTAAGTTGAGTGTCACAGTCTCTTGCTTATTATCTGTCCCTTTCTTATTTTAATCGTCTGTCTCAGTCCCACTCACATTTACACTTAACGTGATTAAAATTTCTTTACAATATCTTCAATGTTAGTCATACGAGTTTTAATTCGCTCTTTGACATACGTAGTATGATCATCAAAGATTTCAAACCGTTTTCACAGCTGATCTGCAGCCGACAAATATAAAAAGAAAACGTTACCTGCTTTCATTTTTTCTCTAGTGGATAAATCTCTATTACATGAATTACAATGTAATGTTTCTTCTACATCATCTCCTTCTTCTGCTTCGTTTGCTTCTTCAGTTTCTTCTGTTTATTTTGTTTAATTTTTATTTGATTGAACTTCGATATATTCGTGGCACATGTATATGTGGCATTGTGTCATGGCACTCAATAACTTAGAAATATCCTCCGCTGCAATATACGTCAAATTATGACGCAATTTTAATAGCAATATCTGAAGTGCTCTGATTAGCATTTGCATGGAATATTCAAACCGAGGTAAAGATGTAAAATTAATTGCAGATATAGGTCTTTTGTATTCATTATGCCTATTTTCATAATCCATTGACGATAAATTTTCAATAAGTTTTTCGTTGTAGTTATACACGTTCTCCAATGTTTCATTCAACTCGTTATTTGAGTAGAATATGGCATTTCGCTACAAAAAATAAAATGAAAGTAATTGTATTAACGTGGAATATATTGTGTGATACTTAGGTAAGATAATAGTTTCTGAAAGTCACTATAATGATTATGTAGTCATTATCAACTTTCACGTAATGAATGCGAAATCAAATCATATCTCATCTGACAAAATGATAGCATTTTCTCGAAAGCTATTTCGTCATCGTCATCATTTCGAACTGCTTGTTATCTATAGAATAAAACCAGGAATAATTTTACATTCATACCAATTATTTGTTGGTCTGTTCTTTAATAGCATTTAGATATGCGTATAATCATAGGGTGTTTTAGATCTAAGCATACTAATAAAACGTACTCTAAATCATGAAAATTTGAATTTGCGGTGGCTTGATTGCGTACAGCTAAAAAAATATCATTCCTTAATTCTTCTTCTGCTATATTAAAACATTCTTTGTAATGGATCTTAAAAATAGCAACAATCAGCATACATAATTTTAAATGCAAAGTGGAATGTTCGAATATTTACATAATCAAATTGAAGAGATTCGTATTTGGTCAATTATATTTACTATTTTTAAATTTCTAACTGTATTTATTCAAATAATAAAAGTTTTACCTGACGATTACACTCTACAATAAGCTCATTTCTTTCATCTGTAACACGGTGGCGTTTAGAAGTATGTTGGTTACTAAAATAGAAAAATCAAAATCAATAGGTTTTTGAGAATATTATTTACCATATCAAATGCGAATTTTCTTTTTGCCTTCCAATAATATTTTGTTCGTACCGGAATAGCTTGTGATCTTTCAAAGTTGTTATACACTTTATACGTACGGTTATCCTTGGATTGGTCCATTTTAGATTACTAAAAACAAATTTTCTTAACAAATATTTTAATAATTATTTAATTTAAGATTAAGGAGAAATTCGACGCTGACCGTTGACCGGAGCGGACGTCTTTTGTATGTCTCTCGGGCTATATTATTCCGCTTAAGTTATATACAAAATGGAATCCTTGATTCAAGAATTAAAACAAATGGTTCAAAATTTAACTGTGACATCAAATCGAACAAATGAAAAAGTTAATAATATCGAGTCACTTATCGGTGCTCTAAATTCTAGTTATGTGAAAATGTGTAACCAGTTAAGAGATCTAAGAGAAGAGCATGCTTCTCTCTCGAAGTTTCTCATGAAACGCAAACAAAAAAGTTTAAGACTTAGAAGCAAAAGTGTCGCTCCTTCTAAAGAAGGAAAAAGCAAAAAGATTTTAATAAAGATGTAAATAAGAACATTGTGAAACTTTTATCAAAGGATGGCATCCATCTTGAAGTTCAACACATTGAAAGCATCAGACGAGTCGGCAATACACCTGGAGATCGCCCAATAAGGATCGTTTTTACTCTACCAAAATATAAACAAGAAATATTCAAGAAGATTGTAGGTTTGAAAACTGAGGAATTCTTTGCTGGCAACGACCTTACTAAGGAGGAAAGGCAATATAAAAAAAATTGTTTAAACTCAAAACAAAACTAACAAGAATTGACGGCCTTCAAGATGTAAAAATTAAAAATAATAAAATCTACTTTGAAAATAAATTCTTTGGTTATGATGAAGCGGTGAAGAAATGGACGAATTTCGAGCCAATAGACGAAGACAACGACACAGATAGCTCTACTACGTCTAAAGTGTCAACAGCAAGTAGGAGTAAAAGAATAAGAAAAAATGACGGACGTTGCATTGTAAAAGCTAAAAAGAGCAGTTATCCTGTCAAAGAAGCCTACGATATATAGAACGACGAACCAAACGCATAGCAGTCAAAATCATACGAAAATCATCTGAGAATCATCTTCTGGAACGTAAATGGTTTTAGAAATATTAGCGATATTTAAGAATCCATGGATAATCAGGACATAGTGTGTGTCTGTGAAACCTGGCTCACAGACGAACCGAAACTTATTTTATTTCACTCCGTGCGAGAAATGCAGTTTTACGCACGCATCGCGTGCGTACAAATGCATTTTCGCACGTTGTTAATAGTTATTTTCGTACCATGGGCGTAAAGTACAACTTTACGCCCGCGGGTGATCGAACGCGCCCGAGGGCCGGCGT
>JARQST010000743.1:37057-55274 GCA_030142225.1 Pachycephus smyrnensis
TCGCCTTCGGCTCGTGCTGCAAACTCACACTCGTCAGAAAAAACATTTTCGCACTAGTATCGTAAAGTACTATTATTTCCAACGTTGGAAGGGGAACAGAGAGTTTTTCCTTGCCCGGCTGAGAGAGCAGCAGCAAGGGGGAGACCAGGAGGGGGGATACTGGTTTTGCTGACAGCGCAGTCACCACATTATCGCTTCTGTATATGTATAACAATTACATTTTCCTACGTATAAGTAAAGACAATTTAAGTTTTATATTAGCTTTTGTCTACTTGAGCCCTACTATAGATGTCGAAGGTATGCTAGATAATTTTTAGGATACTCTTGCATGTATTAGCCACAAATATAAAAACGAACCTATTTATTTAGGTGGTGATTTCAACTGTCGTATAGGGCATCAAAATAATTTTGAAGATACAAATTTCTTCGTAATAAATGGTCGGACAATTAGTGATTCGCCAGCTGGCTTTACATATACAAGTAAGATAGGCTGCTCTACCATTGACCTTGGTTGGGGAAACTCACTGGCACTAGATTATATATTAGATCTTGAAGTATCCTATACTCCAACAAATTCTGATTATTTCCCTGTAATTCTAAAGCTGAATAAAATTCGTAAATCTACTAATCATGAGCCAACAATTAAATGGAAGAGCGACTTATCTAAGTTTTTACTAATGAAATGCGTTGGTTAAAAAATGTTAATAGAATTAATGAAGAAGTTGATGACCTAGACTACAATTTAAATGAATCAATTTACTCTGTCTTTTTAAAAATAAGAATGTGGACCACGCGTAAAAAATTTATTCATAAACCTTGGGTTACGCAAGAATGTACCTTGCAAAAAAGAACCATGTTAAAAAATTTAAGAATTTGTAAGAAAAATAATTTCTCTGAAACTTGCTTAATATATATAATCTTATATATATATATATATATATTTAAGATTAAGGAAGTTTGGTGATAACACCCAATCCAAGATAAAATTCTAAATTTTTTGTATATATTAGAAAATAACTAAATCTTCGTCTATGCAAAATTTGAACATGATTTCCTGGATAGTTTCTGAGATATAAAACACCTTAACCACATTTTCATAATATAATCCAATTTTTAAAAATCTTAGTGGAATATAAACAGTAATAACTAACCTCATTTGACATTCCTGCGTTGTAAAGTCTCACGCAATGACCGTGTGAATAGTGTCAAATAGTCATGACATGGTTACACCTTGAATCTCGTGTGCTGTGTTTCTTTTTTGTAAATTAATCTGTTTTGTATCAGCGGAAATTGGATACATTGCTGAATAAAACATTTTTCTATTGAATCGAAGTATATATTCTACATTAAAAAGGAAAACTCCAGATAAGTGATTATAACCTCTAACGATTGATCTATACCTAGCAAGCATGAAAGTACTCTGATGCAACGCAAATGATATCCTATAGTAGTTGTTCAAAATCACGCTAAAGATTCCAGAAAAAACATGTGGTAAGCACAAAAGTTTAGATAAATAGTATTATAGATACAAAAGGAAGAAAGTGGCAGATGAGAATTGTGCTTCTAGAATCATTCAATAGAATAAACCTTTCTGAAGGGTAAATCAAGCATCCTACAAATGTACTAAAAAGGGATTCATATAAAGACTCGCCATGGCTACGCTATTTTTCTACTACATTCATATTTTATATCCGTTTATCTACCTACTAGTTAAGATAAGGAAGGAATCAATGTATGCCATATCTTATAGGTACGCTTCTTTTAAGCTACACATTTCAAACTATAGTGAACAACAACAACGCAGTTATTTATTTAATATATTTAATAATTTTATATTTATTAAAAAGTTTCAAGCTAATTGGTATCGTTGTAAACGTTCAGCTTCCTTCCGTTGTTCTTCTTGCTCAGTGCCGGTCTTGATACGTTTATGTGTACGTCCATGTACAGCCATGTAATGGCGTTGAGTTCTGCGTTGTTCGGAACACTGCTTGATGCAAAGGAATCGTTCGGTGTAATACACTGACAAGGAAAGTACGCTGTTTTGCCTGAAGATTATTTTATCTATACAAAGATGCTCGAATTCCCAAAAATAAGCATGGTGGGGGTAATTATCTAGTTAAGAAACAATGCTAACAAATTTTTGGTCACGTTACCTGAAAGTACGTTCGAAAATATGTAACCTTCGTATGAAACATTTTTTTTGTATTTCGCATAGTTTCCGCGATAATCGGTCTGATAGGCAAGTCGTCTTGCACCTATATAGGGATATTTCATCCCCTAGAACCAAAAACGGGCCGCTAATGTTGTGCGCATAGTTCATGCCTCGAAGTACTCTTCTCACCTACAAAGTTTCATCGACCATGTATTAAATAAATGGACAATTTTGCAGCGACGGCGAAACGTCATGTAATGGAACAATGAAGCTTGATGTTGACTGTCCTGTTTTTAAGGCCTCAAATATCGAGATATAGAATTCTACGTTAGAAATAATGAGGAACATATCTATATTGTTATCTAAAAGTACATTCAATCGGTATGCCAGAGTTCCCAGGGTATAAAATCGTAATATTTCATTAAACGCTTATGGACCGCTCGCTCTGAAAAACTATTGGTGGAAATGTTTCTGGTTATTCAGTTGGTAGTATTCTTGCGTCTGTCTACGGCAAACTGAAAAGAAATGTTATATTAGCATGAAAAACCAAGGGAATATTATCTTCTCCGTTTTAAATGCGCTACTACGTGCTAAATGTAATATATACTTTCTTTCTTTTAACATATACTTTCAGCACTAAATAGAAAGAAAATTATTTATATTAAGAGTGCGTCACACATCTCGCAAAGGTAAGCTGGTCTTCACCAATCTTTTCTTAAATGCTAAAAGTTGGTCACTATCTACTAATTGTAAAGAAAGTTGCTACTTCGAGTTCTAAAAGTCAACCCTATTTATATCTCAAAAATACCATTGTCCTGACAGCACTGCTGAATCGACCCGTGTGCTTGCTGGGATAGCAATAATATTAGGCAGTATTAGTTACCTTCAATAACCTTCTTATAATGCATCACTCATAACTCATTTTTTTACAGAATGCCAAAATAATATTAATTAGTAGAGTGGAGCAGCGGTAGTGAGGATGGACAGCACACGCTAGGAATACTTACCGAATGGATTAAAAAATTCGATTATAATAAATTTATTTCAGATACCTTTGATTCATCTCAAACATTTATAGTTAAGTGCAGAGAAGGTAAAAAACCGAAAGGTGGATGACGTTGTTACTGTGCTCGTATCATCGAAGTATCAGGTATAACGGGTTGCCCGGATATACCCGCTATAATTAATTTATAATCCAGGGCCGCCAAGGAGCGCTGGAGGGCTAGGAATTTCCGAAAAATTAGGAGTTCTGATCGGGAATCGAACCCGATACCTTCGGACTGCCAAATCAGGGCACTTACCACTGTGCCACCGAACCCACTGTCCGTCCTGATAAGTCCTGTTTATTTATTTTTCGGTCATTCCTAGGTGGTACCCCCTCCAGCTTTGTAACGCCACGTTACACAGGTAAAGGTCAAAAATTGTTTTTGTTATAGTTTTGTAAATCGATCTATTAAATTACAGTACTACTATATGTAAAGTCCTAAATATAAGTACTAATAAAGCACTAAATATATTATCCATTTTTCAAAGTGTTAATATTAATATTATGAAGATTCTCGTTTTTTGTAGTTGTTGAAGTTACAAAGATAATGCCACATCAAGGATATTCTTTGTATATTGATAATAATATACTTTTCAGGTCGTATTTCTGTACGAGAAAAAGTGTAAAGCTTTTGAAGTGCCAATGTTACCTAAATTGGCTATAAAAACATCATCCTCTAGAATACCACTATCGTCCGAATCACAATCTTCAACTAAGAATGAACCTCAAACTTCATCACAAACACAATCAAAATCACAAGAAGGTAAATTTGAACGAGGCCCGTAGGGTAACCACAAGATGCATTTCATGAATTTTATGAATACATTTCAAAGGTATTTTATTTCATGCGTAAATTTCTTTTTATATAAAGATTTAAGAACAAGTATATTAGAGAAGGAATTTTAATAAACTATTAATAAAATTGATATCGTAACATTTTACTATAATATGTAATCGGTAAAACTTGTATAAAACTAGTTTTTCAGTATTCGTAGAATATTTATAAATATTTCTTGCCTTTAAGAAACAAAAAAGGACAGCAAATATTTCATGAATTACCGACTCAGAAGATTATACTAGTGAACCAGTATATCGACCATTATCTGAAATACATGTTCTTCCAATTAGTGAGGCTCCATTTCATGCAGAGTTGCTACGTGGTATTATACATTCAAATCTCTCAAAGTTTAACGCTGGCAAATTCAACCTTCTATAATGCATACGTTTCCCCTTCGCCTCACTCCATAGCATTACACGAGACAAGTCAGTAAAAATTATTAACCCTTGAAAAACACCCTGGGATCATTCTTGTCCAGGCAGTTTCAAGTTTTCAAGTTTTTTGCCTAAGTTTGGATTTAAAAAACATATTTGCGTAATATTTTTGAGTAAAAACGCTTTCGGATCGTTTAGTAAGACATGGCAATGTATACTATATAATTTTTAAAAAATTTTCAATTCTCGATAACGTTGATAAAAAAGATGTGTCGGACACGAAAGACCCTAGGATGTCCATCTAGGGTTTAGTATCCGGTTCTATATCAGAAGTATAATTAGCTGTATAGCCAGAGACTATCGCATACTACGGATACATTTCCCAGGTATAGGAAAAGTATAGCATTCAAGAATAGCAAAATTCGGAGTCCAGGAGTTCCTCGTCATAGTTTTTGGATTTCGCTATACCTGGGAAATATGCTTATAGTATGCGATACTCCCATTGTCTATGATGTATGTTACTATGTCTATGATACATAAGGATATAAAGTCGTTCAAAAAAGCAAAAAAATGATCCGAAACTGATGAATGTCGTTTCAAAGAAGTGTCATAATATAGAGACTTGCCAATTCTGAATCTGAGGAAGCATATATACAATTTTTTTCAACAAGTCATATTTCAAAAAATTCTTAAATTATGTCCTCTGATTTTGTTTTTGAATCTTAGGTTGAAATTGGAACGCCTGGTTCAGGAATAATTATTTCAGATTTACAATGGGCTCTCGCCACATCATGTCTTACGTATACATCAATGGCAGTATCCCTTCTTATGGCTTTTTTTCTGTTGGATATGTTGTTACGCAGCAATCTTAACGGAGATCAGCGAAAAATTAAGCCACCAAATGAGACTGAAGTGGGTCGTCATGACGCTTTAGATGAGAAAATTATCACTGCTATTAAATGTCTGCACATTTAATCTATGTGTATTGATTAAATAATTAGCTATTGATTTATATCACGCAGAGAATTTAATATTCAATTCAGACACAATTCAGACCCAATTCCTAAAACCGTATACTGATAACGGAGTTGAAACTCCTATTAATAACAAATTATCGACCCTTCGGAGTGAACATGGAGATCGAACTATAAAGACATCTGCGAACGACTCTAGAAATGACCACAAAAAGAAAACACAATTCGACAATTCTGTGACCAACAAGGATCAGATGACAGTAATTAGAAATTTTTTAAACGTCCTATATCGTACTAATTATTCTCATGTTCATTGAGATCACAAAGACATTTTCTTTCATCTACAAGTTTCGTTTTATGTTTTATGTTAGAGGTTCAATAATTGTTTCTTATTTTTTTGCTATACTTATTTTCTATTTTAAAATGGTTAATTTATTAATAATGTTAGAGAACTTCATATCAAAACATGTTTGACATCCTAAGTAATTGTAAACATTTTTATAAAGCCATTATCACAGTTTTAATATACTCATAATAACCATGCTGCATGTATAAATTTATAAAATATGTTACGTAACATGTAACAGACATTCAAGAAATAAAAACTGCATATATTATATCAATAAAATATATTCTACAGACCCTTAAAATGCATTGATATCACATATATAAATATTGACATTCAATATATTTAGTTTATATATAAACTTTATAAGCCACCATTTTTTATGAAAAATCATCTGTAGTTCGTATATTTCTCACATATGATCGATATACTTGATCATATATTACACATATAATAAAATCGGCAAAAAATAACCAATTTTTTATATGTGGTTATATCTTTTGAATATATTTTTCATCTATATTTTACATATAAAAATTTCCATGCGGGGGTGTATAAGTCAGAGCTTGATTCTTCCTTGTTATGTGCAATAAATAAAGGTATATAAAAGATAAAGATAAGAAAAATTCAAGTAATATAAAGTATCACAAATGATTACAGAAATAAATCAATTTACGTATTTTTACCTTTTCAGAATCAGGTAATTGGATTTCGAAGGCCACAAGAACGTTAACAGACACGACATGGTGACTGGAAGACAAAATGGCTGCGAATGTCAACAGCTGGAGCAAAAATGTATTATATATATCTAGCCGACAATTTTTCATAAATAATTTATCTTGAACATTGTGTATTTTTAATGACTTTTCATTTGATCTTGTTCTCGAGAAAAGAAGGTAGAACTGTAAATAACGATGAAATAATTTTGCAAGTGTCTGTCAAGTGTCAATGTCACGTTGTCAATTTTTTCTTATTTTTTTTACTCATACAGAATATATAAAACATAAATACAGCCATTTATGCCGAAAATTAAGAAATCGCGCGAATTAAACACATACAGTTACATTTTAACAACTATCACTTTAAAGAAAACAATTGCGAATCGCGAGCAAGTGGGTCAAGAAGATTCAAAGTGTTGCTGTAACAGTATGAAATCCAATAAACATTATTACATAATGTTGTTCAGTAGTTTTACACCAACTAAAGCTAGTACATCCATTTGATTTCTATAGTAGAATCACGTTTAAGTAGTGCAATACTCCTTATTCCATTTTGTTATCAATTAACCATTTGCAGAGAAACATTCCTCAAATATTATTGCTAGGATTTGACCAAATTTGATGTTTTATAGAATAAAACTTATACATTCAAATGGAATACTCAGAACCCCACTGAAAAATATTTGATTCCTATGAAACGGCAAAAGTGTATCGACAGAATATAAAATGTCAAAATAACAGGACAAGTTAATTTTGAAAGTTCAGTCATTCGTACAAATGGATCGACAAAGTAAAGATATTACCGTCTGACACCGAGTGTAATCGAATGAAATGTTTTGATCAAACGGCTCAATTTGTCTCGTCAACGGAAATGTATCGAGCGCGTATATGGCAAGAACGGCGAGAAGCGTAACAATGCACGAACTTGGAAGCATTCTAGCATTTTCCGCGCTATCTGCTCCGAAAATTAGAAAAATGTAGACCATAACCGCAACATATGACTACCATGGTGAAACTGACGCAAGATATACATAACTATAATGCCTAGCAGACCTTGAGGGATATCCTGCTGGGAATCGAGTTTTCTCTGAAAATTTTCCGTGGTCTGGAAAAGTTACTTTCAAAATAATTCATAGCTATAACGAATTTTTTATGTGATCACTTCTGCACTTGCCAGAAACGAATCTCACAAACTTTTTTCAAAATATAATATAATAGAACTAGCAGCAGATTAATAATAACTAAAAACATTTAGATTCTAATGCAGCATTTTCAAAACCATTTCATTTTAAATTTATGCCATGTCTTTTTCTTAGTATTAGTATGAATCGTACAGAAGAATATAAATAGACTATCATTAATTCTTGTAAAATGATCTTATGATCGAAAAATATTTAACGCGCCTTGACAGTAAATAAGTTAAGAACGGGAAAAATTAGAAACTGTGGTACGAAACAAAATTACTTGCACGTTTGGAGCATAAAGGATAAATTAGCACAAGCATCTATTATAATATTATTACCGCAAATTATTATCAGCATATTTTGGTTCCACATTTCAGCTTAGCTTTCAATTTCGATAAAATTCCATGATATTTTTGTGTCTTATTAAAGAGCATTACGGCTTACAAAGTTTGAGCAAGCGCCGTGGAAATGGATGGGATATACAAATCATGTTCCCAGTAAATACAAAGATTTTCATAAAACGCCCTATTTACAATATTTTGTGTTCAGAAATAATAAACTTACGTCACGTGAATAGGATACACGTAAATTCCGCCAGAAGTTGATAGCTTTGACATTTGAAGAAGAATATATGCTCTTATGTAGTGTATATGTAGTCATTGGAGTACTTTCATCAAACTTGATCACTAAAAATAATCTCCGTATAGCCTCAAAAGCATTTATTTCAATTACATTCGCTAAGATTTTTCCCTACGCCTCGCAATATCTCAGTAATCTGAAAATATTATATTCTGCCTAAGGAACATTACTATTTCATTTACACTTAAGATAAATATAACGGTTATTACAACTCCTGAATGTATATAAATAAAACTATATTCGTTTGCAATCAAATCATGTATTTTCAATCATATACTGTAAAATTGATTAAGTAATATGTGTCACGCATGCACAATTTCAGTTATGATATAATTTCAAATATGATAGGATGCGGATGCCATTTATCATATTTAAATCATATATGATGATACTTGTTCCAGTCCCGTTGTCAGTACATATAATTAGGCGATGTTTATGTACAGGGTGTCTAATCGGAAGTTGCTGAATCTAATTAGCTGTTATTTTAAAACGCATGCAGAGAACGGGAAAAGTAAAATAGCTCTAAATAGAGAAATTTGTCAATTTTATTTGCATCTAGACTAAACACGACCAGAAGTGTTTATACATTTATTTCTTCTAAAAATTTCAAAAGTTGCTTATCTCAATGGCAGCTATTTTCAAAGTACGCAATTTAACAATACAGGGAATATACATTAGACATTGGTTTAACCATAACTATGTCATTCGGACCATTCGATTCAACGACTTCTATAACCGTAATGTGTGAACGGTTTGCAGAGATTGTATAACGTACTATTTAATTACGGCAGGTCATTTGTTATTCCGTAACACATTTTCACAGGCTGTAAATTCAATTTTAATTTTGCTATGCCATTATTAATACTGAACATCAGTATAGTCCGTAGAACTACTGTTGTAAAATTGATTTTATTTCTATGATTTATTATATGATGTAAGAATATCACATATGCATTACCATTCTATTTTGGAATTAAGGTCTGCTTTTGAATAAAACATTATACCTAATTCGAAAACATTGCAAATGCATGTAATTTAACCCTCCAGTGGTGGCGCCTTTTTTGTTGCTATAAGAAATGTATACATAGAGGGTCTGTGAGTCAGACCACGCTCCACCACTGGAAGATTAATAACTAATACATGAAAGTAGAAATTTGACTACTATAATTCACTGCCGATATTCGGCTCTCAATTACACCACTCGAAGGTAGGTGATAAAGTGTAATTTAATATGCCAAAGGATAAATTATCAGCACTTAAAGTGCACCTAAGTAAATGTGGTGGTTAGCGACGTTGGAGCTTTACGAATCGAAATTAAGTGGCGGATTTAGTCTGGCGTACCGAGTGGACGTAATTCATAGTTATACTGACCATTTCGCACTTGGCTGAATATTACTAACTTTCAATTATTATAGCCTGCGCTCTTGAAAATATGAATAGCGGAATCTTCTCGATCTAATATTCCATTGAAGAAATTCGAATGGCATTACAGTCGTAAGAATCCTATAGTTATTCGTACTTTCGTGCTTCAATACATCTAAACGTGCTATAATTAATAAAATACGAAACACTATAGATACTTATTGTAAATACAGCGTATAAGAGAAAGTCATGAAAGTGGACCTATCGCGATACTATATTTCATGAATAAGTATTCGTAATCAAACGGATAACTAAGGATATATCCCCATCGATTCACCAAAACGAATTATAACGAGTCAAAGCCCGTAAAGTGAATTTCATATTGCAGCGTGTAAGCACGTTGGAGAAACTTAAACTTTGCGACTTTACGAGACTCAACTTGGAGTCATGAGAATTTACATAGTTTACGAGCGAGCGCTGAAGCCACGTTGTGCGAATACTCAATTTTATCTCTCTGCAGCCGACTAAGTTCCTGCCGACCAAACCCCAGTTTAAATGAAACTGTTTCCGTAATTTAATGTGGAACCCACTTACGTCTACCACTAAACACAAATCAATGTATATATAAAATGCAATTGTTGATGTATTCGTTCTCATCAGTGTGTAGAAACTAGGTCTCAAATTTTAAGAATTATATTGTATAAAATAATAAGTTGTAATTCAAGAATCAAATTAACTTACCAAGGAAATGTCAACTCACCAAATAGTGATTTTTAGACGAAATAGTCCTCCAGGGGCAAAACATCATCTCAGATAACAGCAGGAAGATAATATAATTTGGTGGTAGCTGTGAGATCCGAGCCAATCAAACGTTTCGCGTACGTGGGCCCCAAGAAAAGAATCAGAGTAAACTCTTGACACCGCAATGATGGCAGGATCAGAATTAAAAAGGCGAATTTACAAAACAAATGAGCTTCACCCCTGTATGTACTCAGTATTTTATTACTAAATCATTAGCAAATTAATATCAGTCCCATTAAAATACAGAGCTTGTATAGTTAATGAAATTACAAAACAATAATATTTCTAATCAATTACTGCAGTTTATAACGATCGGTAAGAATTTCGCTGTATTGGTGGTTGCATGTCAATTATGGATTGAGAATGTATAAATAAGAATTCTCATTAAATATTGTTTAAGAAATCGGTTATTTATTAACCAAAGATTGAATAATTCTATTCTATAAGAGAACGCAGCCACTGTACTTCAAAGATCAAAATCGGAAATATGCATTTATATCGCATAGATATATAAGCTGCACTTTATGAAGAGACCAAGAATCTTTCACAGTCAAACTTCCACTATTAAAAGCGAATGAAAATGTACTAATTTATAATCTCTATCAGAAGAGATCACGCTATTAGTGTTTTATAGTAATTGAAGAAAATGCAGTGTTTAGCTGAGTTATGGATGTTTTCGTTACGAATTTTCCAGTATTCAGTAAGAAAGTAAATACTGGCGTCATTAATCATCTGTAATATTTCAATAAGGATCAACAAGCAGAAAAAGTAGAAGCAGTTATTGGTTTTCTGATACACTTAAAGAATTTACCATATACGTATATAGAAACCTCTTCTCATTGAATCAATCAAAAGTGCAGAAATATATGTATGTGAAAATGTATATCAACAATATGTAAACAATATATGCACATGCATTTAGAAGCAAATACATATGTATATTTGACATATATTGGCATACACAACTTTTTGCTGCTTTTGATATACGCGAACATGTAATATGTAGTATATATACGCACATGTAATGTGCAATATACATGCACATGTGTATGTGCGCACATACATATAACTGACCAGGGACGTACGGCTGTACCAGGAATTCAGGATGCAGTGACAATTGGATCAACCGTAGCCTATTATTCAGTCAGTTTTTAATAAATAAAGATTTGTTTACACATTTAAATTAATACCTTTGTCGTACAGGCATTAAATGAAAATCCCTATACTTGGATCGGAAAGCACTTCGTCTCAAACAAAATGAGACCTCGAAAGTTAAAATCCGTTCACTGATTTGATCTGAAAATTACGACAAGTGAAAAGTTTTATATTTCTTCTCACAGCATTCTGGTGCACTATATGGGTGTAAACAATTGCAGATTTGCAGTGCCTGATATGCATTTTATCAGGTTTAAATGCAAGTTTTTGGAAAGCAATAGTATCATCAATAAAAAATATTTTCTCATACCATTTCTTCGGTAACTCGGTCGTCTTAAGAATTATAATCAACAATATTTGTGTATATGAAAACTGTAAATTTTGCCGAATTTCTCCAAAAAGATAATCCAATAAATATCATAATGTATTAATGCTCATCGAATGTTTAAATCATGTTGTAATAAAATTTTTTCTTAACCCTTTTAATTGGGCGCGTGGTATCTCCGAGGCGCCAAGCCCACAGCCAAGCCAAACTACAATTGTTATACGTGTTTAATAACTTAAAATTTTTAAGCGAAACCATTGGAATTCCTTAAAAATTCCTATAAATTCATTAAGAATACATTCTAAAGTAGTTATATTAGTGAAGAAATAAATTTTTGTTAACAAACGTAAGATAACGCAAACGATGTATATTTGGTGGCGTCTCGGAGACGCTATGAGCTCGGTTACATAGGAACATTTCACGCGCCCAGAAGGTTAAAAATTACAAACGTAAAACTACTATTATAAAGTAAATATTGGAAGGAATTATAGTTACGTTATTAGCGTTTTTAAGCATCTAACCTAACGTCATCATTTCACGTGTACATGATGGATATTATGACAGAGCATTTCGGGTCTGTCACAAAAGTAGGCCTATTCCGGCTACATCGTGGGGCTTAATGCGTTGACAAATTGTTCTTAGAGGCGTTGGACTGAATTGCGTATATAAATTTTTATTGATTTCCCTCGTGAGAGGATTCTTTTTGTTTTTATGTCTTTAAGCGAATCCGCAAGGATTCATTTTAAAATTTGAACATTTACAGGGTCCGAAGGGACTATCTACGTACCTGTCGGGGTATCGAGAGCATCACGGACCGCAGCACGCATCGCTCAGACCCTACTACGCCAGAAAATTATCGAGTCTTTGCCGTCCTGAAGTTCCCTAGGAGGTTGCCGTGGCGGCACAGAGCTGTGCATCGTGGGATACGAGGCGCATCAGATTTCCGTCCCTTCAAGATCTGACTGCAATCTCCGAAACATCAATCTCAAAGGGAACTATATCCTCTGGCGTAATGAGGACGCGCCACGGCTGAAGAAAATTTAGTAAATCCGGAGAGGACAAAAAGATTGGATTGGGCGATGATCGTAAAAACAATTAAAAAACGCGAAGCAAACCGTCGTTTAAATTTCGGGGACCCCATAGCGTCACTCATGGTGTAGCCAAGCCTAGGGAAGGACGTACGTTGAATTGGTCCAGTTTTGAGTTCACGATTTCTCGTTTATTCCGTTGCTAATACAGGATATCCAGATCTCGGAATCTTATTGAAGTGATTGGAAGACGGTGAGTGATGCTTTTAGTTCTGGCCAGTTTCGATATTGTGAAGTAGACTGAGCCTTGTAAATACTTTAAATTCTATTTGTTAGTTGGTTCGCGAAACCATCGATTTAATTAAGGGAAGACGCGGTAGCGAGGTAAGACAGGACAACGTCATCTAGAAGAAACTATAGGTACTATAGCATGCACGTGCACGCATCAGAGAGAGAGAGAGAGAGAGAGAGCGGAGGGAAGGGTGTCAGTCATTAGCAACAGCGCTAGTGACCACGCGTGTCGCAAGTTACAAAGATATTTCGAAATTCTTCAATAATTATCTAATTTTACATAAAGTTTGCAATACTGTCAGTTTATTTATGTTTGTGTTCTTTTAGCAAAAGCGGTAAGTTAATCCACCTTAGTGGTTACTTTCTCATAAGTTGATTGTTTTCGTTAACAATTAATTGAAGTAATTTTACAACAAAAATTTTTTTAAATAATAAACCAAGCTGCCCCATCTTACCTCACATGAGGGGTAAGATGGGAAAAATTAGTATTGAAGAAAAAGAGGTTTATTTAAGTTTTTGATTCTCGTGATCTCAATTTTGTTGCATAAAGGACGCCGCACAATGAAATGATATGGACGCGTGATTCATATCGATTCGGGTGGCAGAAAATAATTATGTCTATGTGCATGCTAGCGTGCTCGTGCCCACGTGATCTAGCGTACGCACATGGGACGACCCAATTGTGCACAGACCCAGTTGGACATAAAGTACTTTTCGCAGTACATTCTGCACGCAGATAATTAGGTGTAATGGAACTAAATATGAATTATTTATTATTAACGTTTACTATTTATAATTTTTCGTCAGCTTACGTTAGGTTAGGATAAGTTTGAATGTCCTTTTTTCGGTCATTTTTTAGGTTACTGGGTAGATTTTTCGTCGCTGAGCAAGCAAAGCGAGCGAATCCGATTACATGGCGCTCAGAAGGCAAAGATCCTGCGACTAGCGTATCATTCGCGTTTAACTTTTTTTGCTGGAATTCTCATTCTCTATGTGGTTAGTTTTTAATAGGAATGTAGTTGAATGAATTCTTTCCTTGCTGGACGATTAATGAAATAGAAAAAAACCGCACTGTGTAATTCTTCACACAACCAAGAAAAATGTCTTTATTTCACTCCGTGCGTAAAATGCAGTTTTACGCACGCTTCGCATGTGTACAACTGCATTTTCGCATGTTGTGAAATAAAATTTTGTACGATATTCGTGCGAAAAACCTTTTCTAAACTCGTGTGATTGCAACACTCGCCTTCGGCTCGTGCTGCAAACTCACACTCGTCAGGAAAAAAATTTTCGCACTAGTATCGTAAAGTACTATTTTGTAACACGTGTATATAAAGTGCGTCTTTACGTGCCTTGAAAATATGCGTGAAATAGAGCATTATAGCAAGGCGTGAAATAATGTATGTATGTCGCGCATGCGCACATAAGCCCCGAGCGTATTTTACGCACTGATAGTATTTTCCACACGTTTTCATTCATTCGGTTTTATTTTACACACACTTTCATTCACTCTATTAGTACTTTACGCACTCTACCGCCGATAATAGCCGTAGCGAGGCGCCACCTGAGCCTCACAACAGGCGCGTCGTGCAGCCGTCGTACCAACGTGAATCTGTCGAGTGCGCGTCAAATACGACGATAGAGAAAAATCGAAATAACCTCAAAATTGCTGAAAATGTCCGATCGCGAGAATACGCCGAGCGAAATAAAGGAAGCGGCACAATTGCTTGTCAACGATTTATTGCCGAATACGTCTGGAGTGATATACAAACAGTGCTACGGTCAATTCGTCGAATGGCAGGAAAAATATCACACAACGTCGGTCACAGAAGAAACGATGCTCGTGTACTTTAACGAACTGTCGAAGTCGTACAAGCCCACGTCAGTGTGGTCGAAATTTTCGATGTTGAAGAGCACGATACGAAATTTTCGACAAGTGAATATCGGCAAGTACAACCAATTGCTTGCGCTGCTGAAAAAAAAACAGCAAGGGTTTTACTTCGACAAAATCCAAGATTCTTCAACCGGAAGACGTTGAGAGATTCTTGACAGAAGCTCCTGACAATCGATATTTAGCCGTTAAGGTGAGTTTCATCAATTGTTGTTGTTCGTTATAATCGTTAATCAACTTATCAGTGATTATCTAGTGTTGTATCAGACTACATTAGCAAAATTGTTTTCAGGTTGCTTTGATCCTTGGCATCACTGGAGCCTGCCGCAGAGAGGAGTTAAAGAACATAACAATTCACGACATTCAGCATCATGATAACATGGTCGTCGTGAAAATTCCTCGCACGAAGAACGACGTTGCTTTAAAGTTCAGTTGACGGGGACTTCTATGAACTGTTCAAGAAGTACGAAGCCTTGCGAGCAGAGAAACCCGTCAGCGACCAGTTCTTCCTGTGTCTACGAGATGACAAGTGCACGCAGCAAGTAATCGGTATAAACACGTTCGGCGCAATGCCGAAAACTATAGCCGAGTACCTGAAACTTCCTGAACCGCAGAAATACACAGGCCACTCTTTTCGTCGCACCTCGGCAACGATGCTGGCTGACACAGGCACTGATCTCATGACACTAAAGCGTCACGGAGGATGGAAATCTGACAAAGTCGCCATGGGATACGTTGAGGACTCAATTAACAACAAGAAGAAAATTTGCAGGCAAATTTGCAGTTCTGTGAATTTGAATCGTCAAAAACCCATCGCATCGGAGACAAACCCCAGATCGCCATAAAAAAAGAAGCCGACGGATATGATCGACGACACCTACCCATCGAAAAAATCAGAGGCTCCAGTCGACGACAAAAAAAAATTCCACACCCTTAACAAGAGCGATTCCTTCAATGCAATTGCATAATTGCCACGTCACTTTCAACTTTCCCAAAGAATAAGTTGGATGAGTCAAAGTATTTAAGTGGTGTTTAAGGTGTTGCGTTGATAAAAAACGACAATTTCGTTTTTATAAAAAAAAAGTTACTATGAAAGTCAGTTGCAATAACAAAACTGAAAATAATACTGATGATGAAGTATTATTGTTGTCAGCAAGTTAAAATGTTTAACAAACTGTTTCTTATTTTTTCCACCTTCGTAAAATTTCTTTTTTTTTCAAATTCAGAGTCTAACAAAACAGACCAATATGCTGTATTTATTTTATGTTTGTTTTTTTTCTTTTTATTCTATACAACGTTGATGTTGAATTGATAAGAAACATTTTTTTTCATCTTTGCGAAATTTTTTTTTTTCACCTACGGCTCGTGCTGCTGTGGTACTCGTGCGGCTCATGCGACAACTTCACACCGCAGCGTATAATGTTCGCTTTACCTCACTCGTATCGCAATGTACTATTATGTCGATACACAGTTATTTTTCACATTTTATTTTTCCTATTTATTTATTTATTAACACAGACTATCAACAAAAGACGATTCGTTTTTCTGTTAATTTCATAAACTAAATAAAATTTTACTCGGAATTCACTTGATTATGTCTACCGAAAATACGAAAATAAAATCCGGAGCGCGGACGCACACGAACACACTTGATCGGAATGTTATCGTGATAGATGATTGAAATTTTCGCATGTCAACGAGTGCTTCATTCTGGTCTCCGACTCGCAGCTACCTTCGAATCGGCCACCTCCGAGCACTTTCTCCGTCGCTTGTCATCCGTCGATGTTGCCTGTGCGTATGTGACAATGCACAGTAGATCCATCGCCTGATCAGTGTTTTTCGCATTGTTGCGTACTTGCAACGGTATGCGCTAAATTAATCTTACACACCTATTTTAAATGAGATAATTGTTTATTCGTGGCTAAAGGTACAAGTGATATTTTACTGGAGATGCGTGGAAATTACGGTGTGTTTCGGTAGAGTGCTTTTGTACAACTGACTCTCTCGACTTGCAATTTTTGAAGGGAGCACTGCAAAGAGGAAGTATGGGAGCGAGAGAGAAAAGGCATGAAAAGTTAACATGTGGTACAGAATTAGAGAAAGCGGCTGAAGATAGTTGCGTAGGAAAAAGTATATGGCAAAAAAAGGCCTGGATATTGTCTAGGGCCAACCCCGTAGTGGACAAATTTGAAGACTGCACATTGGGTGCACGTGGAGTGCCTAGGCCGGCATTTGCTTGCTGTTATTTACGATGAGGAACAATTGAGGATAAGGACTGATGTATACTGAGGAAGACATGAGACGTAATATGCATTATCGAAATGGGCAAACTTCAGCCTTCGATATTTCGGTCAATTTTGGTCGTGCAAAGTTTTTTAAAAAAGCATTTTACTCGGTTCGCGACGCCCAACGACCCAATAATCATTGGACTCAATTAAATTTAGGTATGGCTTATTCGTTTCCAAATCAAGACTCTTGAGCCAAAAAAGCGGTTCGGAGAGACATGTTCGCTTATAACGAAAGCCATAATTTTTTTTAATGTTATCATGATCACTTGCATTCGTACTTAAATAAATGACGTGAAGAAAAGCACTTATTTTATTACTACCACTCATTCTTCTTGAATTTCCACCTTAATTGTTCGCTCATGAAATTTTTAATTCAAGGTCATTTGAAAGTCATGTTATCATACATGGTTGAATATGTTTTGATGTTACCTTTTTCATGATGAGTAAAAACAAATAGGTAGTCTCATTAAAAAAAATGTTATTAGTATCAAAATCTCAGAAAATATGACCTGCGGATGACCTTCACCGCCATAGCTTAAATTCCCCCTCAAATGCAATCACTCTCCCTCCCGGGCCATTTTTTGTATTATTAAAAATAAACGAATAATATCGAGTTGCAGAGTTAAATGGGACTCTGTATAAGTGTGTGTGCGTGCCTGTGTGCAGGAGTTCGTGAGTGCGGGTGTCTGTGGGCGTTCGTGAGTGAAGGTGTTACGTCCGACGCAACGCCCCCCCCCCCCCCAGCCCCTTTTGCCCACCAACACCCTGCCGTGCCCCGACTAGAGAAAGGCCAAGGGCCCCCAAA
>JARQST010000744.1:8787-18980 GCA_030142225.1 Pachycephus smyrnensis
TCTTGGGTCCGTAGAGGGGCTCTTCGTTGCTCGCGCGAGTAGTCGTCCCCTCTCGCGTCGCAGCCTCCTCCTCCAGTTCTCCGGCTGGCTCTTCCTCCTCGCTCGCACTACCGGGATTCCGGCAAGCGAGCGCGCGGTTTCGAAATTGCGGCAGAGTACACACAAAATAAAAGAACAAAATGAGCAGTAATCAAATTTATGTGAATTAAATAAGGCCCTTGTGGTTGGTGGATCCTGTCTGGACTCGATCGCCCTACGCCACTCTCGCGTTTAGGCGTATTTCCCGCCGAGGACCCGACGGGTGCAAACCACCACGTCACAATATAGTGCACTAATAAACAGGTAACAGGTACAAATAGAAAAGAATAATACAAGGTCATTTATTGAACTTTAGGTTCATTATTTTCGTAGCCATATAATCTTATGCCTCATTGTTTGGCTCACATGCCTTTGTATATATGGTGGCTTTCGCTGTTTTGTTATTTGCTGTTTCTGCAGCGTGACGGAACCAATTTTGTATTACCATAGAAATCTCGGCATCCGTGGCGCTACAATGCTTTCGGACAATATCTGTTGAACAAATAAATAGATAAATATAGCATAAGTACACAGTACGATGACATCGGAAGCGAATCAAGCTTTTTTACTATTACTCTTATCCATTTATTTTATTAAAATATTGGTATTCCCATACACTTCTTACATGATAACGAGGGGAAGGGGGGGGGGGGGTGAACTTGATTTCGATTTAGGTAAATGTCTTTACTTGGAGAATAACATCCTAAAAGTATCAAGTGGTATGAAGCCTATCTAATTACGATGGGCGCTTCTGTTTTAGTACATTATTCTTCAAACTACAACTTTTGGTATAGTTAACCAGAAATTCAGTCCCTTATTTATCATATGAGAAGTTCAAGTGCACCAATACTTTGGGAAAATAATGAAAAATGGAATAGATGAATGGCGCAATTGCTTTATTTATTTTTTACGTTACCACACTGTGTGCGTGTGTTATATTCCTATGCGTCGAACTGTCTAAACAGGGGCCTTAAAATGGTTTATTTATTTACCTTGAATTGCCGTATATATTTTTAGGTCGCAGAATACTTTTTTCTTTTTTTTTTCCCATATAAACTGAATTCTTGTGCGAAGTCGTTAGTAAACAGTCTTCGCAGTAGGTTGACAACAATGGACTTCGTACCATTGATACCAATTTTTGCGAGTTCCTTAACCAATGATTAAAACCTATATTATTAATTATAAAATTGTTCTTTACCCGATCTACTACAAATACCAAATAATGCACTTACCAGGTTATTGTAATCGTTCATGTTGAGCAATTGATACTCTATTTTGTTCAGAGCAGATTGATCTGTTAGTGGAAGCTGTAGTAATATCTTTTCTGTCGTAGAGTGTAAATCAACAACACTTCCTGAAACCCTATCATTACTTCTATACAGGGTGTCACAAAATTCGCGCACTTAGAGAGTGTGGCGGTGTTCAGGAGGCATCACTGATGCTGAAAATGACTTTCCTTTTATTTAAACATGCTTAGTTTTTAAATGAGAGCCGATTAAATATAACTAATGAAAGTGAGGCGGCGACGGAAATAGTAGGCACCTGCGAGCTCTGAGTTTTCTTCCCATGCTTTTGTTTCACGGTGCCAGCGACGAGATTGAAGCTAGCCGCAAAAGCCTACTACATACTACACGTAGCGGAGCACAAAATTCTCTCAGAGTGATATCTGAGTTAAAAGACTAGTGCGAGGTATGATTCAGATCATGTCATTCTAGTTACACGCATTGCATTCTGACTATGTCTGAAGGTTATACCAACGCTTTTTGAAACGTCAGATTAGCGAAATCACAAGCCAGAGAATCAGCGTGCATAAAACCACTCGTCCGAGAATCTACGCAGGAGGATTCTCGGTCGCATGACGTCACGCACGAGGATTCTCGGACATTTGGTTGCATGCACGAAGGTCCTCAGACGTGTGGGTAGACGCGCTAGCTTTCTCGGCCGTATGAGGACATGCAAGAGGTTTTTTAAATGTTTGACGACACGCACGAGGATTCTGGAATGTGTGACGACACGCACGAGAATTCTCAGACGTGTAGCTGCATGTACGAAAGTCCTCGGACTTGTGCCTACACGCTCGAAGATTCTAGGACGTGTGGTTTTCTGATTCTCTGGCTTGTGATTTCGCTAATCTGACGTTTCAAAAAGCGTAGGCATAACCTTCGGACACAGTCAGAGTGCAATGCGTGTAACTAGAATGACATGATCTGAATCATACCTCGCACTAGTCTTTTAACTCAGATATCACTCTGAGACAATCTTGTGCTCCGCTACGTGTAGTACGTAGTAGGCTTCTACGGCTAGCTTCTGTATAGGTCGAAGTGATCCGTTTGATGGACAATGACACCATTAAGCTTTCGTTTAATATGTATTAGAGAATTTAGAACAAAAATCTAGGGCAATCTAAATGTCGTGGAGCATGTAGATTTGCAGATGTCCTAAACATGCGGCTTTAAAATGGCGTATTCGTGAAATTTCCTTTAGAAGTACTTACAAGTATTTGGCTCTGTGCTATCTTTCATGTTGTCTTTTATGGTAGTGTTTGTACCATGGAAATCTTTATTCTAATTCAGTTGCACATTCTTGCCACTGTGCAATACAGAAGAAGATACCTTGTCATATTTGGACGAAATGGACGGATAATCATTGTTTGGCTATGTCCCATTATTGTTTGAAGAATGAACTGCATCTGTGAAGTATTAAAAAGCATGAACTTATGTTTTATTTATATTAAGTAAATACAATGTGATGTTTGAAGAGTAACATAATAAATTGAAGTTTAGTAAATCTTACTTGTAATTTCATCGAATGGTTCACAATTCACTTGTATTTGAGACAATTCCAATCTTTTCTTCTTTGCATTGTGTGTGGACAGAGGTGGTGAAGGATATCGCGAAGAAGGTGTTTTATTACAACATTGCAACAGTCTTCATCGCTGCTGCTGAAATTTACAGCTGCGCGTTGTCGCCTTTTTCTTTTGCGGTCCTTTAATTCTGTATTAAAATCTATGTCAGATGTTAGCTCGGCCTCTTTCAATTTTTTTCTTCGCATTGAAAAATGAATATCAAAATAATGTACAAGATTGCAAAATTAAAAGGAAACATGAATAAATTCATGAGCAAATTATACTTTGAAAATTGTTTTGATGAACGCTGTTCTTTGTGAAATTGGAACTATAGATTCTGTAAAAGAGATTTTATTTAGAGGTCGAATAATCGAATTGTAAATAAAAATCAAGAGCGATCAGTCGTAATTGTTACACACAAAAATCCGACTTTTTATTAATCAACATTATATGTTTAACATCAAGTCATACTCTTGACAATGATAGTAATTTTTTTATAAAACTTTGAAATTGCCTCTCTCCTCCTCCAGCAAAAATTTTTTATACAAATTATATGCTTCGAATTTATCAAAGAATGTCTATTCTGTATATGATTATAGTTTGTAACGACGATTTCTCGCCCGTTAACAAATAACTGGCACCCTGCGGAAAATACCGTAAACATTGCAAGAAATAATTAAAATTCAAATTGGGCGCCAGGTATAATAACAATTATACCGTCGAAATGGTCTCCGAAAGATACCCTGGCCGGCTGTTCGATGGTAAGGGTCATGAGTCGGCGAGACACAGAATATTACTGAAAAAGTTACAAACACTACGGGCTAGACAAGTACAAGTAAATGTGTTGGAATTTGAGGATGAATAATTCTTTTTAGTTAGAAATAGTAAAGAAACTTTATTGGAGTGACAGAAGCCAGTCAGCCCGTGTTTCTACATAGTCAGCCGTCAAGTGAATTCGCTATCTCGCGTCTCACGCAACTCTCATACATACACGCAGGAGTGGGGGGACACATATGTGTGTGTTTCGTCCACCGTCGCTCGGCAGACGCGCATACCATTGTATCTTCGCGTTCAGCGTATTGAGTGTCGAAACATTCATATATTCAAGAATCATCTGGAACAACGGTTCCTTAACAAGTTTAAGTAACAATGAATGGTATAAAAATCCAACGTAGTGGAACCACGGTTCCGTAAACAAATCGATATAATTAAAATTGGAAAAGGGAACCTTAGGAACCCTCAACAACGATTCCGATAAAATAGTGTTACAATAAAGGAATGGATTAATTGAAACAATAAAACAAATTAATGGAACAGGAGTTCCAGTACGAAATATGACAATTAAGAGGAATACCTCAAATTCTACTGGGACAACGGTCCCGAAATACAATAAGACCTTAATACTAACTTTAAATCTAGAAATACCGTACACGCGAATATATCCTACACGAAAGAATAACACCGGAGATTCGGGACTATCGGTCCCACGACGCAATGGACTGTTATCCGGGCGGTTCCGGAACACTCAGTAATATTTACAATAAATTTACAGATCACCCGTCGGTTCCGGGAAAATTAAAGGGGCGAACAATTCACCATTACCGGGATTAACATATTGGATACAATATTCAATTCGATAATCTCACCTTTAAACGTGTTTACACGACCAGCTAACAGTCACCTAGGCGGTCGCCCTGTTGTTGGTGTTTCTACACGCGGTCCCGAAACTTTCACACCACACACAAGCGATGTTCTCCCGTGGACATCTAGCGAATCTTTACTAATTTTCGATCCGTTCGTCGAGGATAGTTTAAATGCGCAATTTCTCATCCCGCGGCGAAGGGACACACAGCTCGAGGCAGTTACCGGGACCGATTTTCTTCTTTCACTTCTTGAAGACAAATCCGTACTTCCCCACTCGCCCTCTTTCCCTACATTAATCTCGAATCCCGAAAGACAATGTTTACGCAATTCTCACTTTACCCTCGACTCGACCGAAACGATTACGCGCGGCGTGGACTGATAAGCTTAAGCATGCTTAAGGATCTTAACATGCTAGGCACAAAATAACCACAAAATCATTGATACGAGATATCCGATCCTCGAGATCGTCACCGTTTTGGCCAGCATCCGATCCCATCGATCGTATTAGCGGAAGGCAACCGGTGCTCTCTGGACCCGCGTTCCAGGAGACAAATCTACTGCCCGGGTTATCTCGATCAATTACAACAAAACTAGAAATCAGGTCTCTTAACGTCACTCACCCTTGATCTCTCCTCGCTCCTCTCGCTCCATCTCTCTCTCTCGGTTTCACTCTCGATCGCTCTCTTTTTCTTAATACACTCGTCGGTACAAGAATACCTCTCTACTATAATACGGCTACACCGCAAGTGACACTAGGAATCTGCGGAACCGGCAAGGTACCCTAGTGGCGCGCAAGAATTTTGCCCCGCCGGCCAATCGCCTTCGCGCGATCCCCGAATCACCTATATTCGCCGGTGATTCTCTATTGTTTCCCCTATCCTGAAAGAAGCAGTGCATGGTGTTTTTGGGCTTTTCATGGAGCTTGCAGCGTCTTTTCTTGAGGCGGGAATCTCATCCGCCTCTTATCCCTCGTTGCGCGGCTCCAGGCCACCGCTGCAACCCCCTGGTGCCCTCCAGGTAGCGAAGATGCGCTCGGCGTCGGTTTGCGTAGGGGACCTTCCCGAGTGGTGCTCTTCGGTCGCAGCGCTCCTCCAGTACCGCCGCTGTCTCCCTTAGTGGCGCATCGCGTCATCCCATCGAGCCGATCGGCTGGGGGAATACGAGGCACAGCGAAAGGCCTCTTGCGGCTCACCGTCGTGCAGGGGACCTCAATTCTGAAAGGGGCTGAGGGTGGTCACTTGCGACCATTGTTCCAGAGTGACCTCACAGAGCAACGTGGCAACCCGGGACCGGATAATCCACTCGTGGATACATGCACCGTCGACAAGGCTAAAACCCGGCGCCGGCCACGCCATGGCTGTCGGACATGTTCGCAGAATCCCAACTTGGAGGGTCCCATGCCACGATAGGTCCCAGTAGGCCCGCGCCCGCGAAGTCCACCCTGGCGCCCTTCTTCGCCGTCGGGGTGCATGGCGGCTACCCGACTCGCAGGGTTCCACACCCCGACGCCCCGGGGAACAGATGCAGCCCCCCGAAACCGGGCCTCTCCACCGTCAGCGCGTTCGCCTCATCCCCCGCCTCCATTCGAACTCTCCGGTTACCGATCGACTTCGACCTCCCGCCCGCAGTTGGCCACCTCCTCTACGTCACTTCATTGCGAGGCAATGATCCCAAGACACCGCTGCGCCCTTACATGGTACCCAACAAGTACTAACCCCGGTAACTCCATCCTCGTCCAATGCCCAGACTTCTAGCGACCAGGAGCACTGGACAGAATCCTCACCTTCGCGCACGCACTAGGTCAAACCTCAAGCTCCCTTCTCTTCTCGTCCTTACGCTCCGACGCCCGATCACTAACTGCACCTATCCTCCTCGCTAGCGACCTAGCCCTCTCTTCAGGCCTGAAATAAAAACAATCAACACATAAACTCAGTTTCAACGAAATCTCTAATTTATGAACCTTTGAACAATACAATAAACAATCTGAATAGAACAAAACTAAATTCCTTTTTTTTTTTCTTTTTATACGTCGGCAACAGTACTCGTAGGAATATGGCAAAGTTACAAGGATGTTCTCTTTCATATTTTGTACCGCTCGATCGTAAGCTTTATAGTTAGTGTAATTTGGCCACAATGCTTTCTTCTTTTCACCATTACAAAACCAATTATGAGGAATTAGTTGCATTCCATCGTCAAATTCTACTATGAAATATTTTTTACTGGTATCCATGGTACTTTTCATTTTTTTTTAATACTACTTGTGCATTCAAATAGTAGATACAATAAAATTACTGTTCTGTATGCAGTAACGGCAACACAGACCACTTACTTTCCGTTAGTGGTAAAGCAACAAACTCTGTAGAAATATCTAAAATAGGCCACACTTTGAGATCGGACAGTCCTCCAACTACAAATTCATTGACCAAAGATGATGCACACGAGGTAAGAAAAAGATCTTCTACTTTATTATACATTCGACCTATAATAACCATATTGCCAGTAACAGAGCAGTGAGCAATATTTTCAATATTTACTATACCGCCATCTTTTAAACCGCAATGTCCATTTGCTTGATCATTTGAGATGAAGGTAAATTGCAGCCACTTTAGGATTTCATATTGAGGATTGTTACAGTTAAGGCCAGAAATCCCTTTAGGAGCGTGAAAAATAGGTATTTTTCGGGAATTTTTTTAGAGGGGATAAAATAATCGAATCATTTTCAAATTTTGACATAAGTTTATTATAACATCCAAGTTGAAAAAAAAATTTTTTTTGGGGTGACCAACAAAATGGCGGCGCTGTTAAGGGTCTTCGGGTGCCTGTTTTCCGCGACATCGAAAACTGCTGCAGTTGTCACTCTTTTGCTGTTGATCTGAAAAAGATTTAACAAGTGTCATTCGTTTACTGACATATTAAGGGGAAGGATATACCTAAAAAATTATGAAAAAGTGCAAAATTGAAAATTTGGGAGCCTTTTTACTTTAAAGTTCGAATTTTCGACCATTTTTTCGACATATTTGACCCCAAAAAAATTATTTATTTACACGCTATCTTTTAAACTTTAGGTATATCCTTCCGATAATATTACTGAGAGTAACCTCCCAAAATTTTATCGAAATCGGTTGATAACTTTTTGAGCTACAACACGAGCAGTTTTTGAAAATGTAGTTTCGAGATAATCGCGTTTAAAGTTTCAACATGTGAAAACTATTAATTGTAGTGACTTACCGCTTAATCAGCGATTCCAAGCGCGTACAGCAGACCTTCGACTTCCTCGAAAAACTGATTTTCTTCCGCCAGCTGTTGTTTCCGGGCTGTACGAGCTTCTTTCGTCTCAGAAAGACTCAGCCTGTTTTGCCTTACAATTCGCGTCTCATCAGAGGTTTCGGCGAAAACTCTACAGTTGGTGCCAACGACTATGTCCAACGCATTCATAATCCTTAAGATTGAAGAAAAGCCATCATTGAATATACCAGTAGCAATGTAGGCCGAAATTTCAATAATTTTTAAGCCAGAATGCAGGTGTTTTGGAGAAAATCGCCAGATCGTCGAGTTGAAGCTTTCATTTGCATTTTGGGTATGGCCTCCCAAGCACTTTTCTAGCAAATCATCTCTGGATAAATCTTGATAAATTGGCAGGAGTTGCTGTTTGATATTTTCGTCAAGTAACGGTGAAAGATCTTCCAATTTTGGATTTTTATTTAAGGCGATTGCTTTCTGCCATTTGCACCAGCTTTCGTGTCCAGCCGGGCAGTATTCGTGATTCGGCTCTTCCTTTGTTGAAAAAATATGATAAAAAGTAGCCATAATCTCTTTTTTCATATTTTCAACGCTATTTACATTTCTTTGAATGCTCAAACCATAATATTTGGTGAGTTTTTTCCCAACTTTATCCGTTAACTTGCCTCTTCCGGAAAGTTTTTTTTCTTTTCTCACGTTTCGGAGTCTGGTGCCCATTCTCTTCTCTACGTGGCCAATGCATTCACTTTTTATAATAGTTAACTCGTCACCATAAGGATTTAGTTCTAGTATGGCCTTGAAAGTCTTTGAATCGCCATCACCTATATAATTGCCATACTTTACGCCAAATTTCTCTTCCGATCTGGAAAACATTTCTATCATAGAATCAACCTCCATTTTTCCCGCCGAGCCCTCGTGATTCTTCATACAATTTTCTTCGTGATCTTCGAACCATATGTTATATTCTTCAGTATGAGTCTTCTTTTTCCAGAATGTACAGCCTTGGCAGTAACTGCTTTTCACGAATAAATCGATCACTTTACCAGAGTAGTAGCCGATGAGCGTGGTAACACCATATAATGATGTGAATCCACGCTTTTTCCACGTACCATCACCAGAGACTTTGAGAATACTTTCTCCTCTTTCATGCTCGACATTTTTTTTCACCTCTTCTTTAATAGCATTGTGTGTTGAAAAATTGAATGACGATTTAGCAGCTGCATAAATATGCTCGATGATTTTAGTGTAGCTGCTTTGATTGAATTCAGTGCACAGGTCCATGAGATTGCAAAAGGTATTGATTCCTTGTCTTGCGACCCCCAAAAGTCTCATGACTAACACAAGCCTTCGATTAATTTCGAAACCAGTATGAATCAAAGGTCCTGAATGAATTTCTCGATTACCGCACCGACACGTAACGACAATTTTGAAACCGAGGCCTCTATGTCCTGACTCACTAAAATGTATCCTTTGCTTGCATAGAGCACAAATTAAAATGTCTGATAGAGCCATAAAAACTGTTAAAAACTCAATAATTCTATATGCGTGCACAGGATTTGTACGTATATCCTCTGTGCACGAAGACTTTAGTTTTTTAGCACTTGCACTTATGTCATCACTAGTACTCGACCCGAAACTCTCCCCGCTCGCATCAGTGAATTGATTTCCTTGAAATCTCTTTTTTCTTACACATTTCCGAGCTGTATTGCCTCGAGTTCCTTTCGGATAGTTCGGCATTTTACTTTGGAAAACTCAACTGTTCACGACAAAATTTCAAACGAAACTGAATCTGTTGCTCGGGTAACGTTTCGATTCGCATACCTACCGTTTCACGCTATATAGATATATAAATAATGTCCTTCACATAAAAAGGAGTGGGGTGTCGTTTCGATAAAATCCCCGAAACATCTACATGGCCAAACAATGGGTAAATAAGGAAGATTGTAAAGCAAAGGTTGCTCCGCCTCTAACGGTCCGAGCGCCCGACTTGCCACCTGACTCATGCTGTTTCTCATCTCTATACTATGTATATGCGATAACTCCGCTAATATTCAATATTTCGGGCTTTCCTTTGGTCAGTATATTCTTTGGGTATCATACTTTCAAAATATGCGATTAAAAAAAATTGACTTCTTTGAAAATTCTAAAGGGATTGCTGGCCTTAAGTATTGTTCCAGGTTGTTCTCATTCCCATGATAATTCTTTCAGATTCCTACAACGATCGGTTAGGTACAACTGATTAGAAAGGCGAAAAAACGTTGTGCAAAGAGCAAACGCGGCCTAATTTGTTGTTTGAATAAAATCAAGATTTGTTGTAGGTCGTTTTTGGTCCAATGATGAATGTTCGATATTCGGGAAACAATTGGTTAGTTGGATCTTGGTTAAA
>JARQST010000744.1:20780-37504 GCA_030142225.1 Pachycephus smyrnensis
GTCCTGATGCATAGCCATTCATTAAATATTAGTTGTAGTGCAGATACAAGGAGATATTTCGGGAATAATAACCTCGGTCGTCGAGCCGCATTATTCTGTTGCCTATGTTAACACGTATAAGGCGAGTTGCTTCGAGTAAAGAGTCTCGGTCTTCGCCCGCTGCCTGTACCGCCGTTGCCTGTACTTGGCGTGAGACTCGACCGAGTCTCTTGATGATATAACGGAATGCTCTATATTAATACCCAATATGATATGCCCATTCAGAAATTCGTGAGTTCTTCTATATTATGGAAATAAAATTAAATATAATGAACGGGTCGTAAAGAGACATAATAAAACACAGAAATGCGTTAAATTGACTAACATTTAAAATAAGGTAAATCGACATGATTTCGATTTGGATTCGATCACGTAACTTTATTTGGACTTCGTTTTTAGTAAGACATTTTGATACCGAGGCAACTTGATTGGATCCTAATCTGGACCCGATTACATTTGCCGCGGGTCTGTATAAGAATCACAGGTTGATTATCGGATTCGAGGTTCTGGGAGTCGGGTAATTCTAGGGTTCGTAGTTGAGTAAAAAGTTGGAACTTAAACTCTTGTATCAAAATGAGATAATTTATTAGCAAAACAATTAAACTTTAATCACACTGTCTCAAGGTTTTTTAATATAAGGGTTTTTCCAAGATCGAAGGGCACGAGGACGAGGTTGGTGCTTTGACTAAATCACCGTAGTGATGCTTCACTCGATTCTTTACAACTTCATCTGACGAGTCAAAAGACCGTCAGCCGTTTTATAATAATGTTGTGGTGTTAAAAGTAGTTGTAAAACACCTGAAACTTACTCTGGTTAGAAGAGCAGCATAAACAAAATTGAGGACCGTAAAGCAAAAAATGAAACTGAATCTAGATGTTTAACTAAAAAGAAGCACAGATAATTTGAGAAAGCAAATCCAATGAGAAAAAAAAACCATAAGACAGCTTTGCTAAACGTGTCTTGTCAGGAGAGAATTGTGAAAGAGATCCCAAACAAGACGAGAGGTTTCTAGGTCCCACAAAACTGAGAGATAAACAAAAATTGCAAGACAAGTCTTGTAGGGTAGAGAAATTGCCAAAATAGTCCCTACAAGATGAGAGTGTACTCGGTCTTGCAAAAGCTCGACAGAGGCCGTGGAGATGTTCAGCTTAGAAGTTATTGCCAGAGAGAAAGAGATCAAGTTCTGACAGCTTGAGGTTAGGTTAAACTTCTTGACCGAGGAGAGAGTGTGCAGCAGCACCACTAGATTAGCTTTAATAACCAGCTTTAACACTAAGAATCACTAAACGTTTACGGATCAAATAAAACAGGCCACTTAAAAATGCACTACGGACTGTTGATCACTTTTTGCGCACTAATCAGTTTGAACGACGAGTAACTTCCCTCGCGTACACGTGCTAGACCGACTAGAGGGCGCATCGAAAACCGACTTATATACCCTCTAGTGGTTAATCTAGAGGTTTCTACTGATCTCGACCGATAATGATCTAGAATATTCGGTTCCCAAACGATTCAGCGAGTTCTACCATACAAATCAAAAGAAAGAAGGAGAAATACAAATTAGAAAGAGAAAAGCTGTCAAGAGAGCACAACCCCTCAGCTGCCGGTAGTACAGGCCTTCCCTCTTCCTCTCTTCTTCTTTTTTAAATATGTGGAATTTGAAGAGACGTATTACTTAAGGATTTGTATCCATATTTCATAAATTGTGTCTCCTTTGTTTCCATAATTTTTAAAACAGGAATATGCGGCGTCTTCGCTTTGCTACACTCCGTCGGTTCTGACGTGGGCATATTACTCAATTCATAACACATTACTCTGTTGAATATTTCTTTCCAGCGAGATATTTTGCTGATAAGGCAACGTAATATGGTCCCGACGTAGGCCCGATCACCTAACTCTATTGGACACTGTTTCTAAAAGCATTGATGCGATTTGATCCGATCCCGCTAAGGACCTCATCGGGCAGACCCTGTTCGGGCATGCCCTTTTTTTTCGCGGGGGAAATCTGTCGAAGACATCCCGGCCCCCTGGGGGGACCCGGGATAGTGTGGGATTCTTACCCACTAAAACCCCCATGGTGGCCTCCTACCTGCGCATTAGAGGGGGTCCCGGGATCTCTTCCAAACGCAACCGGAACCCTTCCGCGCCACGCCTTGCGGCGCTGTCCTCGGGGGGAGGAGATTTGCCTCCTCCCCCATTCTTGCCTAAAGCGCCGAGGCACCCGCGATAGGGCCACACCGTCGCGACGCAACCACTCGGGATCGCGTACAATGGCACCTCGGGCGTTCGGGCATGCCCTAAACATTTCTGAACGGGTCCTTAGCGAACATCGGGCAACTTTCTAGTCGGGGAACGGGCGGTTCGTCTCCCTCGATAGCGATTCAGCAAGCGAGCGCGCACAATATTTTTAGCGGAGTAAACACAAAACAAAATAAATTAAAAATAAATCCTATCAGGTCTATAGTGTTCTTTGTATTAGGTGGATTCTGCCTGGATGCGTTTACGCGTAGGCCACCCTCGAATGAAGATTGCTGTTCCCATCGAGGACACGACGTGTGAAGATTCAACACGTCACAACACATATCGCATAGCTTAGTATAATCGTTATTCTTTGAAATTTGTGAACCAAGTATATAATGTGATGTGTGTTTATTTGCTCATTGGGGCTTACAGGTTCCCTATAGCACAGGTTTTTTGGGGGATACATTGATTTCACTTACAAAGTTACTTATTCATTTATAGTAAAAGATCTTAATCTGAGCGCATTTGTTATGTAGAGAAAAATTGCTTTATTTTCATTGCTTAAAATTTGTACTAATTGCTTCTGAAGCTGTTCGCTATTATTATTGTTATTATTATCTATAGTCGTGATGGGTTTAAGATAGACGTACCTTAGATCCCTATGGATGGGGCATTTTATAATAAAATATAGTATCGCTTCAAATTCCCCGGTATTATAAGTGCTACACAGCTTGGGTCTATTTTATACGTCGGTCTAGTGAACTTTAGTATTCATTCTTTTACACTAGCAAGTCTTAGTTGAGCTTGTACTCCAGTCATGGCTAGTGGGTTTCCGTCTTTCAAATAGGCCGCAGGAGTTTCCGCTATTAAGCGGGGTATGCAGATTTGGCCGAATTCCGAGGCTCTATACTATTTAAAATTCAGTTTTAGTTTAGTTTTAGATACATCTTGTATCGCAGCAATACTTCGCTTTGCCGCGGGGATCAATAAACTGCATTCAAATGGTCCCATCGGTCTGTACATTCTATTATCTCGAAGATTTTATTTACCTGCGCTACCCAGCTGTAGGCGGGCAAGCAAAATTTGTTGTTTCTAAGTAGTTCTAGCTGCTGATTAAAGTACCTTTTAAGATATCTTGAGACATCCATTTTTATTAATTTAACTAGCCAACTCCACGTGAGTGTCATAACTCTGTATGCCACTCTATCTATTCTTAATTCAAGTCTCAAGGGTAGTTGGACGTCGGCGGTGGCCGAAATCGTGAAAAATTAGCTTCGACTGGTGATTCATTTTGTTATCTTCCCTTTAGTTTATATTAATTGAGCAAATTAGTATTACCTTAGTAAACATTCTAGAAAATACAAACAGAAAATGGACCACAAATATTAACCCTTACTAGTCACACTTTCCCAGAATTACGTAATAGTCACTCTGGGTCCGCTGGACCCAGACTATTGAAACTGTTATAAATAATTAAATAAAGCCGTTTAAATTTTTTAAAAAATTCCGGGGTATAATTTGAACTTATTTTTATATGAAAAAATTATTTAGAAATGGCTATTACATTTCTAATAATGCAAAAAAAATTGTGCAAAAAAAACGTCCGTAAAATGACGTCTTTCACAAAAAGTTTGATAACTTCTGCAATTTTCAATTTAAAAAAAAAACAAAAATCGTTTTACAATCTTGAAACTGTACTCTTTCAAGGATATCGAATGATTTTTGTGGATATTCCGAAAAGTATATTTATTTCGTAGGATGAAGGAGCGATTTCGAGGGAAAAAACGAGACGCTGACGCATATCAAAAAATATCTATTTGATTACAGAAATAGCAAAAAAATATTTAAAAAACGCTTGAGAAGAATTGAAGATACTCGATACATGTTACAAAAATAAAAACGAAACATCTATTCGATACCGGAGGCACATTCTGTGCATAGATATGCCCTATGCTCGTCGCACATCGGTCGCTCGCAACTGGGGCATTGCATCCACGTTTTTCTGTCGGCTTTTACCGAGCAGATCTCACATATTTTTTTTTTCCGAGCTTCTCGCGCCTGTCGGTCGGTTTCAATGGCTCGTTTAGGCCCAAAATATTTCGGATTCCACTCCGAATATCCAACCGGATGGTGGGGATCACGTAGCGCTCTCGTAAAAGTCCTTTTACAAGATGTTGCGACAGAGCGGTCAGGCACATTTCGGCGGTAACGCTGCTATTGTTGTTGCCCAGCAAATTGTTTTTGCATTTCACGAGAATGCGCGCATTCACTGCTGCCTGGTCCAGAATCCCGAAAAAAATACGCATAGGCCATCGGCTCGTTCGTCGACTTACGGTATACGAGTGACAGAGCATGTCAAAGCAATCTGTGCCGCCCTTATTTTTATTATAATATTGAATAATATTGGGCTTCGACTCCGTTTCCCGAGTTTCCCCGTGCAAAAAAGAAGTCAGCATCAATACGATTTTGTTTTTCTTCGGGGTGTACGACAGCAATGTCAATTTGTCTGTAAAACAAAATTTGGACGATGGTACTTCCTTAGCAGCAACTTTCATTTCCTGCGGAATTTCGCGCTTATTTTTCCTAATCGTCCCGGTAATACGCAGGTTTATATCTGGCTCTAGCATCCGTTGTACAATTGGAATAGAGGTAAACCAATTGTCGCAGGTGATATTTCGACCTGAACCGTGAATGGGCTTAGAAACCTCTCTCAAAAAATACTCGGAGACAGACTCATTTGCTGGTGTACTCGTTTTCCCCAGGTACGGGATAGCATTGAACTGCAAAGAAACAACAAAAAATAATTTTTGAAATTATATAGTTCGCCAAAAAGCATGTGAAAAATGTAAATTCATAAAAAATACCATATATGACGTCATTGCATCGTTCAGAGACACGATTTTCAAGCCATATCGATCTGGTTTTGATTTGATATACATCCTGAAGGAACATCTGCCTCGAAAACCCAGAAGTTGCTCACCGACCGTACAATTCATATGAGGCTTGTAGTAATGCTGACAGTTCCTTATAAAAATGTCCCACAAGTTCCGAATTGGTGCGAATTTGTCTGCTCGATTTCTCGTAGCTTTGTCGTCAAAGCGCAGGCACGACGATAAAAACATAAATCGAGCTCGCGACATTACGCATCGATAGAAAGACGTACCGCAGCTGCGATCCCAAAGTCGCTCATATTTCACAGACGATTGCTTCCACATGCCACTGTAATAAAGCAGGCCTATGTACGCACATATTTCGGTCGTGTTTGTGTGGTGGTGGTATGACTGCGTGCCGTTGTCGGTGACCATAATTTCTGCGCAAACGACTTCGATTTGTTTGTTGGTGTTTTCGACGATCAATTCGATCATTTCTTGATTGAAAAGTAAGCTCCAAAAATCCTCAATCTTCGTTACATCCGTGTTTATAGATCCGGGAATGTAAACAGAAGTGATACTGCTTAGTCGAGCTGGAAATTTTTTTTTTATAATTATTTATTTGAAAGTATTGTAATCTTTCGTGATTTATTTATTTATTTATTTGTTATATTTATTCGTTGATTTTACGTGGATATTTTCTATACTAGTCATAAATAAGATGCAATAAATTGAAAAATACATTTCTCGATGAGAATAATACTGCGTGCGCCAGCTGCCACGAACGCACACGAAACGTTTTCACACATACAAATACGAAAACATAAACACGTTAGGCTTACCTGATACTCGATTCGGTTTATCTGTGCGCCATTTGAAACCGTTGACCCCTCGTAATATTTTCACCGGGCGTCCACGTGCAGGCGTGTTGAGTAGCCTTTGGTTGAGCGTCGCATTTTCAATTTCTTCGTTCTACTCGTCGCTGCTCGTCTCTTCCTCAAAGCTACTTGTCTCCGACTGCTCAGAAACGTGGTCGTCCTCGCCTGAATCGTGTCCTCCCAGGACGGGCTCCTCCTCGGTATCCTCTAGCAATTCTTCTCGAATTGTTCGAGCGCGAAAATTATACGCCATCTAACTTCATTTCAAAAGTCAATTAACTTGGTTTATAATTGAAAACAAAAATTCTGCTTTCACATTTGGCAATATTTCACTTACCTCTACACGTCGAAACTGAAAAAAGAAAAAAAAAACTACTCCGCAAATTTTTTTCCCGACACTGGAGTCACACTGGGTCCGCTGGACCCAACACTTTCGACACGTCCTACTCACACCGTTGCCAGGCTTCTACAAACGAACCAATGCTAAATCTAACGGCCTGTCCTGGAAGTGGAAGACCCAAACTGCTGTGAGATGGCGCCACAAGTCCCCTTTTTTCGATTTTACTGGGCGGTATTCCAGGTCAAAAAAAGGCCTGGGTCCCCTGGACCCACAGTGACTATTAAGGGTTAAGTTCAAGAAATTTTATGAGCGTATTAAATGAAGTATGAAAAATACGTGAGATGTGTCATATTCGGATAAAACACTGTCACCAACAACAGTACTTTTTCTTCACCACTATACGGCCATAACACTCGTATCACCCATCTGACAAAGCGAGCAATAGTTGCATTATTTGTTTCTTCCAGTTCTTACAAGAAAGTAAATCAGGCATTGATATTTCATTTCCACACATTTGTCTGACGATTAAATTTGCTATGCACCGACCGGTCTTGTTTATCGTCTCGTCCACAGATATCCATAAGGTAAATGCCCCTATTACTAATCGTTTAAGAAAAATCTCTCATTCTAACCGTATAAATTCATTAGGATAAACAAGGATATACAAGTGCGCCTATTTCTGACCGGACTAATGTAGGCCAGTCATTGGCTGTCTATCAAGTGGTGGGAGAAGCCTACTATGGTGAAGGTATCCGGTCAAGAACTGGATGATGGTCAGGAATATGGATATACCCTAGGGTTACATCCTTATATAGTTTTCACCAATATAGTTTTTAATATTTTGAATTGCTAAATTGTAGCAATTGTCTAAGTAATTTTTTCGGAGTGCCGGCTCATCAGGGATATTCTGAATTGCATATTTCGTAAGGAAATTTCTCCATATTTTGTTATCGAGCCCTCGCCAAAGCATATTAATAGCCACCATTGCTTGACACATATCAATACAAAATTCATTTTTTCTTTGTTTGTATATTCGCATCTTTTGAATTCAAAACTTCTTCCGTATTGTTTTCGTCTTGAACATTGCTTTTGTGTTCACCAGTATTCGTATGTTGTGTCAGTTGTGATTTCCTTTCGCATCGAATCTTTGTAACAAAATATACTAGAATAAATTGCTAGTATTCTGCTTAAATTAAAAACTTTAGTTACCGATTACAGTACTCAACAATACCAACTTGTCTATTGCATGCTTCACAATGAACAGTTTCTCCGTCACTGACAAAACTTACGTCTCCCATTGCGTCAATCCAGTTTTGTAGTTTTGTAAGTCTACTCTTGTTTACTTTAGATATCGTATTTACTTTTAATGAGGTTAGGAGCACCAATTTAACAACAAATATCAAGTATATTTTGCTGAAATTCTAGTATTTGAATATCATATACTGTTCAGCATTTCAAAATGGCAATACCATATCCTTGCGCACTACTGTCAATCGACTGATAATAAACCGGGTAATCATCAATAACAAGATATGTGAAAGTTTCATGTACAGATTTTAGAATTTACTGTACAGATTTCACGAAATAAATGTGATAAATATGCACGGAATATGCAATGTATTCGTGCATATGTCATTTAAGTTACATATGGGGTACTCCATGGGTAGTGGGACGGGATTTGACCGAGGGTCCACGAATGTGACGCCAGACCAGAATCTCGTTCCTTAATATCATACAAAGAGTCTCCCATAATTGTATGTCTCAATTAATTCATGATCTCTCTTGAGTTCCGATTGAAAATTTATCAGAAAATCTATTTTCCGTATTTTTAATTCCATATATCTTAGGTGTCGATCGGGGGAAACCAAAGTTTGACCAGTACTTTTTAACCGTAAAAATACGCTCTTTTCAATAAAGCAACCAGAATAGTAATTGTATTCGGGAAAAAATATCTAACGCCCCAAAATAACATTTTTTTATTTTATTTTTTTTCTATCCTTAGGGTCTACTTTATTTACTTGAAAATTTTTATGAACATAGTTCAAGATGTTAGAAAGGCACGGTAAAATTTTCAGCTTGCGTTTTTTTGTTCGCTTCCAATTAAATATATAAATTTTTTGTGAACAATCGATAATTCCGTTTCAAGAAATTCGTTTTGTTAAGACTGGGCGCAAACACCGTGGAAACATTGTTTACGGCAAAAATAGGTCCCTTCCCATTCGTCGCGCACCACAACAAATTTCATATATTTAATTAAAAACAAACAAAAGAAAAAGGCAAACTGAAAATTTTACCGTACCTTTCTAATATCTTGAACTATGTTCAGTAAAATTTTCAAGTAAATAAAGTAGACCCTAAGGATAGAAAAAAAATTAAATAAAAAAGTTTTAGTCTCGGGGCATTACATATTTTTTTACTAATATAATTACTAATCTGGTTGCTTCATTGAAAAGAGCGTATTTTTACAGTTAAAAAGTACTGGTCAAACTTTGGTTTTCCGCGATCGACACCTAAGATATATGGAATTACAGGTACGGAAAATAGACTTTCTGATAAATTTTCAATCGGGACAAAAGAGATCAAGAATTATTTGGGACCTGCAACTATACGAGACTCTTTGCATGATATTAAGGAATGAGATTCTGGACGGGCGTCAGATTCGTGGATCCTCGGCTAAAATCCATCCCATTACCCGTGGAATATCCCTTATGCAAAACATATGTATTATGCAAAATATGCACAATAAAAAATAAGTTTTTAAAACTCTCTAATGATGAAATAAATTTATGCCTAAGTCCCATTTCTTCATTTATCTACTATAAAAATAATAGGCATTTGTATGAACATTCGAAATCCAATTATAATTATTCCTACTTTCCCTGACACATTTACAGATTACAACTATAAATGGTGCTAAAATATTGCCGGAGAAAACAGATATTGAAGTAACTCAAGGAGTCATCCAATCAATAGACAGAGTAATGTTTCCACTACCAGTTGGTGATTTAATACAGACAATGTTGGCCGATCGTGAAGCAAGGTTTACAACTTTCATAGAAATCCTACGTGCATCCGGCATCGAAGACAGTCTCTTAGGTAAGACAGATATATATGTATGCAAGTAGATAGAAGTAATTTAAATAATGAATTCATATAAAAAAGAGATCAATGATACATATTCAACATATAGTATATGATGTTATTTTAAGCAATGTAATGAAAAGGTTTCAAATTGATGAAATGTTGCAAAGATACGCTTTCTAAGGTTTTGATTTGGAAAAATGTTTTTAATTAAAGCGTTACATAATTAGCTTTGAATTAGTCTGCGCAAATAAGAGTCGTGTTACCATAATAAAAAGACATGGTCGACTCTCATGCTATTCAAAATTACTATACACAAAGATTTAGCATAAATAACCATTTTGGTTAGAGCAAAGTGAAATCTTTTACGTCAGTAATGCCTTTGGCAAAACAATTATTGGATTTACTTGATAATCTTAACTTCACAGTTTTTCGGATCGCTAATTCCGAAACCAAGGCATACATTTTCGTATTCAAAATGGCGGATCCAATATACTAGAGAAAATGCAATTGCCAATTTTGCGTTAATATTGCGTTATGAAATATTTTTGGATGAATAATTCCAAATTTATGATTGAGAAATTAAAATTCAAAATGGTGAATTCAAAAAGTAGTGTAGAAATGAACTTTCATACAAATGTAACCAGTTTTTGGATTTTGATCCATTATAATGGATTTGCCATGTTTAATTTGGAATTCTAACAGCATACTCGGATTCAATATCCTTAAAAATCCTTCGATACTAAGGTGTATAAAATTAAAGGAGTGGAATGCAACATTTTATTCGTTTACTATTATCGAACGGACTCCAAGGGCTTCCTGAAGAAATACACAAATTTGTCTTATATTTTTTACTAAATTTAAGTTCAATATATTTATTTGAGGTTGCTAGAGGTACAAACATTAGTATAAAACGTATGAATATTATCTAGTAGAGGTTGTTAGAGGTACAAACATTAATCTTGAAATCCTATGAATATTATCTAGTAGATAAATAGAGCCAGTTCTGGACATAGTTTCCTGTATCAATATTTACCGATACTTCAAGAGGACCGTCGAGGGCTCTCGAATTCGGAGAGTATTTTGTTGATTGAGGAAAATAGATTCCAAAGACCTTTCTGAATCTCCGATGGTTTTGATTCAGTATAAATTCGACGTCATCATGGAAAATCTTGCGACGAGACGGTACCCTTCGGATTTAAAAGCTACTTTAACCGAGATTATTTTACATGATTAAGAAGTTTTGATTTGTATTAAGATCATCGTACATAATCCTACCTCCAGACGGCGGCCTACATCAGGAAGCTACTTAGACCTTGAGATTGATTGCAAGATTTTTACGTAATTGAGCAGATCCATTGGACCTAACGGTATCTTGCAGAATTGTACCTCGAAACAGCAGCCTTCATCCAGAAGATATCTTGAACTCACGAAACCGATTCCACAAATTTTCCACGCTTTTATTGGTTGCCAATGTCAAATTACTCGAAGGAGATAAGCGAGCGCGCGATTTCCGACGAATCAATCGAAGATATACTCTTGTTTATGCTTTCTCTTAAAAAGTAGTATCTCTGCTGACGGCAACGTTTGAAAAGCACTCCTGTGAATTTTAGGTATAGAATTACAGCAATAATGACAGTTAAAAATTGGTTTCCGCTATTTTTCAATATTTAAATGAAAAATTGTATCTGTTGATACCACCCGGGGTAGGTTCTATCGGAGGTCCGTGTGAGTACCAACGATCTGATCGGGGTAGTGGTCCTGAGAAGGACCGTTAGGTTTAGTCTATGTGAGCTTGGGGTTTTTGGCACCCGGAGATCGGCGGACTGAACCCCTCGATCGAGGTGGTATGGGGTCACTATCCGGCCCAAAGAGGTCAACGAGGATGCCTTTTAGGCGCCGGGGATCCTTCTTTGTTGAAATTGCTGCGTAACGTATCAGATCTGTGGTCCAGCCTTGTAGTGGTCGTAGGACCGCAAGAGTTGGCCTGTCGGGAGCTTTAGAGGGCTTCTCCGTAGGTGAAGGATTGGAGTTAGAGATGATCAAGGGCCGAACGTGTAGTTCCGGAGGGAGACGGACGTTGGCGGGAGTCGGCGAGGTTTTAAATAGCGCCCGGCGACTTCCGGGAGGTATTCCCCAAGCCCGTTCCAGCGATTTTCCTGGAGTGCGGGGGACGTCGGGTGGTGTCTCTCGGGTCTCCCGACTCCGGAGGATGGTCGGAGCGACGCGAGTGGAGGCAACGAGAGTCCCATAGATCTGGGAGGCTCCGGGAGGTCCCGGGGCCCGGTGATGTCTACGTCCTGATCGCTTCGGCATCCACCAGTCGTCGGCGTCTCCGTTGATCGGTGATCGAACGCCAGGAAGTTCAGCAACTGCCGAAGGTCCGGAGCGAGCGAGGAAGTTCTGCCCCTGCCAAGGTCCGGAGCAAGCGAATAGGTATTGTCGCTGCCGAGTATCGGAGCGAGCCAGGAAGCACTGCCGCTGCCGAGGATCCGGAGGGAGCCAGGAAGTCTGCCGCTGCCGAGGACTCGGGCCGAGCGAGGAAGTTCTGCCGCTGCCGAAAACTCGGAGCGAGCGAGGAAGTTCTGCCGCTGCCGAGGACTCGGAGCGAGCGAGGAAGTTCTTCCGCTATTGAGGTTTGGAGCGAGCGAGGAAGCCTGCCGCTGCCGAGGATCGGAGCGAGCCAGGAAGCACTGCCGCTGCCGAGGACCCGGGGCGAGCAAGGAAGTTCTGCCGCTGCCGAGGACTCGGAGCGAGCGAGGAAGTTCTGCCGCTACCGAGGTTCGGAGCGAACGAGGAAGTCTGCGCCGCTGCCGAGGACTCAGAGCGAGCGAGGAAGAAATTAACTAAATCAGTTGAGTCTTCCTCAAGGTTAAAAGAAACACTTTATTTCGTCAGGAGTTCGAAATGTTCCAATCTCAATTGGGGTTTATGACCCCGTCTATATGCCCAGCTTGGGGCATCCTACGTGCGGGCCAGGCCGGACGCGGTAACCACCTAGCGGTGGCGCGTCGTACTACTGCTCGGATAGTGGGAGCAGAACAGAGGTATCTTTGGGCGATGGAATATCTATAAAGGGCGGGGGGAGTGTTTAGGAGAGAGGGGCTGGCGTACAACACTATTAGATACAAGAATGTTCCTATAGCAGGTGCAACCCACTATGGAGAGTTCTTTAAGGGGAGGGTAAGGGTTTTAGCGTGAAAAAAAACACTTTCTTTGGGAATTTTTTTTATAAATATGGATTGAGCAAATTTATTTAAACCTTTTGTACATTATTAAGTATAGTTTCAACGACATTGTCAAATTTTTTTATGCGAAGAAATCGACAAACAAGCCGGTGACGGAGCTCTTCCAAGAACGTCTTTAGAAATAGACGATTTGCGGTGTTCACTGTATCTCAGCTGGAAATTATCTGAAATCAAAATTCATTAAAATTTAGTCAAAGTATCATTAAATCCTCCCCCCAACGTTCTCTGATTATTATTTTTTTCATTTAAAAATTTTTGGTGGTCATTTGAAGTGAAAACTGCTATTTTTTACGAAAAATTCCGCCATTTTGTTAGTAGAAAACCCCCTTAATGTAACAAAAATTTCTAAAACTGAACGTTGGGGGGAGGTATTTTATATGTAGAAAGTGTGTACCAAGTTTGAAATGAATCGGTAATGTAGTTTTTAAATGGCAGTGAACACGGACTTTTGAAAAGTGGTTTTGAGAAAAACGCGTTTAAAGTTTTAATAGCTAAGAATGTGAAAAAAAATGTTTTTTTTTCAACTTACACTGAATCATCGAATCCAGCTCCATAGAGTAGACTCCCTGCAGCAGCTTCGATGTCTTCAGCCTCTTTTTTCTCAAGTCTTTGCCTTATTTTGGCTTCTTTGCTCTGCTGCTGAGCTTGTATCTCGGACCTGTTGATGCGACAGCCGTCCGCCAATCTTGCGTATTCATGAGCGCTCGGCCCAACGCCGACGCTCATATCTGACAGAAAGGTGAGAAAAGCACCAGCACCTTCGTTGAAAGTAAATGCAGCTACGTAGGATGCAAATTCAACAATTTTTCTGCTGCCAGATAATTTTTTCGGCGCAATCCTCCAAATTAGCTGGTTCAAACTTTCATTGGCATTTTGGGTAAAACCTCCAAGACACCTTTCCAGAAGTTCGTCCTTACTTAGATCTTCGTAAATCGGTTTGATCGCTTGTATAACATCTTCTGGAAGTAAAGTGTAATTGTGTTTAAAATTTTCCACTCTTGTTATGGCCAGAGCTTTTTGATACGGACACCACGAGTTCTCGCCGCTCGGGCACTTATCGTGTTGAGGGTTATCGTCTGTCGACTGCTGGTGGTAGTACGTTGCCCAGATGGCATTTTTCATTTTTTCTACCGAATCACAATTATACCTTATTGCTGCTCCGTAGTATCGACTCAAATTATCAATGACTTTTCCGGTGAGTTTTCCTTTGCCGCCGAGTACTTTACTTTGCCGTGTTCTACCTGCATTTTTTCCTGTTTTCACAACTTTATCTTCAGTAGTATTTTTTATCAGATCATGTAGACGTCTTCCCATTCTCTTTTGCACGTGACCTACACATTATTTTTTATTTATAGTGAAATTTTCACCGTAAGGTTTCGCTTGTACTAAATTGCCGTAAGTTTTGCTGTCGCCGTCTCCGACATAGTTGCTGATCTTTGCTCCATACTTTTCCTCTGAGCGGCGAAACATTTCGATGACTGCGCCTACTTCCATGTTACCTGATGATCCGGTGTGATTGGCTTGACATTCACCATTATCATGGTGTTTTTCGTGCCACTTTTCAAATTCAGCAGTATTCAACTTTTTTCCCCATAATTTGCAAAGCTGACAATGCAAACTACTTATGAAAATATCAATAACTTTTCCAGTCCAATAACCAATCGATGAAGTGACGCCAAACATGGAGCTGAAGCCTTGCTTCTGCCACGTGCCATCGCCAGAAACGGTTAAAGTATCAGACTCCGAATTTGCACTTGTTTTCTGTTTTTCTTCGTCTGCGGCGGAAAGGAGAAATTTTTCAGCAGTCGTTTTGACGTACGAGCAAATCGACTCCATAGTATCCAAATAAGACGGTTTGGATAAAAAATTACTTGCAATGTCCATTAGACCGCAAAACTTATCGCAGCCTGCTAAACCCAAACCTAATGTACGCATTACGAAAGCAAATCGAGTGTTGATTTTGTAGCGATGACCAGTTTTCTCACTCGACGGTATGTAGCATGGATCGCATTTGGCACATTTTACCTGGATTTGAAAGCCAAGCCCTTCTTTTTTGCAACTTTTAAACTGAACTGAACCATCACACTGAGCACATTTGACCAAACTTGAAATTATTGAGAAAACAAGCAAAAAATCGATGATTCTATAATGTTTTTCAACGTCTTCCGGCACGCTCGCACTGGTATTCAACTTTATTTTTTTCGATGATGCACTCTTTGTATTAGCTTCATTCTCATTTTGTTTTTTTGGATTAGGCCTTTTTTTTCGTTCTGCACAAATAAGTTCTTGTACCTGTTCGGTCATCTCTCGAAACTTTAGATAATCTCGGCATTTTCTAACAGAAAATATCTTGACGAAATTATAAAATCACTGAGAACAAGCGCACGATCGAACGTACAACTACTAACTGACGCTCGTCTCTCTTTTTAAAATATTATATAGTGTATAATATACACATAAAATATGTATTTACGGCTTTAGTTACCTGTCTTTACTAAATAGAAATTTCTCGAAACAGAACAATGGGCTAGAACGATCGCCAAGAGAATAAATTGTATATCTGCTCACCAACTGCGCGCTGCATTTCTGACCGCCCGCAGCTGTCGGCGCTACAGTCTTAAAGGAGAGGAGACTAACTAGTCAATAACTTCGAGAGTTTTGCTCTGATCGACTTCAAATTTTGGGACTATATTCTTGAAATGTTTAACTATAAGAAAAGACAAAAAAAATCGATTTTTCAAAAGTGCAAACCCTCCCCCCTCCCCCCCCCCCCTTAAGCGGATCCAGAAGGATTCAGTAAATATTTTCATTGCTACGGGGCCCGAAAGAGACAGCTATGGGTATGATGAAGTGCTGTTGAGGAGAACGCCGAGTTAAGATTAGAGCACACACTCTAAGATCCAACTACGCAGGAGAAGCGACGAGCGTTTTCACGATCCGGAGGACATCCGGGAGTTGCAGTGATGCCACGAAGCCGTATATCGAGGGAGTAAAGGTGGACGAGATTCCCGCCTCCCGAAAACAACACTGTAGCTGCCGTAACAGCAAATGATGCCCGGATCTGTTTCCTCGGATTCGTCGAAACAAGTGAAGATCGCGGGCGTTCGGTCAAAACCGATCTATGCGCGAATGTGATTGGGCTAGGGGGTGTGTGATAGCGCGCCTCTCAGGAAGGTTCCTGATTTTGGGATTTCATAGCGTCATTCACAGCGTGGCCTAGCTAAGGGATATACGTGTTATGGTTTGGTATCGTTTTGTAGAATTTTTCGTATTGTTAACCGCTTCAGGGACCTATAATCCACAATAGTGTGTTCTTGTGGATATTAGGAGCTACTGGACGGCAGTGAGTGACGCTCAAGGTTCAGTTTGGCTATTTTTTCATTCACGAGATCAGCCGAGCTTTTCTGTTCGATATATTTTTAAGGCCATCGTACAATGCGACGGAACACGGAAGACAGGACACGTTAAACGGCGCGTTATTTAATTGTATTTTCACCAAATTCCGTTAGATCCTCCAATCAGGGAGCAGAGAATCGTCTTTCAAACCTAGCGTTTACTAATTGTCTACGATTTTAATCACGTCTAGTACACAACAACGCTACGGATGCCAGTTGCTAGTGTCGTAAGCCTTTGTCAGATGTCGAAACGATGGATTGAGTAACTCCCAACTCTCCCATTCCGTGCACCTCAACGAACAAATGCGCGGGAAACGTTGCGAGTAACGTGAATTTCCGACCAATTGGTAGCCTTAAAATTTCGAATCCTACCGAAAATCCGAAATTTGGAAATACCCACACCCCAGAAGGGAAGTTCACATTCATTCTGGTACAAGTATAGATGCCTGGTAGACTGGGTCGTCGCTATCCTGGAGTGTAAGTGTTACACCGCATATAATAATTCAAATAAATAAGCACAAATTTTAATAGAATAAATCAGTAGTTAGCCAAGGGAATTTCTGCCCCCCCCCCTCCCCCCACTCGGTCGAATAGCCCCCCCCCCCCCGCCCAATAGGCCCCGCCCACGTGA
>JARQST010000745.1:0-42656 GCA_030142225.1 Pachycephus smyrnensis
TCAAAGTTCGCGTAGGGTCAGATTGACCCAGAGTGTTCTCCATGCATGAAAAAATAGGTGTGTTCTCGGAGGGTTAATGATGTATATATGAAGAGAATAATACTTTCTTGCATTTATTTTTTATTAAGTTATCTATATGTTGTATGCCAAATACAGAATTCATCTTAGGTTTATGTATATACAAAATAAACAAAAGGCAAAGTTAAATATGGGACCCGGGAAAGCCCGTTAAAAAATTCTTCAAGATACGCTGCTGTTGAAAAGTGATTGCTGACATTGTCCTGTTTTTGAACAGTGGCACGCAATTGGACCGTCACCCGTTTTGTTCACACTTACGCGATTTCCCCCATTGTTTTAAAGTTAATGGAGAACATTGAACATTCCCCCATTGTTGCCTTGGAAGAACTAATCTAAGCCTCTCTGCATTCGCGTGTTTTGAAAACGATAACTTATAATTACATTTATTCATTTTTCATATTTTACCTGTTTTAAAAGTTTTTTAGTTCTTATTATTAATTCATGAATAAGAAAGTTTGTTTTTTGTCCTTAATCCAATTATCTGAATTTTCGATTATCCGAACCACCTTTGTCACTTATTAATTCGGATGATCGGCGTTCTGCTGTAATTCTCATTTGTAACTCAAATAATTCTGGTCATCATCCGTTGTAAAATTACGTTTTATAAACAACAACCACCATGTGGCGCTGTAAGGAACCAGCAGGAGCAAGTTTTTAAGCAGTAATGTTAAAATTATATCTTCGTAAGGATAAACAAAAACAGTATTTTTGTTCCAAAATCGTATTAATTTATTATGTACATAAATAGTTTAATTCTATTTGGGCAAGTGATAATGATTGTTTATCTATATATTTAATTGTGGCCATTAGAATTCACTAGTGGTGGAAGTGAAATTGAAATATTTACATGAACCGGACTATTAGATTTTTTGCATTATATTTTTTCAGGTTCCATCCAATCATAGAGGTCCGGCTTTAACAGTTGCTTTGGCTGGTCATTTCTTGCACGGAGAAAATCAAAGGTCTTTAAGATTTAAGCAATTCTTATTACAATTCCCTTCTTGGACAGTTGTTACACCATGGACAGCAACATATACTTCGTGGGAATTTTAATGTTGTTCTTATAGAAGTCATTAGCAAAACGCATTGTAGTTACCCTTAATTAGATGTAAACACAGTTTTGGTGAAACTTCATCCAACATGAAAATGTTTATTATTCTAGAAATTATTGGAACATCACATTTATTTTACTTTGCTGCTATCTATTATGAATTATTAATTTACTTAAACACGAAAATAGTTCACTTATTCGAACGAAGGCCAAAAATAACAAAAAGAAAAGGAAACAAGAGAATACGAATGCTTACTGCAATGACTGTTATGAATAATAAGACTAAGTGCTTACCGTGTACGTTCACGGTTCTGGTAACAGAAACCAATATGCAATCAAAAATAATAACATTGTGAATGTTGCTAAATAGATTTATTACACAAAAATTACTATCAAAAGGTGTTTTTTTTTGCGACGATTTCTAGTGTTTCTAATGGCGCTATAGTTTCCTTTTAATCTTCGTATCATTTTTTAAATACATTACATATACAGGTAAAATTAGCTTGCTATGAATTTCCATATTAACGTTATAATTGATTATAGTAGTAATCGAAAGTTCTTGCATCTTTGTTGGGTGTTAGTGATAAAAAGGACACGTATTGTCAAAATGCACACCTAAGAAAGAGTTTTGCTTAACAAGAAACAGTTGCCTGGTGTGAAATTATTTGCTTCCTATAGAAGACGATCCGGTTGTATAATGAGGATCTGTTAGAGTGTACTTCATTGGTTACCATAGATCGTTTCTTATAACACTTCCTAACATTTCTAAAACATTACTGTTTCAATATTAGAGTATTCTACGCTCGATAAAGCCCTACAGAATATTATCAATTCTATGCGCTATATATCATTCTGAATCATTTGCTTTATATGCTTTAAAAAGTTGTATAGATTTGCTATTGCGGAGCACGATGTGTGTGTAGAGAGCCATTTATTGGGAAATGAAAACGTATCATATACAAATTTCAACTCTAGAATGCGTAGCAAGGTGATGTGAAACCTTCGTAGCAATTATTTTTCTTTATAACTGTAACAATAAGCATCCTAGAGTTAATAAGGTTTGGTTTAGAATCCCGATATGTATTATATGCATTTAATATGCTACCAAATAAGAATAGTTCTGTTAATCTGACAATATATCAAATAATCTTAAATACAATAACCTGAGTAGAAAAAAGTTCCAAAGTGAAAAATGAAGTTCGTAGATAGTTTCGTATATTTAAAGAAAAAAATCATTTCTTAGAAAGTGGTTATTTATGATAAGTGATTAGTAAGTTATGCTTTATTGCTTACATAATTTTCTATAATTGTAGAAAAAGATTCGACGCAACAATACCTCCCGTGTTGAACATTTACTTGTTCTTATTGCGTACTGACTAAACATTCAAATTTCTTTTTAATGATACATACTCCAAAAATTATTTCTAATTACAGTTTTTCTGTTTCACATTATCTAAACATGCGGTTTTGATATCGATTTATTGGCTTTCCAGATACATTATACAACATTACGGTAAGTCTGCTGTAATAATACACCTACTAATATTATTTATACTTTTATATTAGATCGTCCATTATAACGCATAGCACATGTACACATTGTGATGACGTCAAAAGCGAAATTCTCCTCGATTTTTTATTGTTTGGTTAAAAAATTAGTGCTCCCGCATTCCTCATTTGATAAAGAAGGAGGATAAATTAAATTTTGAATTAAAGATTATCTGCAATTCGAATAACGTCCGAAAGAAATAAAGTAGTTTCTGGCCTATAAAATCATTACAGTCGTCGCGCCATTACGTGTTTTTCGTTTTTGTAGATTATTCTTCAGAATAAGAATTTTGCTACACTTAATCAGAGTACACCCAACTTCATCATAAGCAAAATGCAGTAATATCAATACTCTGTCAAAAGATATGTAATAGTGGAAAACAACTCTGTAAAAAAACAACTTTAATTGCACACCTAAAAGACACGAGGAAGTGATGATCATTCATGTCGTGATTAAAAGAAATATATAACAAATATTTCTTTTATAAAATACAATTTCTTGTTATCAGGTTAGTTGAAAAAAATAATTCGATTATATTTAATATTTATGCAGAAAATTGAAATTGTCCCCGCGTAATACTTTGGATATACATATACCAGGGACCCTGTGGATGGTAGACCTCACTCAGATCTTTGGAGCATTACAAAGTAGGAGAAGAGAAGGAAATATAGAAAAGGAAAGAAGGACGGGAACAATTACATACGCCTTGAGATGCGAAGGAAAGGATAATTCGTACAATATTCGTTTCACCTTTTTTGTACTTCTGACCCTTAGAACCACTTCCACCTATGTTTGATTTTTCTTCAGTTTCTTTGGTACACGTTTTTCGGTCTTTATCCAAAAAATATCCCTATAAAATTTTATTAAAATTGATTCACGCGTCCAGCAATTATCGCGGTACAACCTAAAATACAGGATACTAGTTTCCGCCTGCGACTTCGTCCGTGTGTATGTCGGTATTTCTAAACGGAATTTGTCAGCACCTTTTCGACATACCGTAATGACATATAGCCTATGTTACTCCTAAAGGTCAGAGCTATCCATCAGTGAAAGAATTTTTCAAATCGGTTTAATGGTTATCGAGTTTTGACGTAACGTACATTGGTACATAGGAACATATAAACTTCTTCTTTTATATATTAAAAAAGTATAGAGTATACATATAAATATAGGTATAGATATAAATGCGAAAAGCTTAAGTTAAATTCCAAATCTCACTTCATTCGCTCAAATATCCTCGATAATTCAAGTGCCCTAAGAATGTGGATCATACTCGATTAGATCATGCTCTTTATACCTATATTATATATTGTACATAGAAATAATGATCAACATCCACCTCATTCCTACATCTCTGCATAAGTAGAAGGAATATAATGAGAAAGGGGCATATAAAAGCGTAAAAGAATAGTATGAATGTTTATGAAATAAAGGAACGAAGGTTGGATGACTAAAAATAATTGTGCAAATCTACATATGAATGGTCGAATATATTACATTTTTGCCGTTTATCTATACGGATATTTATGCATTATCTGAAAAAAATTGCATACGACTGTTGAAAAATTGAATGACTGCGCGTAGGGTAAAGTAATATAATTTAGTGATATTTTTTAGTGTATAGTAAATAACTGTCATAAATGAGTAAACAAAAAGTTTTAACTTTTTTGGTATGTTCACTTTTTTTTAACAAGTCCACGAAACAACAAAACTTCAACTGAAACCTGAATCTACTTATTAAAAAAAGGAGTACGCTCGTGTAAGATATGCATAGGTAAGTTGAAAAATGAAAAATGAGTAAAAATCGTTAATTTTTCAGCATGGTTTATAAGGATACAAACCTGCTAACTTTTTTGTAAAATGCAACCTACATTAACCAGCTATGTGGCTAGGATAATGGTACGCGAGGTGGCTGTCGCGGTAGCCGGGTAGTGCCCGGGACAACGGCCGGGGTGATGCATATATGTAATACACTCCTATATTGCTAGTCGAGCATCTCCCCAATAAATTGGAAACCGCGTCAAGAAAGCGAGACAGAGGATAACACAATATATACGGAATAAGTGATTTTGACCGTTGTGCGCAAACGTGGCTGGACGCGGCGGTATATTCGAATGGCTAGTAATTGCACAAACATCTCGGTACATATGATAAGTAGGACATTTATGTGAATATGTAGAGAGTAATTAAACTCATAAACAAATAGGTCGTTTCGAGACAAATAAAACAGCAAAAAATTTACAAATAAAAATATAATATTCATAATAATGGAAAGTGAAAGGCCGCCATAACCTCAAAAACTTATTCTTAAACCCAACTTTTTCGAAAGTAGTTTGATGGATTTAAGCCGGAATAGTGTACGTGCGTCTTTATCAATTGCTCCGACAGCAGCACTATGTTTTTGTTCAAATTAGAGTAATATTATAAGGTATTGGGGACGAACGAAGTTCGTACTGTATCGTTCTCGCGGGCCTTTCTCCTTGCGTATTCAGCCTCCTTTCAAACGATATCAATAATTTTGCACACTAACTACAATTTTTTTCTTATTTGATACAATTTTATAAGCAGCATTCAATATGTCAATAGGTTGTATTGAATTGTAATGCAAATAATATCTGTAATTAAATGACCAAAGTAACCTAACCTAATAGAATACAGTAATACTAAGTTTTTATTTCTATATATTTTTATTTTCCTTATATCCTTTTTTTAGATATTGGATACAGATATCTCTTAATGTACTATAACTGACGATTGAATAAGATTAACTTTGTAAATATATTTCTGAGATAGGTATCCTTCTCTGACATTCGTTTTGCTTCATAAAATAACCTTACATTGATATATAATGTTATGATATAGTTACATAGTTGAGTTCGATTATCTAATACATCCTGAGACAATACATGTTCATCTATACCTTACCATCAATGTATCCCCTGATAGCACAAAGTCATCTTGAAGGCGACATTTTGACGTCTTTGACTGACTTCGGACATCTTAAAAGAATGTCGTAAATTCAACTTAAAGACGTCTGGAAGACTACGTATGTCTCGCTTTATAATGTCTCAATGGAGCCAAAATTAAGACGTCTTTATCCGCGTTTTAATTTAGACGTTTTTCTGATTACATTATAATTTCATCGGTTAGGTTAGGCTAGGCTAGGTTATGTTTAAAATTATTATACACAATATAAAAATTATTACATTTATTTAATTCTCTTTTTTTAACAAACATAAAAATGAGATACACAATGAATGTATATTAAATGTACTTGTAAATTCCTGAGAATGCAACTTACATAACAAGAACTTTTGTAGAGGTAGACCGAAATCCATGACAGCATCACCTGTAATTGTTTTTTCTGATATCATTGAAACATTGTTAATCTCCACTTCTATTGGATTGTCAATGATAACATCCCATGATGAGAACTGTAATACATCTTTTACGATTATATTTTCTGGCATAATTTTCAGAGTATTGATTTCTTCTACCGATGTATTCTTAACGTTAACATTTTCTGTCAACTGGTCTCTTTGACTATCTTCAGTGTTAACATTTTCTACCGACTGGTCTCCCAGCCTTTTATTGTCAATGGTTGTTTTTGGTGTCGGTTGTAATGTATCCACTTCTTATGTAAATTAAAAAAAAAACAGTAAATTTAGTAGTATGACTTACCACTTTTAAAGGTATTTTCGTCATAGTCTGCGTAAAGTACACGTTTTTGGCCTTGTTTTGCGAGCGTAAATTTCGACTTTACGCCCAGTGGGCGTAAACAAAAACTGTCCCCACGCGCAACGTCCGATAAAGTTACAGTACCGCTGAGTCTAGCTCAAATAAATAAAGTGAAAATTTAAACTAAAATAAATTCGAATAACTTACAATAGTTATTTTGTTAATGCAATATAGTTTTTGTAATCGCAAATATAAAATATACTTACATTTAATGATATAAATTTTCACTTTATTTTTTTATCCTCTCATTATTACTTTTTTAATTTTTTATAGTGTATTTTTTATGGGGGAGGTCCGCCTGAATTGTTCATAACTTTTTATTTTGTTTTGTTTTTAGATAACTTTTTAATTCATTTTTTCTAGGTGGGGGGCTTCACGGATGCGTGATTTTCAATATGTAGTTCCATGGAATCGTGCGTCTCCCTCTGAAAATATATGTAAAATTAATCATTTTTTCTTCACAAAATTTTCATTTGGAAGATGTTTGTAGGATATCAGCGGCAACAATTTCATAGTGGCTAGAAGAAAATTAAATTTATCTAAAGGATGAAAAAATGCTTTCACTTATGTATTATTGGATGTACTTTCGGTGGCAATGATGAATCGAAGCGAAATATTCTCATGGACTTGCTGTTAACTTTAATTAGGAGAAAACGACAGAAAGCGATGGCTGAAAATGCGAAAAGACCTCAAGATAGTTTTCTCGCAGCAGTATTGTCCAAAAGTTAAGTCCCGCGAATATTTGCAGAAAAGTTCGAATAACATGATTCAGATGTCTTATAACATACTTTAAAATATATATCATCGACATACTACTGCTGGAGAATATGAATAGAATATTTATATATAAGAATAATAGTAATGTTCGAAAAGTTTGTCATTAATTATTTACACTAGACAAAGTTGCTAGATCATGACAAATTTCATGCTTTTTATGGCTTTATTTTTAAAACTAGACGGTTTATAATTATCAAATTTTTATAGAATGTCCGTATAATACCGCCCCTCTATCTCTTTTAAATAAAAATCTTAAATGTTGTTGGGACACTAGAGTGAAAAACATCACATGGGCTTGGTATAGGTAATACGTATAAAAGGTGCTGATTTTAATGGCAATTATCTCAGTTTTCGAACGATCAATGTTTTTTAATTGCACAGACATTTAGATAGCACTTTGATTAATATGCAGTTAAAGTTTCAAATAATTTTCATGAAAATTGACGAGACAACTACCTTAAGGCCGAGAAAGGAGAACAAACTATAAAATAGGAGAGAAAATCGGTGATATTACAACCCAAAGAAACTTAGTTGAAAATTAGCTGAATAAAAATATCCCCTCCCCACTTATCCATAAAGTCATTACGACGTATTAATCTTCCCACTATTTTCGCCCAAATCGTACGGTACGCTTGCCCCTTCCTTCCAGCAAATCTCAATGTATTAACGGTCTACGATACCAGACTCGAATGTCAATCAACCTTCTCATATGCACATCAAAATTAAAATGGAGAAATGTGTAATAAGACACAACAGTTGCTTAAGTAACGATACAATAATATTGATCTTTCCTAACGGAAATATTTCTCTGGAAACGGAACGTGGAATAGGTATATCGATTTTGAAACAAGATAACGTAGCCGATCCGTCGGTAAACTCTTTCGATAGGGTGGAACCGTTATTGCAGTGGCTAGTCCAGATATCAAAGTCACTCATTGAACGGCAATCAGACCAGTCTTCTCGATACTGGGCCCTTAACCCTTTGAACGGCAGGAAAATTACCATCAATCGTGCCAAAAAGGGCAATATAAAAATGATGTTCCATTTTTATGAAAATCAGTACTTGGGGGTTTTTGGGTCGCTGAATACGAATTTGGGGAAAAAATTAAAAGTATTAAAATTACAGTGACGCAACAAAAACGTAGTTGCCCAGAGATCATATTTTGTACCATTTTTCTAAAGAAAAAACCATATCGCTTGTCTATTTTCGATGTACTATAGTTTATTTTATTCATTAAAAGATTCTCTAGAAATTCACCGGAATAGATTTCTTGTTTAGCACCATTGTTCTTCAGAAATTGTTGCCAAAGAAATTTGTTGTGGCATCATAGTATAAACAAATAGCTATATTTTAAAATCATAAATTTTTATAAATAATCTATTCCTGTGAATCTCTAGAGAATCTTTTAAGGAATAAAATAAGCTATAATACATTGAAATCGGACAAGTGATGTGGTGTTTTCTTTAGAAAAATGGTACAAAATATGACCTCTGAGTAACTACGCTTTTGTTGCTTCACCGTAAATAATTTTTAAACTATTATTTTTTTATGTTAGAGGCATTTTGCTTCTTCTCAAATGTAGCTTTCTTAATGTAGATTTCATGCTTTACACTTGTTTCAAACTTTTTTTCATTTTTACTCTCACATGATGGGACTGTACCGTTCGGACTACCTTAAGGGGAGTTAGACGTCGGCGGTGGCTAAAATCGTGCAAAATTAGCTCGGATTGGTAATTCATTTGATCATCTTTCCTTTAGTTTATATTAATCGAGCAAATTAGTATTACCTTAGTAAACGTTCTAGAAAACATAAACAAAAAATTCAACTCAAATATTAAGTTCAATTAATTTTATAAGCATATTAACCGTTTTTTTCACGTTGCTGACCTATTTTACAGTAAATACGCAAACAGTTGTACTTTCGGACTTCTAGGAACCTAAACTATGTAATCATGAACGAAAATTGCATTAATTTGTTTATTTGACATTGTTAATAAACAATGTACACAAAGAAGTCGCTTTTTTCAAATTATATCCGGCTGTATGTAAATGCGAAGAGCTGTAGTGTTGAAAATACACGTGATTTATACATCTAATACTACAATATACATATTTTTCAAATTTTTCATACGCTACTTTTTGAGGAATTAACTTTTAAAATATTTAAAAATGAATTTTTCTGAAATAAATCTATCTATTACTAATTATTTACAAAAAAATTGCTACGAAATGCAAGTATGGATTATTACACACATGTATCACGCACTCACGCATATATGAGAGACCGGGGCAAAATAATCCGTTGGGTTAGGTTCAAAAAAATTTGATGTTCAAAATATATTTTTTTACGTAACTTCTTTGTTAGATTAATGATATTTCAAGTAAGATTGACCTACAAACAGTCATTTGAAACGAAACAAAACCTCTAAAATTTAGTATTTCATGGACGCCATATTAGATCCGTCATTTTGAATTTTTTAATTCTGACCGCAAATTCGTATTCAGTATCCCAGAAAACCTAAAAGTACCAGAGATGATGATAAATGGTTATGTAGAAAAATGTGTCCCTGAAAGGGTTAAGTGAAGTGTGTAAAAATTGCTCACGCTCTGGATGCACAACTGTTGGTACACATTTCTCAAAGACTATTTAACCAATTATAAATCGCCTAGTAGCGTTTCTTCCTAGCATTGTACTTGACGTAGTAGATTAATCCTTTTTTCAGTTGAACGAAAATAACAATTATGAGACACCTTTCTATTCTCTTTAATCAAAATGATGCGAGAATGTACTGTACTTACGGCTACCATTTTGTTTTCAACTAAGGTTTATGTTAAGGAAATTCATTTTTCCGCGGTATCGACGAACTCGCGATCTCGTGGCAGCTTGACCAAACTATTGATGACGTGCAGAGCCATTGACTGTCATGGCCACCCTTCATGGCTGATCTCTCACCATGTGCAATTGTATCCCATAATATAATGAACTTTGTCTATATTTTCATCGCAATTCTCCGGTCTTATTAGTTATAACCAAACAGTTTATAATAATCATTAACTGGCGACGTCTCTTGCAACATCGTTTAGAATTTCTACCAAAGCCCAATATGATATTTTTAATAGTTTGTGAGAAATGTGTACCGAAAGTTGTGCATCCAGAGCATGAGCCATTCATGCACACTTCATTTAATATGCTCATACAATTGGGTTAACTTAATATTTATGTTAAATTTTTTGGTTATATTTTCTAGAACGTTTACTGAGGTAATACTAATTTGCTCGATTAATATAAACTAAAGGAAAGATGATCAAATGAATCACCACTCCGAGCTAATTTTGCACGATTTCGGCCACCACCGATGTCGAAGTCCCCTTAAAAAAGGAATTATAAGAACGATGTTCGCGGGAAAACGTAACAAGCAGATGCTCTCAATGAATGGTTTTATTTATATTGAAATAACATATATATTTATTTTGCTTAATTTTAGAATCGTATAGCATTGTTACACAAATCTAAGTTACGTGAATCTTGTGCAAAATATATATTATGTATACAAAATTGCTAGTCAGTCTTGGTTCGTTATATAATTCAGTTTGATATAAAATAAAATACAATAAACAGTATCCCCATGACAACGATATTTTAGGATCACACTAATTCATTATTTTTTTTAGAGTTTTAATAGTAACAATTTCTAAATCAAGAATAGAAATTAGAGCTAGATAGGTGTGGCAAACCTAACAAACTATCTTTTGGCACGTGTTGTTGGATAGTACTATTGTAGCTCGATTAATTTCCTGTGTTCAAGCCATTCAAATATGTGATTGATGATTACGTGATGTTTGTCATGGATCACTTGGATGGCCAATACAATTTTTCTTCACTTCGTGCAAAGTCGCGCGAGTATTTGAAAGGTGACAAACTGCGGGAAGCAATAAACATTTTATCAAATGAATATACTTTCTTATTTATCCGAAGTGAGATAAATTATGTTAAAAAGAAGAATCGAGTTTACAAATGTCGACGAAATATTATTAACGGTGGTACAATTCCAATGTTATATGCATATCATTAAATTAAACGAAGTAAAGAAACAAAGCAATTCAAATATATTAAAGTGTTAGTAAATTTAAAAGTATTTAATCACTAAAATGAGCTTGTTGATGTCGAGATTGTATAACATTATCGTATTTTGTATTATTGGAAATCAGTAGCCAGGCTCATAGCTTATCCTCCGACTAAATTTCACGATTGCTGACATCTTGCAGTCTGGCGTTTCGTAAGAAATATGTCAATATTGACGCACCGGATCCCCGTAAAGCGAGAGCAGTTTCCTGCTTAAAGTGAGGCGAGCAATGCGTGTCGTTACATTACGTCGTGAGTGCTACATTCTGAAAGATTTCACGTATAAACTGATGTGAATAGTGTGCAGAATATCACGTAGAACTTGAAGTATTAACAATTAATATTGCATATTAGCTTAAACGTTTTTTGATACGTCGTAATCTTATTCTTTCAAGTTTTCGTGTATCAAGATTTTACTTCGATGTTTTAAATCAAATTGTGAAAAACAGTGCTAGAAGAACATTGCCTTTGGCGACTGCAATCTCCGAAATGAAAGCATTATGTGCTTCCTTGAAAATAGTTAATCGTAAGTTACGGATTCTACATTTTATTCTATTACGCTGTAAAGCTACGTGCATCGTGTCATGAATTTCGCATTGAATGGTTGCGTTCGAATAACTTGGATTCTAATAGGTCGTTTGAAGAAACATGATTATCTAATATTATTTGCTAACTTGCAAAATGTTTCAAGGTTCTTGTAGTAGCGATAGTTACAACGTACATGTAAACCAAATTGTTGACAGGACCGAGTATCTCTAGATGCAGCCAGTTATCACTTTGGGTTGAACTGAAGTTAATTACTGTTCCGTAATTACTACTTCGTTAGGAAGAACTCGTGATGCACTGTTACAAGAAGGAGAGAAGAAATCTTTAAAGAAAATTATCTTCATAAGCCAAGCATAATATTTCAAAATGAAAAAGTAATTGCATATTTTTCCACATGCTGTTATTCTCGCATGAGCAAGACTGAGTGTACAATATTATGCTACCATTTCTCGCAATATCTTACCATCCTGATTTTTTTTTACAATTATCACGTTCACACAGTCCTGAACTGTAGTTGTTTGTTCTTCCATTAACACCTGGCTCGGCTTCCAGTACAGCCAGCCAAGCTCTCATTTGCACGACCTACTTCCATCCCGGGATATCTCTTCTTGTTCTTTTGTTAGTCTCTCTTTTACTCTTAGGTTCTAGAATATAATGTTATTATTTCGAGATTACCTTATATATTATTCTATCATGTTTGTCGTGATATGATCGTAGAATATATAGAAAAAAAGATGTGCCTTTGCCTTTACTCTACGATTGATATCGTACATAGGTTCCATAGATATATATACAAATATATATATATATATATATATATATATGTGTACTACTGACGTAACAAGAGCATTTAGGACTAACGCACAAACTGAAGGTGGATCTACCGAAGGAATCAATGGGAATACTCTCTGTAGGAATAGATGATCCGTTAGTCTGAATAATTCTATATATAATTCATAAAGAACGATCATATGACTGATAGTGCGTCAGACTCCGATCGTAATGGACGCAGGTAAGCGTTTCACCTGCGAAGCATCGCCAATAGCTTTTCTTATCAAAATCTAAGTGTCCAACAATCTCTTGTCCAACACCGGTCGGTTTTGGTTCTTACTCTGTATACATCTACTGAGTAGCAATGGAAGATATCGAAAACTCCAAAAAAAATTAGCTGGTGGCATTTATTTTTAAAGGGATAAAACGATTAGAAGCATTATAAAAAAATATATGACATAATATGGTACTGGATCTTAGTTGAGGTAAAAAACCACATGTCACGAAAAAGAAGGTATATAATATAGCGATGTACTTTCTCAATGAAAATGCGTACGTTGGAAGTGGGTGGACTTTATGAATAACAGCCCTTATACAAAAATACTACTAGATAAATAAAAACCATTCGACAAACTATTCCCATGCAAATAGTTCTAAATATTACCGTAAAGGAGTTCGCCGTTCGAGAAAAAGATCTTTAAGATGGATCTATACCAAGCATAAATTAATGAATCTCTTTCAAGAAGCATTTTCTTCTTTCATTTGTCATTCATTCGCCATTCATTTCTGTATAATTGTCGGTTTCGTTCCGGAGTGTAGCTTTCATCATAAGCGCTGTCAGCAATCAGTAGGACTAGTTCAGAGGCAAAACCTTGGACACGGAAAGAAAGAACACTAAATACAGGTACAAGCAGACGAGAAAAACGTTTCTTGCATAAATATACTTCCACGAATTTGTCTCATTGAAAAAAGTTTGTCCGTTTAGACAGACTCACTCGCATGTCTACTTAACTATATCGGTAATATTATATAATATCACGTGCATTCTAAAATGTTGAAAGAAGAAATCTTTTCTGGTAACAATTGGCATACAGATATAGTTTCATGAAAATTCAGTAAGGTTTGTCTTTCAAAAAAGCTTGCCAAACTTGTATATTATAAAATTTAATTATTACGCATAACAATAGATTTTTTATATATCCTGCAACATGTGCCTAACTTGCTAACTTTTAGGAAAATAACCTATGATTCGTTCATTAACGAAAGACACCGAAATATAATGTACTCTGCTGCAACATTGGCTGTCATCGACGATAATTATTTAAAGAAATCAAAATGAATCTGTTCGTCTGAAGCATAATGTCTCACAAACAACCGGATGTTATTCAGACTTCTGTTTTTATTCTTTCTTTCTAGAGTGTTAATGATGATCATCATAAATGTCAATTTGTATACAGTTATTCAGGACTATTGCACCACCTAAAGATGGTTCTGTCTATTTGATTTCTATTAATTCCCATGGTAGAACCATCTTTAGGCACTGCAATAGCTCTGAATAACCTTGTATAAATGTAGTGTATATCGGAAATGCCGATTTTTCTAGTGTAAAGGCGCCTTCACAGCTTTGTCGCACAAGTCGTTCGACTAAATTATTAGACTCCTCATTGGTGAAATCTTTTACGAGGAACGAGTTTGACTAACGAGAAGTCTAGTTTTCCAAGTTTTCTGACTAGTACGACTAGTTGGACGAAGCTGTGAGAGCTCCCTAAATGTGATCGACCTTTTATAGCAACATAATGACGTAAGGTACAAGCCGTTGAATCGGTGTACCTCCACAAAAATTACCTGCTAGTAATTTTAGGAATAAAAACGATAAACTTTATATAAGCGACTTTCTTCATTGAATGTTGTACTTTACAGTAAAAAGGTCGAAAAAATAATTTTCTGAAGATGGATATGGGGTAAAACAATAATTGAGAAACCGTGACTTCCTCGACTTCTTAAAATTGGCGGGTGACGGGACAAATACGAAGTCATCATAAGCAGTTTTAAAACATTCGTTGTAGTATTATTCTGCTCATAATGTTATACAATGACATTATAAATATTTATTTTTAAAGGAAAACGCGTAGTTATAAAGCTTTCTAGTTATTGTAACAGTATTAGACTTAATAAAGGCAGAAACTGAAGTTCTTGCACATAAAAGGGAGAAAACCCTTTCGCACCTACGCAGATGTCATGGTACGACTCATTCTTTCTCCCTTCACACTAAACATTATTATATAAAAATAATGCACAATAATAGAAAAATATAAAAATTCAACGTGGTTTTTATCACTTGCCCAAATTCACCCCTCATAGATAAACTTTAAATTTGCTTACAATAAAATTAGCATGTCTTGCTTTAAAAACGAAAGAGGTTATACTTTATTCGTCAAAACCTTTTTTTTGGAAAGGTACACGGAGAGAATTTTTCAATATTTTTTCGTGTGAAATTCACGGTAAGAATTACCATGAAAAATAAGAATCGTGGGATATCCTTGACATTCCATCATTCTTTACAGATAAGGCAGAACTTTTTTAATGGCAGCAAAAGCAAATTTTATGGCGTACACGGTAACATTTTTAACGGCTGTATTTCGATGGTACCGTCCGAAAATGGACCTTTATTTCATATTGTATTTGCGATCTGTCAAAGGAAAAACATATTTTGCTCGTGGAAGGACTACATGTATAACGTAATAAACATTTAGGTTATAACCTAAATGATAAAGACGTTTATTGGATATTTATTATTTCGTTGTTCTGAAAGGATTTATATTTTTCAACGATTTTACAATTAGTTATATCGATTAATAATTCACATTGAAAAATATACTTCTATAAATTCAAAAAGTCGGCGATGATTACTGGAAAGATTCCACAAAAGTACTGCCGAAAACAAGCGAAGGATGCGCGCCTCCACTAGCTTATACATAAAGCAAGGTATAAATTTTATTCAGTATGTTTTCAAGTAAAAAAGTGTTTACCGTTACACTTCAGTACAAACGAATGTGCTGTGCCTTAAATTTTATTGTGTTTTCATGAATTATTCTACAATAAACATATTATGTTTGGAAATTCCATGATGTCCCACGATTACCGTGATTTTTACGGTAATTTTTAATGAAAAATTCTCTCCATGTAAGTATCAACTTCATCGAATGCTTCATAACTATTACTCAAAACTGGATAACCGACATTTGAATTTTGGATAGGCTATGAAGTCAGTAGACATTTACGTTCACTCATTTGCAAAATATTTGTATACTACCTCACCTTTTTTCTTATACCAATGTACATACGTATTCCTTTTTTAGCGTGCCCCAAATCGTCTGCTGCACCGAACGACCCACCTGTATCCCAATTATAGTCAACATAATTGGTAACGTCATTCGTACGCTGCAAGGCCAGGCAGTTATGAGTACTGTGTAGTGTATCGTAATAAAACAAACCTTCCGAGTACATATTTTTAGTCTCTAAGTGATTTTGGAGTGGTCGCTGTTAGGTGCCAGTGGTATGTCGTCGATCTAACTACGGTCTCTGTGGTCTCTGCCTGGAGAAATATTTACGAGAATCTCCACCAGTTCAGCGAAAAGAGCAGATAGATGTTATTGAAACGATATTTTAGACTTTAAAGTCTTTTCCACGTCTATATAAAGTTTGTATAGATTTCCGTATAGAGGAGTGTGAAACCAACAATTTTTTCGAGCTGCGATGGATTGTCTCGTTCTTGTTTCACGGATTGCGTAAGCACTTCTATGAGCAGAGGTTATTGAAATTAAGAAGTTAGTTAAGGCTGCTATTCACCTAGTCCATGTGTGCACATGTACACGAAGTAATGACGTCACAAGCGGGGTATTCTAAATAATTGTTATTCTTCTTTATTTTCAATTAGAACTTTAAAATATATGGTATATTCATATCTTCATAATGTCTTTTGCAGACGACAATAAATCCGGTGCTACTCGAAGTATGATTCAAAAGAGTCTTTTTCTCAACAATAATGCGTTAAAAGAATGCATGCATTATCTGACCTGTGAACCTGACATAAAGGCCGCGATTACGCCTGCTTCATTTTTGTACGTTTTTTTTTTCAAAGTACAGTGTATAATTAATTTAATCGGAGCTTAGACAGATTTCTTGTCGTATACAAATATTGGATTAACAAAAATTTATACGTTTATTAAAAACAAATGAGAACAATGATTATTTAGAATTGTTTGCATGTAATGTTATTACCCCGTGTACATGTGCACACGTGGAATAGATGAACAGTGGCATTAAGTAGCGAGAATTACATGCATGCTATTTCCTTTGTAAATTAACCGTTTAAGATAATTATACAATGATAGAATATATTACAGAAAAGAGTTTAAATGTATTGCAATCGTTCGTAGGTAAAGTTTGAAAAGAAATCAGTTGTGCAACTTTTATTGCTAATTATGGAACATTTCGAACTTGTATCAGAGGAAGGCGTGTGTTTTCGAAAGAAAATAAGACTCCAACACTGCACAACGCGATAACGACCCTCTTTTTGACTCGACGAATCGGACAGAAGGCAGATTCGTTGGAAGCACTGTCTTCTGTATGTATGCTTTTGTATGCATGGATCCTACGTGTTTTGCCTACTGATTGGTTATACTTGGTGGCTTGGTAGTCTTACTGAGAGAACTACGTTTAGAGAGAATGGTACAGACAGTACGGTGGTATCTGCCATTGTTACAAGTCGCCAAACTCTGAAGACTTTCACCGCAACAGAATATACCACTTGGCTGGGGTGCCTACTAATCGACTACTTTTCTTTCCAGGAAGAATGTTTTAGGAATTTGAAGAACGGGACATTAGTTTCTCTAAAGTTTTTACCGACACTTCATCTTTGTTCATTTTTATTAAAAATGATATATATTTTACTCATTTATAATATTGTTAAAATTTCATTAGAACTATGTGCATTGTGTGGGCTATTTACTGTTACATGTACCCATACATACTCTTTCCTGCTCTTTGTTTTGAAATTGCAGTCTCGAACTATCTTAATTTATTTGAAGATAACATATGCTATTGACGTGCATACGGTAAAATGTGAGAACTGAGAACAAATAATTGTCACAGTAAAATGTTAAAAATTACCGCACACCTATACGATAATAGTTAATTATTTATCTAAGATGCCTAACTTGATTACAAATTTTATGTTCGACGAAATATTTCGCGAGGCAATCTATACTTTGTTTGGACAAGATTTATTTTCTAAGAATGCGTTAATATGATGAAGATCAGTAACTAGTAATTTTATCCGGGAGAGAATTCTGCAACAATTATGGAAACAAATGCACTAATATACAAGTTACTAGAGTTTAAACTATTTTATAATATTCGCGTTAAATAAAACAATTGTGTCTGCAAAAAATATTTTTCATACATAACGATTGGACACTTGGTTACGAAGTAAATGGCGCTTAGCTGGCTTCAATGATGTGATCAATAATGATTTTGCTACATTCCTAGCAAGTGTGTGTACGGAATAGGTGATGACCAGATGGCTAATGACAGTCTATGCTATGACTAACACTTATACATTACGCTTTCAATATGTGTGTCAGCCAAAAAAGGAACCAATTTTATTAGATTACTTTAAACGTTGAGAACGATAGTCTTTCGTTTAAAAAAGTCCAATTTTGTATTATTTTCATATTGAAGAACTTTTCAAATTCGATTGACGTGTATCTTTCTTTCTGATTACAAAATGTACTGGTAACTAAAACTGAGGTATTCTTGTCTCATATCGTCGGTACAAATTTTCATGAAGCGGGTATTCTTTGAAAATGATGATAAATCTTTTGCATATAATATTGAAATTGACACAGAGAAAAATATCACACGTGGCACGCATCACATTAGCGCCTATACTTTCGTATAATTAAAGTACGTTTGAATATAAGTACATTGTAAATCCTTTTTGGATGTGTATACCATTTTGTTTATTTTGCTGTTATTTTTTAGGATAAAATTACGGTGTAAGCATAGGCAATCTTTATATGCAGATGAACAATATTCGAAGCAATTTTCTTAAGGTAAAAAATACTAATAAAAAATAAGTGATAGTTATGACTATAAAGCGTTTCCCGCTTACGACGTCATTCTATGTACATATGCATGTATATAAGTATGGAGTAACAGCTCTTTTATAACGGCCAAAACGTAACTTTACACTGTTACTATTGTTATTATTAATGTTGAATCTCATATAGCCAAAAATGAATAAAAAGCTGTTAATCAGTGCCGTCATTGGCGCTTCCCTATCTAAAATTTCTAATTCGGATAGCCTGCTATGTGCCAATTTATATTAGGAAAGGTTCGGATATTTCCAAATAAGCCCTATCTATATCCGGCCATGATTATTACTCTAAAGATTTCCTTATTACGACAATCTTAGGTCCTCATAAGAAATTGAGTAAAATAAGAGTTGATTATTTCCCCAATATCATTCCAGTTAGGTAACAGTGCAGGGTGCAAGCCCTGTTTGAGGATTTCACGGCGAATCCTTAAAGGCCCCTTGTTTTATTCGGACTTCCCCACTACAATTCCGCACGACACAGAATGAATATCACAGTGACAGCTATGATAATTTGACTAATCTATCACTGCCAATATTAAGTGCTGATATTAATCAATTCATAAAACAAGAAGATATTAATTGTTATTTTATGTTAGATGTGTTTATCTACAATAGAAAAATAATTAGCTCTACTATGGTTTATGCAGTTAAATAATACGTGGCTTGTCAAATATACGGCACAATTTAGTACTACAACTATTCAATTTCTATTAATTTATAATTACATAATCTTTTTTTAGATTATTTAATTAGTCTTACCGAATATGATATTTTCGATTGGCATCTATGATTCAAATTTTCTATCTGTTTCATTAGAACAATTAAATTTATATTCAAATGAGTAAGTAAATTAAGCTTATAAATATTTTATAAGCTTAAGTTAAAGCTCGCATTTACGAAAACTAAATATCTTTTGAAGCTTTTGAAAAGAAACCGTTTCATGGCGATAATAATAAAACTTTACATTTTCATGTATGTATTAAACTTATACTCGATTGTGGAATATAATTGATTTAAATAAAATTGAATCATTGTCGGTATATATGATAATTCGTGAAAGGATTTTTTATATGATGTTAACTATATTTGTAGGAGTCATTATTTATCAACTCTATTATACATATTACTAACTTCACATAATAATAAACCGTGTAGAATAACGGCGGTTTTTTATTACATATTCCAAAAGCATATTCGATGTCTGTATCGTCGTCGACTCATGATTGAAATATTACAGCCCTAATAATGATTTGAAAAGGATTAGAGATTTTTCAAGAATAACAGCAAAACTTTTTTGTAAAGAAATGTAAAAAATAACAGTAAATTGGAGACGCTGTCTTTCCTAGAGACCTGGACTAGTGTTTAGTAAGGCCTAGAGACGCTATAGTATGTTTTACATTTTCATCGGACGCCGCGCAACGTGCACCTTACTTTCGTACAATAGCTTTGCCATAGATGGTTCGAACGCATGTGTTCGTGGTATCATAATGTGCATGCGCTAACGTATGTAGAAGAAGGATGATGTCACGCCGTCCTCCAGCCAGTATTCGGTATTTGGTACACGGACTGCGTGATTTGTATGAAAAAATCGTTTTGACGCCGTGGCAAACGACTTAGTTCTATGCTATATCCGGTGAGCTCTGGCCACACAGGGGACTGCGCAGCGTTCTTCGCCGGAAGTCACGAATAAGACTCCCTCGTTCCCTGTGCGTGATCGTTGGATCTACATTCTACATACGTAATCTATCCGTCCTGTATATAACCAATACATAGAAACTCTTTGTGTCATTGGTCGTTTTAAATAGAAATCCACTGTGTATTGAGCTTCGCTATTGTCGTGATTGTAAATTTTCACCTCGTTACAGTGGAATTTAGACAAGAGAACTTTTGGTAGTTAAGACAATTATTTTTAAAAAATAATTATAATTATCTGAAGAAAAGTGTTAGTCGTTATTAAAAAGTGACTGTCCTAATATTAATGGAAATACTAGAGTGGTTTTGAAAAGGTTTTTTGACGGTACTTTAATTCCATTTTCCCTATATTACTTTAGCGCATATTAATATGATACTAACTCTCGTCAGTCAATATTAATTCTTGTAAAACGTTCATTATGTTTCTGTCAACGCGTTATGTTTTTACTAAGGTCAATGTAAGGTAATTAACATTTTTAGTTACGTATTTTTATATGCTATAAATTGATCTTCAGCTCAGAGGTGAATTGCATTAAATATAATTTATATTAGCGAAGTACATGCAATAAGAGTATTTTGAAATTATTGTTGTAGTACAAATCGAGGAATTTCATAGGAGGGTCAGTGTCTGTGTCATCACTTTGTGATTATGACAGTAATATGGTTACGTGTGTCTGTCTTATTTCTCGCTACTTTATGTAATCTCACATACATTTTACAAGAAATATGATGAGAACCAGAATAAAGGTTAAAATCTTGGAGACCACAAATAAACTTCATCAGAATATCTTCCCGATTATCAAGTAAACTATTTGACGGTTGTTCTTATTAACCCTAAACGAACACTCTTGTTTTCGCGTCCTTAATCGGACTCTCTGGGGTCTTTTGTGTTCGATAGAATTTTTATCAATGTTATCGAGAATTGAAAAATTTGTTAAAATTCTATAGTATACAATGCCATATCTACTAAACGATCCGAAAGCTTTTTTACTAAAAAATATTAAGCAAATATGTTTTTTTTAATTCAAACATAGACCAAAAACCTGAAAACTTGAAACCGCCTGGACACGAATGACCTCAGGGTGTTTTTCTAGGGTTAAACCCTGCGGTTTAAAAAGTTTGACATTAGCCAGTCAGTGTGAAGTAAACATTTGTTAAATTACTTAAGGTGATTTTTTGATTAGTAGACATATTTCAAGACAAAGATCCAAATTTTATGTATAAAATAGGGTAACTTTATTAATACGATAGATATTGGTAATTGAAATTTATAAATGTTTGTTGTATCAAAAGTATTTGATATTTGTCTTAACTTTTTTCATTTGCTACCATTTCAAAATCAATTGCGAATATATTACACTGTGGACTAACGTCATTGTACATCCGCATTAACTGTACAACAGTATTTATGTTTATGTTGTTCCTTGATATAGGTTCGCCTGTATTGTTAACCTCAATTTTTAAGTTCATTACTTCGTATTTAATTGCTATTTTTATTTCATTATTTTTGTTGTACTTCATCGAAATTAGAATTCAGTTATCAATTTTACTACGGAGCCTCAACTGGATTCATATTTACCCTAGAATGTCTATGCAGGGTCCACAAGAGCCTGTGCGTTTCTGCATTTTTCACGTTTTCTTGAAGTGCCTCGATTTCTACGGCTTTCAACTTCGAAAATATTTATCAAAGCTAATATTTGCATATATATTCTTATTTGTTAGGCTCTGGTGTATCGATTAAAAAAGAAAAACAATAAAATTCCAACAACACGGCCAAAATTGCAGGGAAAAATAGCGCAGAGTCATCAACGTATACAAAAAGTATAATAGGCATTTTAGGGTTAATATAAAATAGTGAATGCTATCAAAACACATCAATTATAATTTTAGAAAACATTTGATTCGTATTTCATACGAATGATTCATTTTTTTTAGATTATGTTTCATGTTAATGGTATATTCTATTCTGTGTTTGTCATACTTGTTGTATATTCGCATTCAATATTAATGCCATTACAAATCAAGTCACATTTTACTTCTAATTGTTATTAACAGCCATATAAACTATTATTAAATAAATTATTATAAGCGCGAATACAGTATCACTGCGCGTCATGTATTATCACCTTGCACAATACATTTAATTTACATTATTACATTTTACTATAATTTTGTTATTTAAGAATTTTGATACTGATTCGAATAATTCTTACAACACATTGATACTTCACAGTTCTTTTAAATTTATTGTGAAAGTAATATTTCAATAATAAAAATATATTAATGACGTGTAATGGAACAAGGTACTTAAAATTATTATAGCTTAGAGGGTATTAGAATGTTGGTACAACGCAAAATGGATTACCAAGTAGAGACGTAAGACCTGATTGGTTCATTTGAAATAAAAAGAAAGGTTCCATCCCCTCCTGGAATGCATTCCGAGGACCACGTCTTCATCGGCGGGACCTCCGCACTATCAGTTCTTCGGTGGACTTCTTTCTTCTAACGTCGTGCTACTGTATATAGTCGGGCACACTACAGATATTAAATAGTAATACTAACGAAATCGTAGAAAGTAAAACGTGACTTACTATATTGATTCTTATCGTTAGTGGAAATGGCGTTCCTTTAATTTTAGAATTTTACGCTCAAATAACATTAACTCGATAATACGTGGATAATACGATGGAAGATAAGTATACATATACACATATTTAATATAATACCAATTAAAAATGTATGTAGTAATAACAGAGTTGTATTTGTTAAATTGAAAATACTATGAGTAAAACGTCCGGAACGTAATTATGATACTGATTTAACTGGACTATTGCCATATTCTTTTATTCAATTAATCAATCGGGGACATCCAGATCTCTTTTGTGATACAAAAATATTGCTAACAATATATTATATACTGCAAGTCATATGGTCAGGATCGAACATTTATGGTAGAAGTGAACGATGACAAATTAATAGTTGTATAGTGATAGAAAACAGCAGAAATCGTTGTTTCAATGATCGCAAATTTTAATCAATAGGCATGATCACTTTTCAGTCTAGAACTATACATACAAATTTAATCGTATATATTTGGCTTTAATAAAGCTTCACTCGATTATTTTGATAAGTAGTGAAATCAGACATATATTAGTTTTACGATTTGATAAGATGTAACGTGAAGTTTCTATAAATCAAATAATATAAACGCATTTATCTGAAAACAATATTTGGATATCAAGCACTATCAATATAATTTCATAATTCCATGTTGGCAAAGTATGCAGAAGTAATATCACAAGAACAAAATTTTTCGTGATTTCGATAAAGTACGAACATGTAGAGATTAAAAAATATTTTTATGCGACAGACTTTGTTTAAGAAAATTTCAGTAATTCTTAAACGCTGGAGGCAGGTTAACTCGCGAGAAGGCGCGCTTGAGCATTTTGCTCACGCGACACGATTCAACCTATAGAACGACGCAGCAATGAGAGTGAGACGCTAGAAATGACGCGCCTGCTGACGGTTTAATTAGAAGTTAGAAAAATGCATGTTCAAACTATTTAATGGTAGTCAGGATAAAACAAAAGTTAATACAAGTGGCTATAGAACAAAAGTAACGTCAATAGTTTTAGCTTATTCAAATTCGAATTCTTATATCAACATGAAAACTTTCTGTACTAACAATTTCCATCGTTAGTAACAGGTTTCATGACATGATATATTTTTTCTAAAATTTCGAAGCATATTACAGCTACTTTTACTGAACTTACGTTAATCTATTAAAAAATGGCACGTCAGTCGCGGCACTAAAAATCAAGAATCACGATACGGCGCCACACCACGTCACATGCCAAGAATACTTTACCGTTAATTTGTCGTTGGTTGCAGTATCACTCGTTGTATTATCGCACCATGTTTTTTATGGATATACTTTTGATTCATCCGATACCCTCAGCAGAAATCTTTCTACGTGTAATCATGCAACATCGATGATTTTGATACCATTCCAAGTTGAGATATTACTTAGTATTTAAGAATGTATGTGTGCTCCACCCTGGATATTCATAATGTTGTTCATATTACGTTTACACATACTTATCCCGTTGTATGTAAGGCTTAAGGGGAGATTCTGGTCTAGAATGTTAGAAAATGGCTCGTTTTTGGAATTTTTTCTGGAAAAAGTATTAGAGTATGGGGTTCTTAGCATTTTATTGAATATCATTTTAACTATGAAAAAGTATTTTTTATTCCAATAAATAAAATGGCGTCAAAGTAACTTCAAAGTGTGACCCTCTGAACAATCAACTTGGTCGGTGGGACGTCTAGCTTCTGAACCGTTGGTCTGAAACAAAAAAAAAACGGCTGGATTATGAAAAGGCACAAAATTTCCGAGGTGGAAACCTTTGAAAATTAAAAAAATTTAGCAACATGACGACACTCCAAAGTTTGAATTCATTTTTTGCCCATTTTTTCAAACTCCTTTGAAAAATACTAAATTTTGAAAATATAAAAAAATTGAAGGTCAGCCCCCTTATAAACAGCGTATACTTGAACGTCAAAAAGGTCGGAGTGAATCGATCGATTAGTTTTCAAAATATTTCGCCCATCATTTACAAAAATATAGTTTCGAGAAAAACGCGTTTATAGTTTTACATGAGGAAACGTTTATTTATAAGATTATTTACCTCTAATCTGCTATTCCGGGTCCATACAACAATCCTTCCGTCTGTTCAAAAAATTTCTGTCGAGCAGTCGGACTTTCTTTTCGGTCCGGTTTAGCCTGTTGAAACGACGTTGACGCTCACTGCTCCGCGTCAGCAATGCGCTTACGGTCCATACTCTTCGCAAACATTTTCGTTTGCGGGCCTACGATGACTCCCAGTACATTCATTATTTTTGATAGTCGTACATATCCACTGTTGAATGTACATACAGCCAAATATGCTACAATTTCTCCAGTTTTCGGCTCGCAATGCAGATGCTTTGGAGTCAGAGCCCACACGCAGGAGTTGAAGTTCTCGTTGTTATTCTGCGTGTTTCCTCCAGTGCATCGTTTCATCAGATCATCCGATGATAGATTCTCACACACGGGTTGAATGACTATTTTATTATTTTTATTTTATACCTGCGCGCCGAGAGTGGGTTTTTCCCCGCGCCGGCTGATACTTAAACTCCTATAACTTCGGAATTTTTTCGAATTTCAAAATATCCTTTTAACTACATATTCTTAAAATATTAGAGATTCGAAAAATAAAAAAATCGATTTTTTGATAATTCTAGACCAGAACCGCCCCTTAAGGCTGCGCACTACCCAGATCTGAAGTTAGTACAAGAATTTGGAGTATATCAATCTGCATCCATATCGAAGGAACGACAGTACCGTCTTATAAGAATAAAAAATATGAACTGCAGTCATATATGTTCAGTATTTAGTCATTGGAATACAGAACTTGAATATGAGTAAAACAAAGAATGAGTTATAAAAAAAAGGATGTTGCTGGCTTAGTTGACGACGTCCACTAACCACGACAACTACAACCTGCATAGCGATAATATTTAGACAAATTCTTTCACGTACTATGCCATATAGCACAAATATAAGACGTCCCTCAAACATCCTATGGACGTATAGACGTCCTGTAGATGTTCTATGGACATTTTGTGCTATATGGGATAGTTAAGCGGAAACATTAGTGTCCCATTCAATGGAGTCTGTTACGGTATAATCTGTAACGAGATGCACGGAAAAAATCTTCTATAAATATTCTATATTATAGCAATATGAGTGATTCATGTGGCTTTTAGCGCTAATTATATGAATAACATTAACTAAATGCAATAATTTCTTTCATTTAGTAGCAAATATATTCTTGTGCTAAACGTGGCTGTAACGAGTGAATTGTGCATTAAAAATATCTGTAAAAATTACTATTGTAATACGTACACTGCAAAGTCAGGTGTGTTTTTTCCAGACATATTACGTGTGCAAATTCCTGTTGATACATTTAATACGCTTCTAAGTGTGTTTTAATTTCCTTCTTGTATCATGAAGATATAGAGAATTAATTGGACTAAATTGGACTGGATTGGATTGAAATACATAAAACATATAATTGATATAATGATATAATTGTACAATTAAATCAAAATTCAATAAATGATGTGTACGTGTGTTACTCGCGGTTGGTGGACTCGTCTATTTGTGTTTGTGACGGGAGCGGAACTCGAAACTGTGATCATCAGGATGCTCGAAGTGAGGATTGTGACACTCTACCCACTGAGTCACCAGCGTAATTTGTAAATTGTGACTTCAAATAAGAATTATAATCGTCAAAATTTGTATATATGGAAACAATAGCTCGAATAGAAATTTTATTTTGTGAAGTCCAGGACCTTGTCTAGGCCTCTACTGGGCCGGTATGGACTTAGTGTGATACCAACACTGCTATATTCACGAAAAATAATATTTTTATTATTATTAATATATTTGGAATTACAGTAATTGAACACATTCTTGCATGCCGTTTTATCACTGAACTTCGAGCTTCTCGTTTATCGAACGAAAGTTTGCTAAAAAATCTGCTTACAGTCCTGAAAGTACTTCAGTCTTATCTATTAAATAACGCAGACAAAATCTGAAATATTTTCTGGTTTTTTTCTTTGTAAACAAAATACATTACTTTGCGATATTCACATTTTCAGTCATTTATAAATTTATATTAGACGAACGGACAGTCTGAAAAATATACTTCGCAATTACTTGTGCAACATGTTACATTTCGAAATGAACTGTGGTTTATATATTTCCGATGTCGCGTTTAAAACTTATTTACATACGTTTGAATACGAAGTTTCGATGCCGCAAGAGACCGGCTCACGTAGTCACTTGCGACGCGAGGTTCCCGTGCCTGAAGGTTTATTGCATTTTTGTTCTTTTCCAATCAGCAAACTATTATTTTCCATGACAAATTAAATGGTTATTGTGTTGAGAAATTGCCTAGTAATATCCGAGATGCAATAGATATTAAAAGTTCAACATTACTGTTGCTACAAGCAATTGTACGAATATGTACAAATATGACTTGCAGTTTTGAATACATTCGGTTTAGTAATATTTATAAAACATTTTTACCGCTATTTTCCGGTAAAACAAACCTCTTGGAAAGTAACGTGACATAGAAGTGATGTAATTTTTAATGAAATTAGCGTTAATATCACTTCAATTTTATCACTGTCTGAAAAAGGAATTTGCAACATCACCATTTTTTTTGTGGTACCTTCAAAACACACTGATCTCGCAGCTTAATTAACCCCTTAACTGGCAGATGACGCATATACGTGTCCTGGGTAAGGGGCTTGCCCCTGTGCAAATTTCGGTCTGCCAGCTAAGTGGTTAATAATCCTCTTAGAGGATTGTGCTAGTACTGGATTTACTGCACCGTACTAGACTTACCTGCATTGCACAATACTGTCAATACATCTGAAGGCAGAAGGAATACCTTATTGCCCCTGTCTGCACAGACAATCACGTAGTATTTGTTGTGTATATAACACGAATATACTTCAGATCGGACACATACCCGTAGCAAAATTTCCCATTTCCAATGCCTTTTTGCCAAAGATAACGTTTAGAAAATCAATGGAAATTAAAGGATAACTATTCATTATCTTTGGCAAAAAGAGCATTGGCAATGGGAAATTTTGCTATGGGTAGAAATATCCTTTAAGTTAATGCAATATTTACCAATTATTTGTATTCCACTCTCAAATGATTTATTATAAAAAAATACAAATGTTACGTTCTGTCAACTTCGATTTGCGTTGCGCCAAGGCGAACTGACGTTTTATCACATGGATGAAGTGTTGTCGTGAAACTACTAGTTCACGAATATTGCCCTAAATGCGCTTAAACTGCCATATTGGATTCGTCATTTTTATTTTTTTAATTTTACTCTTAAATTCGTATTCAGCGATCCGAAAACCTCCTAGGTACCAAGTTTTATAACAATCGTTCAAACCAGTAGTAAAATAAACGATGTGCGCACCAATGTCGTCAATGACGTCAATGTTGTCCAGGGGGTTAAAATCATTATAAACCTCTAGTGTTAAATTGGTGCATCACTGAATCGTATTGTTGAGTCTCAGTAATAAATTATTAAAAATTCAGGATTTTAATATACTCAACCAACAAAGAATGTGTGTTACAATACTACGTTTATTTTTATTACTGCCCGAATCGAAAATCTAACACCGGTTTGAGCCTATACAACCTCTATTCCTTTGTTCTTTGGGTTTGTCGACTAAAGTGTAACACCAGTTTCAACCTATGAGATTCTACAGGTAGAACTTTGAGGCTAATACTGGGTTTAACAAGAGCAGGTAAATACAGATTTAGACCTGAACGACCTAAAAAAAAGTTTATACTCCAATTTAGACCTCAATGCCATACAATACCGAGAAATAGAAAAATTAGCTAAGATTCATGTATACAAGGTGTCCGGAAACTGTGGCGCACGGTTAACATAACCGTATTCCTAGTCGAAAACGAGTCGAAAAGTCCTTTACCATTTTCTGATCCGACGCGTAATTATCGAGCTATTAACCATTTCAATGAACCAATCAGGTGCATGCTTTAACTAGACGCGGGTCAGTGAGTAGTCGAGTGAGCGCCCCACCACTGTTGTTTCTGTGAGACTCGCAGTTGTAAGCGCACGTCCCACCACTGCCGCTTGTACTTCTACGTTACCTCGGGTAAAATTAAACTACGGAGGAACTATGTTGTTCTGCCATATTTAATTAGTTATTACGCACAATTATTTACTCTAGTTACCTTTCTCTATGGGTAATGACCACATATAGTACGCAGAGGAAGCGCTCGATCGCATAATAAACACGTCAAGTAATGCCACGGAAATATTTGCTAAAAATATTAATGTAGTAAGGATCAGTGTATTTCAAGGATTTAGTACCTTACAATGAAAATTAAACGAAAATGATTTGTAAAGTTGAAAAAAAAGAGGTTATTAGCGGGTCTCGAACTAGTGATGATAAGATCAGAGGGCCAGCGGGTAAATAACTACGCTAAGCTGCTCCCTGGCAGCGAGGAGACACTCTTCGGATTCACCTTAATAATATATACAGAGTGTCCTAAAACTACTTTCCTTCCGGGAAGTTGGCGATGGGTGGAGGTGCCCCGAGTACCCGTCCGCAATCCGTTTTCCAAAATTCGCAATAGTTTTTAAACGGGAAGCATTTAAGATCCACTAATCACAATTAAGGATTTCTACGGTTCATGGCTGCATGGTGGGAGGTACTGCAGCAGTTTTGTAGCTTTCTTGTTTATTTATTATCAATCTTAACAATAAGCAAATGTATGAAACAGTGATCATATAAAAGGCTAACTTTATTAGTATAAACTGATGACACCAACGATCGTTAATAACTATAGTGGAACCTACGAAATTTTAACCTCTCAAATTTTAAGTACCTCTCATTTTTTAACCCGAAGACCTCTCAATTTCTAATTTACCCTCAAACTGAGCTCTCCCACTATGCTGCGATTTCCACCAGTTAGGACCGCAGTGCGCAGACTTAAGCGCAGTAGAGTTCTTTCTTTATCCATACACGCCTACTTGTGTGGAAATCCTTAATTCTGATTGGTGCATCTTAAATGCTTCCCATTTATAAACTATTCCGAATTTTGGAAAACGGATTACGGAAGGGTACTCGGGGCACCTCCACCCAGCGGCCACTTTCCGGAAAGAAAGTAGTTTTGGGACACCCTGCATAATTGAATACTGCTAAAGGACAAGTACAAGTGCAATCGAGGTCTGCAAAGAAATTTGATTAAGCGATCGATGAATGATACATCTTCTTCCCCCCTTTGTAAGGTTCAATAACAAGTCATACGATTCGTATTTTCATAGGTGAGCTTGCTTTCGTTTACTAAGCGTGCTCATCACCCGTAGAGAAAAGTAACCCGAATAAATAATTGTGCGTAATAACTAAGTGGTCGAATAACGAAATTCTTACGTAGTTTGATTTTACCCAAGGTAACGTAGCAGTACAAGCGGCAGCGAAGGGGCGCGTGCTACAACTACGAGTCTCAGAGGCACAGTAGTGGTGGGGCGCTTACTTACACTACTTATGGACACGCGTCTAGTGAAAGCGTGCATCTGATTGGCTCAATGAAATCGTTAATAGCTCGATACTTACGCGTCGGATCAAAAAATAGTAAAGGACTTTTCGACTCGTTTTTCGACCAGAAATACGGCTATGCTAACCGTGTCCCATAGTTTCCGGACATCCTGTATATATGTATACATATGTAAACACGGATCTTAACCTGAAGATCCTTTCGAAACCACTAGTTAGGGTCTCCAGACATTTCTGCCTCGAAAGTAGGATCTTGAGGTTTAAAATAAGGTTTGTTAATAACATTTTCAACCTAAAATCGCCATTTTTGGACATAACTGACAATTTGAGACTCAAACTGGTGCAAACTCACTTGAGTTTCACTATCCCATAATCTTAACATCAGCCTCAATGTCCTCGTGTAGAATAAATAGGATCAGACCAGTGCTAAATTTTCGACTCAGGTGGTTTAATATGTATTACTGTAAGCATTTTATTATTAATGTAGTTAGGAAATACTTGTAATAATTAATGAGAATGGCTAATACTGGGTCAAATACTGATAAGCGATGATTGAGCAACGTGAAAGTATTAAAGTTAGTATTTCTTTCTAACAATATTAATACTAAATAATAATAGTTATTCAGTACTTTCATTACTGTTTCATTCGCATCAGTTACCTTAACCACTTGAGCGATACTATTATTACTAAATATATGTAATTAAAGTACTCACAATTAGTAATCATATTGCAAAAAATTCTTGATGTAGTACTACAGTTCAGCCCTTTTTTCCGAAGGGGCAGCTCAAAAAACTTGTCGGGAATCTTGTTGTTATAACGCTTTTATCACTTTAATTCACTGGTGATTGATATTACAACTCAACGATATCACAACGCGTACTTAAAATTTGTAGGTTCGCAGGCTGTTAGCAAATGCACTTCTAAACAAACAATTGACAGCAACAAGCTATAACATGGCCCAGTTTACTTCCCTCTCTCGAGTTCAACCGACCAAAATCGTCTAAATTGAAAGTTTAACGGAGAAAAAACCACATTTTGAAACGGTGACCTCATAATTCATTTTTTTTCTATGGCTTTATAAAAGTACATTGTTGGAACGCATGTATTGGCTCGACTAGTCCGAGACTTTTTGTATTTCCCGGGCGTACACACGTAGCACGTCAGCCATAAGTCGGCAGCACTTACCTTTTTCTTTCTTGTATGTTGGCTACAATGAGCTGTTTATCTTTTTGTCCAATACCTATCTTCTTCTGTTGATGGCGTGCTCGTGTACTTTACCTGTGATATTATTTAATAAAGCATCATATCTTTATCGTGCAAACCTACTGTGAAACAAATTATTTGCACTATACCTCAAAATACATCCTTCAATATTGCATATTTTTGACACGAAAAGCATTGAAGGAAATAGCTTTAAATCTAAATAAAATGCAATCTATAAGATTTCATACTTGGAACCTCTATATTCTCTCAACTAGATGGTCAAATCACTTTTTTTTTGTTAGATGATGTGGGAAATCTAGTACCTTAACATAGTTTAAATTCAACGACTAATATTTCAAATGAGACAACGCTACAATCTTGTTAAAGATTATTTACAATTTCAAAGAATTAATTAATACTATACGATACACGATATAAACGAATATTATATGAATAGTATACGAACAGACTCTATACCATGCAAAAAAACTTCTCAGATGCGATCGTACTATAACGTACTTCCTATCTGGATTCGCAATCCACACTAGCGGATACACAATATTATGTAGAATATTTTGTGTAATCGTACTATACTACACTCAACTTAAAGCATTTGCAATCTGAATGAAACGATTACGCCAGATTTGGACTGACAAAATGAAATCAGTAAATTGAATAAGACGATGGCATGCAAACAATACTAAAATCGAAAAGCGATACGAGACCAAAAGTTAGAGATATCTGGTCCCTGAGGCTGTCGCTGGGTGAATATGTAATCTAGCAAACACAAGTTAGTTACAGGGTACTCGCCGAGAAGTTGCTGACTTCAACTGCAATATCCAAAAAACCACCGACAGCGATAGCGGAATCGTGACGCTAAATCACTACGATAAGAAGATTAAATCTCTCAACCCTTAGCCTCACTCATCGTCAAAAAGCCTCTTTAAAATGTCTTCTAGCCACTTCATCAAGGCACCAAACACACACAATGAACAAAACTCAAAAGTGCTTAGTATGGATTCACTCACCAGTATGACTAACACTGAGTCACGTTAAGGTTTCTCGAATTCGAGAACATTCCCGACTGGCATGACCTAATACAACCCCCTAGCCCACTCAGATTCGCGCTATTATCTGATTATCTGAATCAACCGTGATTTCCGATTATTTTCATAAATCCTCGATGAAGTAGATCCTGAAATCTTAGCTGTCGTGACAGTTCCAGTGTTTCTTCTCAAGGTAGAAATCTCATCCGCTTCATCTTCCTCCATGCATGGCTCCGAATCGTCACTGCAACCCCCTGCTACAATCAGGATCGCGAAGACGCTCGACAAATCTCCCGCGTAGTTAGACATCTAACGTGTGTTCTGCGTTCACACCGGTAACTCGCTTACTAATAGCGCCCTGGTAAGTTAGTAGCTGGTTCCCTCGGACCCCGTAGTTTCTTCCAAAATTATGTTCCCTTATCGGGTGCTCTTGAAATTTTGGAAACCACGATTCCGCGGAAGAATTTATACAATTCCTTAAAAACTACCAGTCCACGCTCACGAAAACGCTCCTGTGCAGATCAGGTTCTACGATGTAGCCTCTGCATCCCCGTATAGCCCTAGGTATTAATACATATTGTAATATCAGAATAACAATGCAGAACTGTTGATAAAGCAGGAAATGAAAAATCAAGTTCTATTCAATCGACTCTAAAGGTTCTTTTTTTACTCCTGAAACAAGGACTTTCAGTGCTTTCTAACTTACATATCTATCGATCTAATATACCACATGATTAAAAATCTATGTGCTGATTAATAGTCGACACCTCTACGCATTCTGGGCGACTAGATGAAGATAGTATGGATTTGTATGAACATGACCTCGAATGCTCAAAATGGATACCAATTCGTTTGAAGGTTACATTCAAGAATTCACTAAAAGTACTGCAACCATAATTATATTTTTTTTCTTTCTATATGCATCTAAGAGACACATCTATGCATGCAGTACTGACAGTGAATATTGAATCAATCTCAAATGCCTAAAGTAATTTCAAACACAAACTATGAGCTACACATAGAGTTGCCAACTCTTTATTAATGTGATACTGCTGCATAAAGCTCAATATTCAACTTTTCAAATCCTCTAATCAAAAGTTGGAATCTCCTGCATCAGGAAGATATACTTTAACAATAATTGTATATTACTATCTATATGGACGTAGTACTTACGCTACATGAATTGTTACGACCCGGCGTGAGACGAGTGGAACGAAATTATTTAATTTTTGTTTGTTGTGTTCTTGCCTATTTAAAGTGTTGAAGTACACCCACTCGTTTTTCATTTGTCTTATCCAGTATGTGTTAGATCGGATGGATGTCTTACTATTGTTGGATGTGATAAGAAGTGTCTTATAACTCGGATGTATGCAATGAGAGAATGGGATGTTAAATATCTGATACGTTTGTGGATATTATGATGTTGTATTTAGAGAGTAACAATTTGTAGTATGCTTACTGGTTTGACATAAGGTTTGTTGGTTATAATATAATGTGAGTAAAATACGAAGGTATATGTGAAACCTTTTACGGTAAGTTATCCCTATAGTATGTGAAGGTGTTGTTGTGTCGTGTTTCGGGCTTATGCGTATGCATAATATTACTTATGATGAGATAATCAAGAGAAGAAGGAAGTAATGAGTGTGATAGAAGAGTGAGAGAGAAGGATATGCATAACAATATAATGTATCTCTGAGCCAGTGACTTGGATCTCCGTGAACCTCGAGGCGTCCTAGGGTGTGAGGAGATTCCGTGCGGAAACCTTGTTGAAGCTTTCTACGGGCCCTGATAATTTTTCCTTAGATAAGTTAGAGCCCTGATGTGGAAACTTTATGGGTCCTTTAAAGGACGGTCGCGTTTTCTTAATGAGGGCCCTTGAGTGTGCCTAAACTACTTAATTTGGCAACATATAGGACTTATATAAAGGCTCTAAACAATTCCCCATTTATGTAATGACTGGCGAGAGTGATAAGAAAGAAATCACAGCAAAAAACGACAAATTAAAATCAGCAGAAGTAATAATATAACCTAATCCTATATTTGCACGGTACTCGAATTGCACAATTTCGATTTTGCACGGTCGAAAAAATGCTACAAATTTTCAGTAATGTATAGGTCGATCCGAGAAGGTTCATAATTGCACTTGTGTGGTAGTAGCGTCACTCTTTAAACTGTTTATTTTGCGAGAGCAACAATAACAAATGGCGCGTGATGTATCGAGTCCGCCATCTTGAATTCTTCTAACGGGGATGTCACTGAGCGCGTAAGGGCCTTATTATCATCAATCGCCGGGAGAGGCGCTCACGGGACGCTTGCTTACCGCGGACATCTAACGATAGCTCGAACAGGGTCCTCATTGGGTTATAACGTGGAAGCCTTATTATGGATTACCCAGCTCACCCTGAAAAGGGCCCAAATACTATTTCAACTGCCGTAACTATTTTACTCGCGAGATGCTGTGCTAAGCAACTTCACAGATGTTTTTCTACACTAACACTGAGTTCTTTGACCCTTTGTGGGTTACCGAAACGCGAGGCTGCACTACCCAATCCCTAGGGTTGAGCTGTCGAGAGGTTCATAGGATTCAATTTCGACATAACACTCGAATCGCGAATAACTTCACTCCAGCACAAGGCTCTAGACTTTTCTTGGGAGATCAATCTGCAGGGTGCAGAGATGCGGTTGAGAAGACTGATAAAAGAATCACTACGTGTATTTGGTGACTGAGGTTGTGTCCTTTATACTGATCGGTTGTTTGGTGATTTCATCTCTAATTTGGAGTAGGGGAGTGATTATTGCATATGCTGCAATTTTTGTCGTGGTGATTCATGTGTCGTTTCTTTGTCGAGGATTGGATGTGTAGGGTCAGTGGATGAGTCTGTTGTTAAGGGGTGACAAAAATGTTCCCTGATCTCCGAATCAGCTGGATGATTCCTTAATGACTAATTAGCTGATAAGATATTCAAATAGATGTTTTTAGGTTACTGGTCTTATTTGCTAGGGTATTGACTACGTTGGGACGTAACAGCATAATCAACGTAATGTAGATGTAATCTCTTGTGACTTTCATGCGATTATCTAACGTAAAAAGATATGCAATGTATTTTCACAGTTAATAGTACGCTTCTCGCTTCCCACTGCTTTCAGTCTGAATCAATCCTATATGTTATCCCGTTTAGGATAAAGCATTAGAAAAGTAAGATCATCTATAAACTGTACGTCTAGAAGGCAAGATGTCGGCATAGCTGATGTTTTGTAAAATTCGGCTGTGTCACATCCAGCCAGCTAAACGTTCAGGTACCACCGAAATAGTAAAGGGGTGCTGTTTAGTACCCTCACAACAATGAAGTGCTACAACGTTTTTGTTTTCAACTGTGACGTGGCAAATAGTGTCTGGCACAAAAAAGCTGTACGCCTTGTGGATACTGCAATGCAGGAGTTTAGGCATGCGACGATTCGATTGCGTGCAGAAAACAATCAAATAGCTATGTGCTACTTCTTGCGAGTTTGAAACTTCACCCAATCGTTTTCGTTTTATTTCTCATATATTCGAGCTCTAGCCTCTTCACCGAAGGACTTTAGCACGGACAGCGCTCTAGCCAACGAAAATGCCGGATTCATTTATCAACGCCTAAGGAACGAGCAAGAACAAAACTAGGACATTCTGGTAACTGGCGATAAGGGTGCCGGAGGGATCTGTGGGTAGGTACCTTCTTTCCTTCTTTTCCTTATGGTTCTATTACCCAAGTGGGGTTTCATAAGTGGCACGATACTGGGCGAGTGCTGGCTGTCAAGGCTTCTGCCTTGTGTCAAGATTTATGATCAATATTGGTATAACGTTGGTACTGGTGCGGGATGTTAACAACCGCCCAGCGCCGCATGTCAACGCTGCGCCAATATTGGCAATGGATCTTGCACCGGCACCACAAGCCATACCTAGTCCAAACTAGTTTTCCGGTTCTAACCCGGTACTAGCTCGATATCGGCATATCGCTCAGTGGTATCAAGCCCGGAAGGATTATCCCGGCATACGGTTACAATTCAGCGCTGGCACACGACTGGCCCAGACCCGGCAACCGGCAGGGCTCCCGTACTTGGGTCAGTCTTATGCAGGGGGTGGACACTCGGATAAGAAGTTTTGTACCCACATTTTAGTTCTGGTTATTAGCACTGAGGTTGCCACTTACGCCGATGCTATTGCCGCCACTGCCTACGGTGAGCATCGGAAGTAATAGAGTAATCAAACCAAACCCTAAGCTAACCCCAAACGTAGGTAATTACGGAAATATGTTTCCCGAATTTTATGATGTAGTGACTTAACGGCTCACGTGCATGGTGATAGGTTGGCATGTGAGAGACTCGGATTCAAGATTCAGCAAGAAAACCTTCCCAGGTCAGTCGTACGACTCGTACGATTAGTCCGTCAGACTCCTGATTAGTCGAACCTTTCATGGAGGATCAACTTCGACCCATCAGGAGTCTGGTAGATGAAGATTCGGCCAATCAGGACTCTGACGGACTAGTCGTACGATTCGTACGACTGATCTGGGAAGGTTCCTCAATCATTAATTATTAAAAATTTTTATTTCTTCACTATGCTTATTGATTCTAATAATTAATTTAGGATTTATTAAATATGTGATTGGATCTATTTTAGTCATCGGAACATTTCCCAAGCCGATACAGTGCAAGATGGCTTATCCCCACCACGGCAACAACCACTTGTGATTCATGCCCGCCACCATATTGAGTTACCGCTTGTTTATTTCGTGTTGAGCAACGCTGGGGTTAAGGTCTAAGCGTCTGTGCAAACGAAATTTACTTAGGATTTTTGGCGAATTTATCACATTTCTGAAAGAAATCTTGTGTGCATTTGTACGAATCAGCTTTGGTTATTGCGAAGGTAAATTGTGAATATAGTGAACTTGTGAACTACTCTATCACTTCTTACGATCGTGCTTGGCGTCGGCTTCTGTTCTAGCATCACCAGGTAAGTTTGTGTTTCAAATAAATTTGTTGAAACACTGAAAACTGTTCATAGTGGTTATAATTTTTTATATTTGTTTCACAATAAAAATAAAATATAAGGGAGACTCTTTCACATCGCGATGCATCGCGAGGCATGAAAATACTTTTCTCGTTGGCAGTCTATATTGTTATTCTCGCAATATTTAAAGATGAACCCACACAGCACTGGATATCCTTTAGATAGCCATTAGAGAAAATTTTTAGATATTTTATATACTTAGGGAATACGCAGGAAAGTCCACTAGATATATTGTGAATATAAAAAAGATATTAAAATGTGCGCCGTTTTTTATTTCCACTAGATATCCAATTTGGATATAGTATTGTATACATCCAAAGAGCACGTAATATCCGTGGAACATCCACAGAACGCCTATACTTCCAGGAGACATTCTTAGGATGTTTGTGCTGTGCGGGTAGTGAGCATTTCAAGAGTATATTATGGATAATAATAATTACATTCACATTATTTGGTGGAAAATAATAACAAGAAAAAATATAAAGTTGGTATAAAATTTGTTTTATCACACAAAACGTCATCTAACACATTGACATTGTCAAGTGATGAATATTCTTCATCACTTATGGATATAACAGTTTCTTATAATGCACTGCTGGCATTACCAATTGTTACGCGTAACATTTGCAAAGCTGTTTCTTCGTTGGCGATTCTTCTTATATGTCGATCTAATATTTCATTGATGTTTTTTCTTTTTTTCCTCCACATAGTGACAAAATCTAGCTAATAGACATAAGCAATTATTTTACCTATTTTTATTTTGATTTAAATTATTTTCAAATTACGGGGTGTAAAAACTTGGCATATAATATTATAACTACACTTGTAATATGATTACGTTAAACTCCAATAACATTCGCATTCCTAAACGGGCTAACTCTGATCACGCGTCCTGTTGGCATTCTACAGATGTCCGTTTTCATGAAGTACCGCTATGAACAATAAATTGTACCATTATTACTTGTACAATAAAATAACCGGCCATGCTTCTAATAACGGTTCTATTTACAGTTATATTAACGGTTATTTTATTGCTTTCCCATAATTACCCTGAGAAACTTTTCCACGCACCCCGTAGTACATTCCTAAAAAACATTATCTAAAAATGTATTATAATTCATAACTGTTATAACTATTATTTAATGGCAAGCAATTCTCTTTGTTGCAGGGTGATAACCAAAAATGGTTCGCAAGTGCATCGTTCCAGGATGTTCGTCAACAGCAAGAACACCAGGGCATTATTTTCCACAGGATAGAATTAGGGCATGCCAATGGATTGAGGCAATACAGTGTCCTTCTTTGCGTTCGTTATCGATTGAAGAAATTCAGAAGATAAGAATATGCTTTTTGCATTTCTCTGATCAAGCATATATTGCAACGTTTCAACGACGCAAACTGAAGGACAATGCTATACCAACTTTACGTCTTCCAACTTCAAATCCAGGGACTGCTTCTGATATTATTGAAGAAGATTGTGCAATAGATGAACCTTCCATTGATCTGATAGATAATAGAATATAGAGTCCAATGTATTATTATCATTATTACCACCATAAGCTGAACAGAATCTGGAATCTTCTTCAAATACTCCAATTGATAAGGCTATCGTACCTTCACCATCATCATCTTTTTATGTTTCTTCTGAAGCACCACTAAACAAATGCAGACCCATTCTTTTGCACATCACCAGAATAGCATCTTTGTCACCAAAAGTCAAACGTTCTCATAGTGTTACTGTAAATTTAAAGAAAAGCTATGCATAAGTCAGAAAAACCAGTTTGTTATTCGAGGATCGTTTGTAGCAGACTGAAAAATTGGTAAAACGTAATAGCGTCATTGTATCGTCAGGTTTATCAAAGGTACAAGTTAAATTCATTGGATAGCTTCATAGCCTGAAATGACTATAGTTTTAAGTTTTTTATATCAATTGGAGTATATTGTATGTAAGCGTATTGTATATTTAAATCGTATCCTTTATACCGATGTATTTATAGCGGTACGCATATCTATATGTAGGTATGAATGTATGAACATGTGTGTATGTGCTTGTTAAGTTTTGTATATATGTAAATAGTTTATATGTCGGCGTCTGTATATACGAAAAAGTTGCGATCATTGAATCACTTAACTTTGAGGTATTCTATCTTGGAAAGTATAACTACGGAAATAAAATAATTATATACATATAATGATAGTAACTGTATTTATTTAGACTTATAAAAAGAATCAGATTGGTCCACAAATAATTGAGTAATTAACGAAAAACAACTTAAGATGATATTTCTTTCATTGGACCAGTGGAACCTTGATTAAACAGCTAAGTAACCCTTCATTGAATCACCGGTTCAATCAAGGTAACCTTGGAAATCACACACAATTTAACCTGTCTATAGCATACACAAATAAAAACAAACGCTTCTCTTATTCTTTGGAATGCAAATTTTAATTCTTCTTAAACCTTCATTCCAAATAATAACAATCATAAATCTACTAGGTATATCAAAAACAACAAAACATAATCCTTCAAAATATTTTATGATATGTTTACTTTATCATACCTACGACTTAGTTTTCAGTGTTCATATTAAACTAGGATACTAAATTAGCCATTCTGTAAAGAAAATATATAATTATCATGTTCATTGCTTTGATTGGGCCGGTCCATTGATGGCACCCCCTATGTGGTTCAATGATGGCAGCTAAGTAGGCTGAAAATAAAATATATTTTCAAGAAAAAATTCAGAACCTGGCAGTGATGCACTGATATTTCGAAAAACAAATAATTTATCAATATATTATAAACCATCCGTGTGATTTGTGGGTCATGGTGACCCAGTACCCTCACTTTGCGACGCGATATCATGAATCTCCGTCTTAGATGTAAGCTCTTACCCTCCTGTAAATTCGCATCAATGTCTTCTTTAAATGTTACGCGTGGTGGGGACTTGAGTAAAGACGTTAGAGTCCTGTAATTGTCTGTCGCAACGAGTCCTGGATCACGATGACCCAGAGTGTTCACAGTGCGTGATTTTTCTAGTGATTAAAATCTTTTTTTGTGTTTCTATTGTTTCGAGTAAGTATAATATTAGTTTTTTTAAGCAATTTATTAAAAATCTGAATATTTTTCAACCGGTGACTACAATGTCATACAATTTACGACGTGAGCTACATCAGGCGATAGTTGAGGATGAAGTATCCAAGCTAGTTTTGGATGCAAGAACTTTGACTCCGATGACGATTATGTATCAGAGATGTCTGATACTGAGAGTAATCAAGATGCAGATAACGCCAAAGAAGATGAAGAACTTACAGAAGAGAACGAGCAAGCAATAACTTGTAACCGTGCTCGAACGTCGCGTGCGAGAAGTGAAAATAATAATCGAAATAGATGAGGTAGAAGACCTTCCACGGCAAGAGGAAAAAAATAGATTTTTTTGGCGTCTAGAAGAGCACCAGCGACAGCCAGGTTAGTTTTTCAAAATTTGTAAGACGTGGTTACTGTATAGTTGATGAACAACTACTTGGCTTCAGGGGAAAATGTATTGTGACGTTATTCCCCGAATCGGGACTCGAGCTGTTCATAGCGCAATAGCTAATCCCGCCACAAATATAGACTGGTACAATCCTTTGCCCCGAAACAAACGACAGTAAGTATTCGCGGATTCGCGAAAGCCTATAGGCGCCAAGCACACCGTTGTGCCACGGGAAGGTAGGAGTATGCGGGGAAAATCGGATCCGGCTAACTAGATCGGGACGACAGGTAGAGGGGCGGGGAACGCTCCGATGTTAGGTTGCAAAAGACTGAGAACCCAGAGATTTAACAATAAACTTAAGAAATGGCCCTTTATTCGGGACTTGAATTAGAAAAGACAACAAGGTAAAACGAAATAAAGAAATAATTTGAATCATGCGATACAAGGTCCACTATGGGACACGTGAAATTAAACAATGCAAAAATGAAAGACACGCTATCCTAGGTCACTACGGGACTCGTGAACCAAAGAAACTTGAAATTGTACAAAACTAGAAATGCTATCCGATGGACGAATATTTCGATAGTCGGTTACGCTCTCTCGAAATTACGACTGAATTACCACACCGCAACGTACGCATAAAAGGTGTTACGAAAAACCTACCCGACGTCTTTTGGAAGGACGGGACGATTCACGCGCGACGAACACATTACCGGCACGGACGAGTCGAATGACGGATAACACAACGGTTACAAGTTTCAATAGCACAGTAAACTTTCAAGAGTAGAAATACAAAATATAGCCATTGATACACGTGCAAAAGATACCAAGTACAGAAAGATCAAAAGACACGAAATAGATAATATTAGAAAATATGACAGTAATAGAAAATATCATAGAAATAATAGCACTATGTGGTTTACAGATTCTTTGTACAGGTCTCCAGATTCACCGAGACTTAGAATTTGAACGAGGTAGCACTCAAGAATAATTAACAAAATGTTTAATTAGTACGGCGTTGGATTCCAAAGTATAACGACGAATCACGGTTTTAATATTTTTATTAACTTGATGATCTGTGTTGGGAACTACTATGTTGCTGACACTATTCGTGACCTTGTTACGTCCTATGCGTATACGACCAGATGCAGGAGCAGTAGGGAGTAAGCGTAGGGATTCGATCAGAGAGATCACGTAAAAGGTATTGGGTTCTTGCCGGTTTAAGGTGCTAAAGCACGCCTAC
>JARQST010000745.1:59423-73927 GCA_030142225.1 Pachycephus smyrnensis
TATTTTTATTAATTTCTATTGTTATCCCTACTAAAAAAATTTTTTCTTTTAGCGCATTTTTGGCGCTGCTAGACGTATGTAAAGCCTTAAGGCGATGCATTGAAATGAAATTTTTGGCACGCCATAACTTCCCTATTTTTAATCGTAATCTTCACTCTGAGATATTTTTTTCTCGTTTGGAAATTCTGTAGGTCAGCAATTTTTTGTTTATTTTTTTTCCGTCTTTGTTAAGGCGGTGCATTGAAACATAATCTTAGTACGCCATAAGATCCGTGTTTTTCATAGCAGAGACTTAACACTGAGAGCTTTTTCTTTCGTTACGAAATTCTCTAGGTGAGCATTATTTTGTTTACTTTTTTTTGTCTTCCTTAAGGCGATGCATTGAAAATAAATTTTTGGCACGCCATAACTTCCGTTTTTCTCATCTAGAGAATTTCAAAATGAAAAAAGGCCCCAGAATGAAGTCTCTACGATGAAAAAAACGGAAGTTACGGCGTGTCAAAAATTTATTTTCAATGCACCGCCTTAAGACGCAAAAAGATTTAAAAGAAAAATTGCTCACCTAGAGAATTTCGAAGCGAAAGAAAAAGCTCTCAGTGTTAAGTTTCGGCTATGAAAATCACGGATCTTATGGCGTACTAAGATTATGTTTCAATGCACCGCCTTAAAAAAGACGAAAAAAAATAAATAAAAAAATAGTTTATTTAGAGAATTTCCAAGCGAAAGAAAAAGATCTCAGAGTGAAGACTCTGCGATTAATAATAAGGAAGTTGTGGCGTGTTAAACATTTATTTTCAATGCATCGCCTTAAGGAAGACAAAAAAAAACAAAAAATGCTCACCTAGAGAATTTCGAAACGAAAGAAAAAGCATTCCATAAAGGAGTTATGGCGTGCCAAAGATTAGCTTTGTCTGATGCAGATATTTTCAGGGGCATATTGAAAAAATGGATGTGATGTGCAAGGACCTACTGTCCAACTTTACTGTACATATTAATGAACAGTTTTTCTAACAAAAAGCGAAAATCGCACGTGTGAAAAAGTTCTCTACTTTTCAATTGTAACCGATCAACTGATTTTTATCAAACTCAATCTTGATGTTCTTTTTACTCTAGCAAATATCTGTACCAAATTTAAATTTAATAACTCAGGATTTTTAGCGTGAGAGTCATAACTGTTTTTTTTCCTTAGATAAAAATTTCAAATTCTCATAAAATTTAAAGGTCTTGATCGATTTTGTTGAAATTTGCTATCAAACACTGTTAAGCGTTAGTGCATACAAGTACACAATTTCAGTTCGATAGCTTCAAGTTTACTCGAGTTAGTGCTTTTAGTGTAATTTTTTGAAAAATTCAAAACGTCATAAAATCTGATGGCGTCGATCGATTTTCAGCAAATTTAATACCAAAGGTCCCTGATTAATATATTATATCTGTGTACAGTTTTAGGCCGATAATTCGAAATTTGATCAAGTTGGAGCAACCACAAGCATGGTTCAAAAAATTTTTTTTCGAAAACAGCTCTACGAGGAAGTAAAAATTATTATTGAGCATGTACCTTCATCTTATTTTTCGTTGCGTCTACAGGATAAATTTGAAGAAATATCTTGGGGTGCGCGTTTTCTAAATGTCGTTTTATTCCAGACGTGTTACTATTCGTCATTTTTATTATTTTTGAACACGTATTGCAGCGAGCCGTTTTCAAATTATTTTCATCTACAGTTATTGTAAACATCTCAGCTCGAAGTTTTTTCTGAGTATCTAGGAATCACGATTCAAAATTAAATTCTTATCGATAATTCTCTCAGTTTTTGTACATGTTATTTACTTCGATTAGGTGGAGTCCTTTCTTCGACATTATTGGTACAGTTAATTAACTCTCCAGTCTTGAGGACGTCGTGAACTTGATTTATTGAACGCTTCATGATCGTAGTGTCGCAAGATTAACTTCGAACTGACAAATATAAAACGAGATCGAGACAAGACTAAAGCTTGAGTGTCAAATTCAAAAACAAGAGTAAATCTTGGCTATGTTCATAATCTTGAAATCGAATGTCAGCTCGGCTATTAAATTCGAGAAGTTAGGTACGGTATCGACATTTTCTTGTCTCGTCTCGCTTGTCGCATCACTATTTAGTATACTCCTTGTAGCACAATCTGGCTACAATACCTCTGTAAAGCTGGCCCCCGTATCCTCTTAATTTAAACAAATTTCATAAGTATGAGCTACGTATGAGCTAATTACAATCTGTCACACAACAGCGTGAGGATGACTTCTCTTAGGGAAAAAGGAAACAAAAGAAAATTTCAATTGTATTTGATAGAGAGGTCAAGAGTCTACGACGCGTTGAAAATCATGCGCTAGTATCGTTTCGTCCAGCGCAACAGACGCAGATCGTAAAAAATGATTGCCAAATACGTTAAACGTTTTGAGACAGTATTCCCGTGTTCACACCCTAAGAAACCAAAGATGAGTTTCGCAGCAGCTGCTAAGTATTAGAAGGTTCAGAAAGTTTTCGCCGCTGACATGTAGATGGCTTTAGCTGCACATTTAAAGAGCATAAACAGCTGGGACTTGAGTCACTTTAAAGATCCGACATATTACAACGAAATTCAGTAAAAAGACGTCATTCTTTGTGTACAAAATTACAAATTTTTAATCAAGATAAAAATGGATCACTAAGTTGTTTTTCCGATGTATACTTCTCCACTATTTTGATTTTTAAAAAAGTGCAGCTGAAGCTCATCGATTACCATTAGAGAGAACATGTAGACAGAGGTTTGAACGATTCAAAAGTGGTGATTGTGTCATCAATGACAAAGAACGGTCTGGTCGCCTCGTAAAATTCGAAGATCAGGAATTGCAAGCTCTTCTGGATGAAAACTCAGCACAAACACTGAAAGAACTTGCCCAACATCTCGGTGTCGAAAACTTCACCATTTCTGCGCGTTTACATCCTATGGGAAAGATCCAAAAGAAAGAGAAAAGGATGACCCATGAATTGACCGAAAGTGCCATTGCCAACCGTTTGAACATCTCCATTTCTTTATTCGCAAGGCAAAGAAAGAAGAGTTTTTTGTGGCGTATTGTGACCGGAGATGAAAAGTGGATTTATTTCGACAATCCGAAACGTAAAAGATCTTGGGTGGATCCAAGTCAGCCATCAACATCGACCCCAAAACGAAACATCCACGGACACAAGGCTTTGCTCTGTATTTGGTGGGATATGGAGGGCGTGGTATATTACGAGCTGTTGAATTCAAATAAAACACTAAATGCCGAACGTTATTGTAATCAATTAGAACATTTAAATGCCAATTTGATGCAAAAATGGCCACATGTCGCATCAAATCGCCGAAAAGTGATTCTTCTCCATGACAATGTTTAGCCTCATATTGCTTTGGCTGTAAAACAAAAGATGTGGGAGCTCGAACGGGAGGTTCTCTCGCACCCAGCGTATTCACCGGAGTTAGCTCTGTCAGATTATCATCTATTCCGCTTAATACAACACGATCTAGAGAATACATACTTCGCAAACTCAAGAGAAGTCAAAAAAATGGGTTGCCGAATGGATCAACTCAAAAAACAAGCCGTTCTATCGACACGGAATCCAACTTCTGTCAAAAAGATGGGAAAAGGTCATAGCTTCCGAGGGCAAATACTTTGTGATTATTCATTCATTTTATTATTGAATTAAATGCGTATTTTAAGCAAAAAACGGCGAAAACTTTTCGAACCTCCTAATACATGCACAAGTCAGAAGAAGTAGTATAACAAGCTGGGGTTCTGGACACAGATTCCTGCACCGACATTTACCGACACTTCGAGAACCTTCGAAGGTTCGTGTCCGTGCTAAGTTGGCGTCGTGAGCCCCCAAGATTTCTGGAAGTGACGTCATCGAGTACCCCGATTCCAAGAATGTTGGGGTGATTCTAGGAATTTTGCGTTCGATTCCAAGAATTTTACGCTCCATTCTGAGAATCGCGCACGATCGGGAAGCTTTGACGGTTCGTGTCTGTGCTAAATCGCGGAGAATCGCTCCCAGAGCCGGTGGCCCTCTCGCGCGACGTTTCGAGGCAGCCCCTTGCTCATCAACCTCCCGGAGAAATCACTAGAACACGGTTGACGACCACCTCCTCCCATGGAGGTTCATACAGGTTGAGGCAGCTCTCAGACCTCGAACGTTATGTCGCAGAGTCACGCGTCGAGGCGCCAGCTTCCTCATCCCACAGAAAAGCTTCTAAAGGGTGTCCCTAAATTCACGCAAGAAATAATTTCTATAGAAAACACAGGTTTATAATTAAAAATTGTAAATTGGGTATTGATTCATAAAGTATACAATATAGGGTTATGTATGGAATAGCATATCGGGTAAATTGCCTCCACGGCTTTGCTCGCACATACGCACACTTTTGTTGAAATTTTCCATGACTGTTTTGCATAAATGTGGCTGAATTTCGTTGACACAGCGCTCAATTTCCTCCTTCAAGGCGTGGGTGGTCGTGGGCTTGTTGGCATAAACCTTAGACTTCAAAAAACCCCAAAGAAAAAAGTCCAACGGCGTTAAATCGCATGATCTGGGCGGCCAATTCTGATCACCAAAACAGGAAATTACACGACCAGGAGTAATGACTCAGGCAGTAATTGAATTGTTTCTCGGGCTGTATGGCATGTGGCACCGTCTTGTTGAAACCACATTGTTTAAAAAAGAAGAAGAGAGGAGGAGAGGAGGCCTGTTACTACCAACAGCTGAGGGGTTATGCTTTCTTGACATCTATTCTCTGTCTATTTTGTATGTCTCCTTCTTTCTTTGATCTGAATTATAGAACTCGCTGGATCCTTTGAGAATCGAATGTTCTAGATCATTATCGATCGAGATCAGTAGAAAACTCTAGATTCACCACTAGAGGGTATATAAGTCGTTTCGACGCGCCCTCAGTCAGTCTGTCACGTGTGCGCGAGCGAAGTTACTCTCGTTGTTCAAACACTCTAGTGCGAAAAAAGTGCTGTGAAATCTGCCGCAAAGCATCTCGATCAATTTTAACTAGCTTGTTTTGTTTTATCTGTTAAAGTTCAGTGCATTTAAGTGTGAAATCTGTTTCTTAAGAGAATTTAATGGTGCCTCTGGAAACGTTCTCCTCATTCACTCAGTCTAACCTCTCTCTTTCTGACTTAGTAGCTCTCTCTATTGAAAGAAAAGACCTTGCGAATATTTAAGAAACCTCTCTTGAGCCTTTGCAAGACATAATCAACTCTCGTCTTGTAGGGACTATTTGGTCAATTTCTCTACCTTGCAAGACTCGTCTTGCAATCTGTGTGTTCCTCTCAAATTTAGTGTACTCTCTTGTGCTTTTGCAGGACCTAGAAAACTCTCGTTTTGTTGGGGATTCTATTTGACAGTTCTCTCCCTGACACAAGACACGTCTTGCAAAACTACCTCATTCTTCTCTCTTTATTTTCTTGTTCGTTTACTCATATTACTTGTGTATCCTTTTAGTATTTACATATAGAATAAGACTCATTTAAGCTTTAAGGTCCTCGTTTTTGTGCTGCTCTTTTAACCAGAGTGTTTTACAGCTACTTTTAACAGTGCTTTACAGCTACTTTTAACACACATGAAACCCTGAACTGTCAGCTGTCACGCTGCCTTTTTTTTCGTTGGCAACACTTTACCGCACAAATGGCGCAAAATTCAAATCTTGCGTGAATTTTGGGACACCCTTTAGAAGCCCCTCCCCCCGTAATCACATACAGATTCCAGACAGTAGCCTTCGTCCGAACGTTATCTCGCAGCGTCGCGCGTGGAGACGGCAGCCCACCCCACACTCTAGATCCTTCGACCTCGAGGACTATTTGCAACACCTTTGTTATTGTCGGTGTCGAATTGCTCGCGGCAGATAAGCGAGCCTTTGCGCATTTCCGAAAGCACGTTTGATCCGGGGAGGGTCAAAGTCCTCCTGCACGTTCAAGGAATTTTTGCGGTATCTTTGTCCGGTTGTTATTGTGGGTGTCATATTACTCGAAGGAGGTAAGCAACCCTTTGTACATTTCGAAAGATTCCAACTAATGTGAATGTCGACACCCTTAGAACAAAGGAGAGTTTCCTATAAAAGGGAGAGAAGAACGTGTCCTCATTTGTCTGCTGTTACAATTCGACCGATGCGAAATAAGAGGAAACAGTTGATTAAAGTTAGAAGAAATTGTAATAGTCTCGTACGAAAACTAAAGAAGCTTCAATTAAAGTAAGAACAATGGATTTTTCGAAAATCAACAAAGTGGGTCGCTTAGACGAATTCCTTCCAACGAAAAAATAGTCGGATCTTGAAGCTGAGAAGGAATACAAAAGTACCAGCATACGAAAAATTCAAACGAAATATGAAATAAGACTAGTCGTTGATATCGAGAACAGTTTTTCAACATTTCTACCAGCCAGAATGTGAGAAGTTCTGAAGGACGACAACGATTTGTTTGAAAACATAGGGTGCGCTGCTCATAAGAACCGACTCTCCATGAGGTACCTCGGCGGATAATATAATCATATTGAATTTCTATATTTGTAAACGTTTATACTCATGTTCTAAATATTATGTATAGCTATTAAATAAATATATACAACTGATTATTTCTTGTCTTATTTCTTTATTTGTAATAAAAAATATATTCCTTATTCTAATAACCAATTCCTTAACGATTTTACTTTTTCGGTTGAACGCTGGAAATAGAGGTGCATACATCGGGTCAGTGAATTTTTTCGCAACTTTTGCAGTGAAGGACATCCTAAATCTCCCAGGTTAACGATATGTCCAGATCGTCCTATGAAAGTCCCCAACCAACTCCTTCTTCAATGCTCTTACACAGATCCTAGAGGCATCTTGCAAAATAACTCGAGGAATTTTCTTAGCGTGGTTGTAAGGTACGTCACCCGAGTTCCAAGATATTCCGTGAAAATTGTGTTCCAGCCACAAGGTCATGCTCTTGTACTTGGCAGGTAAACGTTTCCATGGACAAGGTGGCTGGAAGATAAACGTTGCAGGCTCGGAGAATTTGTTACCGATTCCTTTCACGGATAGCTCCTTCAACACAAACTCGTTCGAGGGTTTCTTGAATCCTTGTTTGTCCACGATGAATTTCATTTCGATGAACTGCGTAGGTAGTAGTTGATCACTGCCCTTCATACCAATTTTTTCACCTTACCACTGATCGGGTTGTATTCGACTATACGATCGTACAGGATTAAACAAAACGCTGATGTCTCGGCGGGGAGATTGTTGACGATTAGTGGAGGATATTCCAGAAATTCGTTCTTCCTTAACAAGGGTTCAGGGTTTTTGCCGTAGTACGTAGCCTGAAAGATTGCGTACATCTCGTACAGCAGAGCGAATTGATTACGATCAATATCGAGGTTCAGATTTCCATAGGGATAACATTGTGAGTTCAGGAAGAGCTTAACGTCTCTGACGTTGCAGTGGTTAAAGTGACTCGCATTCTTATTTTTCTTATTCTTTCTACTCGTCTAAAAACCCAGTATGAGGTATCGAGGTTTTTCCAACTGACTTGACGTCTTGACGGTCCACACGTGTTTCGAAGTGGTGGGGAGTAAAGGATACTCGTACAGCTCGCAGGTACGGAAACTCATTAGGATGGGTGCATCCTTCTCAGTAGTTCTATCTTTCTCCGATCCGAGACCTTTACGTACAGTATCAGTCATTTCAATTTATGAATTACGACTTTGCATTCTTCCAGAGCAGTTTGCACGATTGCATTAGCGTCGTTCTTTGCCCTCGTTAGAATCAGCTCATGTTTAGCGTTAATGACGATCTTGCGATAATCTTCAGAAAAGCCCAGTATCGTACTCAACGGTATGGATACGTCGAAGTAACCAGCTGCATCGGTCAATTTCTCCTGTTCCTTAAGGGGGCACATCCGAGTAAAAAAATTTTTTCAGTCAATTTTTTTTTCACTTGCCTTAAAGTTTGAAGTGTTAAGAATATTGTGTGTAAATTTCATATTGAAATTCCAAGAATTGTGGAAGTTACGGGCGATTTGCCGAAATGCGATGGAGCGGCCGGGTGGCCAGGTGTGCTGCTGGCCCGGAGCCTTTTGTCTACAACATAGCAGGTACGTACAATATCATATAATATATTATATAATTATTATGAATATTTTGGAGTATGAAGAAAATTGTGTGTAAATTGTATTTTGATATTCGAAAAATTGTGAAAGTTATGAGCGATTTACCGAGAAGCGGACGAGCGACCGAGTGGACAGCGCGTCATTTCTTTGCCAAACTTTAAACGCAGTTATCTCGAAACATACTTTTCAAAGACGGACCCTAGGATATTTGGAAAACGGCTTGACCGATTTCCTCCAAATTTTGACACAAGTTTTGCGGATAGGTTTTCGAGTTCGAAACGTACCAAATTTTTTTTACTCAATTATTTTTTTTTTTATCAAGCCAGAAAGGTCGGAAATTTCGGCTGAAAACGAATGTAAAGTTCAAACGGTCGCCATTTCGTGAAAAATTTTTTTCTAAAAACTCGTACGATGCGAAACGCTTTATACGATATATTTAAAGAATCTGTTCGAAATTCATGATTCAGATGAACCAACTGTATGAAATCCTAGGGACCGCAGACCGTACCAGCGAGGGACATGTTTTACGCCGGCCACGACAACGGCGCCCTGGACCTCCACGTCCGTTACCTAGCACAAGAAACTACGGAGAGGAACAGCGAGATATACAGGAACTCCACGTCCGTTAGGTAACTAGAGGACAAGAAACTACGGAGAGGAAGAGCGAGCTACCTTGGAACTTCACGTCTGTTAACTAGACACAAGGAACTACAGAGAGGAACACCTGGACGCCCTGAACCTCCACGTCCAACGACGACGACGGAACAGAAATAAAATGATCTCGTTCGCCCTCTGAATACGCCCTGATTTCGCACACCAATCTCTTTGATTTTGGTGGTAATCGATTCAGAACCCTTGATTCCTATAATGAATGTGTCAATAACTTTTTCTCATACATTGCAGTTCATAAGATATTTGATTCCAAACACACGTACAACAGTTGACTCGAGTAAAGAGACTCGGCGGGCCATGCCCTGTACAGCCGGTTGCCTGTACTTGGCGCGAGACTCGACCGAGTCTCTTGATATCCGGGTGGTACGACCGGAGAGAATTCATGTATGGTATGCACTTTGTGTTCGTTGATGTAGGCGCCCGTAGTGACGTTGCACTCGACTCGCAGAACGTTCACCTTGAGAATAGCTACCGGTACGTGGGACATATATAATTTATTGGCTTTCAGAACGCGTTGAGTGAAGCCCAACAAATGACCTATGGAATCATCGGGTCGAAAGTCGACGTCACGATTACACTTCATTTCGTTGCATAGCGTATTATTAATAGGCTTGATGTTAATGACGATGTTCTTACCCATCAACGCGCTCTGCACATAATTCTCGATATCCTCTATCTCGTAGCTACCAATAGGTATAGTGATAACTTCGTCCTCCACGTAGAGCTTGTTGTGACCGGTGTTGGGAATCGAATTGAAGATCAACAGCTCGATGAGTCCCAGAGCGTAATTTTTATACGGGGAAAGCTCGATAGGAGGGAAATATTGAGCTTCGAGTATAGAAGAAGTGCCTGATAAGGTTAGCGTAAATGAATCTTCTATAGTTGCAAACGTTTGACTGACGTTATGAAAATACGCAGCACGTTTATATAGACGATACTTATTATTACGATTTAGCTGTCAACACAGAAACTTTAGAGACAAATGTCCGCATTCGAAAGTGTCCTGATATCGCTCGTAATTGTACTTTATACTAGCAACACCAAGATTTTCGATGAGATCCAGCGGCGATGGAAGATTACCGAAACTGTCAAAATAAATAACTTCCTCGTTCATCTTTTTGTATGCGACCCAGTGTGTTCCAGAGCCGTCTTCGTCGTCGAGATTGACGATCACCGATTCGTATTTTCGCGACCCGTTCTTCGGCATTGCGTTGCGCATAAAGACTCCGCGAAAATGTGGAATCTTCATGATTTTCGAGTATTTGAGCAGATCTGTATCGGTTAACGCTTGACGTGGTAGTTTCACTTCAAGTTTTTTGGTTTAAGATGAAGGCATAGTTCTTTCCTGTAGGGTTTCAAGTACAGTCCTTTGCCTAGTGCGATGGCTTCCATGGCCTTGTTGTGCCGTTGACTTTCCTTCAGTTGTTCTTTGGTTGCGTTCGCATCGTTCACGGCTTTAGCTATACCTGTCGCACCGCCAGCCAATGCTCCAGCGGCACTGAGACCCGCAAACACAGGGATCAGAAAGAGTAAGGAGCCTCCGACATTGGACGGTACGGGTAGCACGCGCGGTGTACGCACGTTGCGCTTCCACCCGCACGAGCGGGTGGAAGCTACCGTCAAACGATTGACGGTAGCTTACGCACCCTTGAGAGCAGACTCAATAGCTACTTGAGCATCATTGCTTGGAATTATCGAACGTTTGGCTGCCTCGATAACTTTCCTCAGTGTTAAAGCCTTAGGCTTCTTCTTCTTCTTTTTGACCCTTATACCGAATTTCGATTTAGCGTTCATTACGTTCTCTACAGTCCAGGCAGCTGCCTTTTCAGCTACGCTCGCGTCTTTAGCGAAAACGCGTTTTCAAGCTTTGTCAGCCAATACCCTATCCGCTGCACCCCTGTGTTCCAACTTCTCTCGATTCTTCCAATAGCTGATATCGTGCTCTTTACAGGCTGCGACAAGGGGGTTGACGCCCGGATCGCCACGTGCGATTCTTTTCGCTAGTTTCGTACCAGGTCCACAGTACTGATAATCGGGTATGTGTAATTCAACGGGGAGACTGTTGATGATCTTGTTGACTAAGCCTCTGCCACGATGATACTTCTTCTTGCCCGTACATTTTCGCTTAACATGCACAATCATGTCCGCATCCTGCCGTGAAACAGCTCCAACTGGACAATGATCTTTATAAACCTGTTATTTACAGTTTTGACATTGGTCATGATCGAGATGAGGTTCGAGACACAGTCCGTTAAGTTACCCGTAATGAACTTCGACGAACTTGCACGAGTCAAGGAGAAGAAGAAACGACACGGTGAATTACTTCCAAACAGTATACGTGCAGCATTTTGTGGTCCATCTAACTGCGGCAAGACAAATGCATTGCTCGCTCTCATAATTCATCCTAACGGATTATGATTCGAAAATATTTACGTATACTCAAAATCATTGGATCAACCAAAGTACAAGTTTCTAGAGCGTTTGCTCGATTCCGTGGATGGTGTCGAGTACTTTCCCTTTATGGAACACGAACAAGTGCTGCCACCAAACAAGGAACGCCGTAACTTGAAAATTATTTACGACGATATAGTTTGCGAGAAGCAAGATAACATCGGAGCCTTTCTCAGTATGGGACGACAAAGAGGTGTTGACTGTTTCGATCTTTGTTAGACGTACGCTCGCATTGCCAAACATTTGGTACGCGACATTGCTAATCTGCTGGTGCTCTTGAAGCAGGAGGAAATGAATCTTAAGCGTGTGTACGACGACCATGTAAACACTGATATGACTCATGCACGATTCAAAGACCTGTGTTTTGTATGCTGGAACGACCATAAGTATGGATTTCTCGTAATCGATAAGGATAGCGAGCTCGATAGAGGTAGATACAGAAAAGGATTCGATTGCTTTGTGAGCATAAATGAGCGATCATCGAAAAAAAAATAAAGGCAGTAGCGTTTTGAATTTAGCAACGGCAACATGCAACGCGGAAAACTTCAGGAGCAAAAAGACATCTTACGTCAAATCGCTGAAGCCAGCGATGCGATTCGTAGAAAGCATAGAATGATAAAATTGGGTAGAGAGAATGTCAAATAGGCGATGAGTGAGGTCTTCAAACCGGTAGTGACTCCACTACAGAAATTAGTCAATATCTCTCAGGCGGAGCATAATCTCGTCATAGATGAAATCAAAGATAAAACAAAACAAGATACAAGGGCGGATGATACATTCAAAACGGACAATGAATCTTTCAAGTCGGCAGAAGTGTTACTTCCGATCAGCCAGTAATGGGGAAGAAGATTAAGATGTTGAAACAGAAGAAGGAGATAAAGATTTGGCTATGGATATACCCGTTAATCGGAACGATTCGATGCAACAGTATCTCGAAATGTTGCTATCGAATCAGGAAAAACACCTGGAAACCGCCTATGGTGTACGCAAACTCTCTAAAAACAAATTGATGGTTGGCGATTCACCTATAAGTTTTGATGTTGATCGAATTCATATAGGTGATACGAGTTATCTGAAAACTATCGGATTGATCGAACTTTTGTTCAAAATGATACCCGATGAGACTAATATAAGCCAGGATGACTTAGGCAATTACAAAAACATTACTGTAACAACGAATGCACATAAGTACTATAAACCTGATGGTGTCATTCGTGAGAACAAAAGTTTTAAATTTAAGAACGTTATTGAAACCGTGATTGGTAAGCCGTCAGTAACGAGTGAAGGTATTGTACCACGGTATATGATAGCTGGAAAGGATAGACGAACGGATTACGTGTACTGGGACGATCCCAATGAGCTAGTGGATCGTCTTTGTCTACTCGTTGCGTCTCAGGAAGCTGGTAACCACAGTCACTCCAATGAAATTGTATCGATTATCGAAGAATTCCGCGAGACAGGCATCATTTATTAATTCAGTAAAACGATCGTCATCGTCATTTTGAACATGAGCGTCGACGTGTTTGGACGTCACTTGAGTAGCAGGGCCGCGGTTACGAGTAGCCGTGGTCTTTCTGGTGCTGGCCTCATATTCACCGCTGCCGGACAGTACGATATGGATAACAAGAGACTGTGCAGTGTTACCGATCCTGAGGAGCAAAACGATGCTGTGACCTTGAACCTCATGAAAACTGTAGTGAAGCAGGAAATTAATACCGTGTTTCACGTGACGGCTGGAATGCACGATGATATCGATAACAACAATTTGATGATTCAAGCTTTTGTTTCTACCGTTGAAGCGCGCCTTGAAGTTAATATCGAGACAGGACAAGACGGCAACTCCGAGATCATTTCTCAGCTGGACGCCAGACTGAATGCGCTGGAGAATGGATGGAAAGAAGTTAGCGGTGGTGAAGGAACTGCATAAACCTGCTAGAAGAAATTACCAACGTCGACACGTTGACAGCCGTGGACTGGATGGGACTTGACGAACGGATCTCGTTGACATGTCGACGAACGCGAAAAAGAACCACGATTACAAGTATCTGCTAACCGTCATCCACATATATTTTTAAAGTATGCTTGAGCCGTAGCGACGAAGAGTAAGAACGCTAAAGACGTGACAACAGCTATGAAATCTATACTGATGCAGGGTCATATCCTGAAGAAACTGCATGTTGACCAAGGTCGAGAATTTTACAATTCCGAATTCAAGGATCTAATGCAAAAACATGGTATTACCCTGTACTCGACATACAGTAACTTAAAGGCACCGATCTGCGAGCGTTTTAACTGTACTCTGAAAAGTAAAATGCATCGAACTATTGGTCCGAGGCCTACAGATGTTACTGCTCGAAACGAGAAGGACTTATTACAACTGGTGTACAAGAATTTACGAGTCAAATTCTCAAATCCGCGCTTAAACGATCAACGTTTAAAGTTGGAGACAAAGTACGAATAAGCAAGTTTAAACACATTTTCAAGAAAGGCTATACACCCAATTGGACAACGGAAATTTTTACGATAAGTCAAATGAAGAATACCGATCCAGTGACGTACAAACTCAAGGACTACCAGGATCATCCCAATGAAGGCGGCTTCTACAAACAGGAACTAACCAGAGTCAAGTATCCCGATATCATATCTTGTAGAGAACAGACCGAGGAGACATAGAAATAAACTTTTTGTGAAATAGTTAGGTTTCGATGATTCGCACAACGGTTGGACCGATAAGTCGGATTTGTAAGGGTGCTTGAAATATTTAGGAAGAGTACTTTGTGAAAAAGAAAATAAAAAATTATAAAAAGAAAGAGCTTTTATTTTTATACAAAATATGTATAATATTTTTTATGATACTTAATGTCCATGCCATCGTTATCAGCATTTTACTGTAGCTTCTATAATAGAACAAAGAAAAAAATGATTGAATGATGGGAGTACTAATTGCAATAAAAATTATAGTAATCCTAGAACGGTACACTAGGTGGTTAACATCCAGATATTTTTTTTGTTTATTTAAAACCTATTAATTACAATGATAATGGCAAACACTCAAACTTGCTTGGATGAAATACACGCAGGTGTACCGTTACTGATCGGCTACGAAGGTGTAACGTCGTAGGATTAAAAATTCTTTGATATTGTATACAGAAAAGAGTATATTGATTAATAGAAAAAAACTGGGTGTGTGCTTAAGACCACACGACAGAAGTGAAAACTGATGCCGAGCGAATATAGCAGTGACGCGTTG
>JARQST010000746.1:10050-32577 GCA_030142225.1 Pachycephus smyrnensis
ATAAAGATATATCCGAATTTGAAACGAAAGTGTAGTCTTCAATGCAAAGTGTAATTCAATTGAAAGGACTATATGAATAATCGATAATTACATATAGTGAAGAAACAATTAAGCAATATAAAGAAATTTACGCACGCAACATAGTAATAAATGCATGTAAGATTGCACTTCAAAATTCCGTCCAGCCATGTCATTTCAAATAGTGAACACGACTAAATAAGATAAGATAAAGATCATAATCAAATGGTTCACTATTTTTAGGAAACTTCCGTATAAAATTTGTAATAATCACATATCCACCTTTATTAACATTAGTATACAACGTATCATCGTCCTTCATTATCTTTGAGAAATGTTAAATCAGATGATATATATAATTCTTCTATTGGGAAGAAAAATTCTACTGCGGACGGTGAAGTTGGAATCGATCAAGTAAAATCGCATTATACTTCGAGATATAGGGAAACAGATCTTTTCACACGTAATCACAGATTTCAATACACATGGAAATATCTTTAAAAAATCTACACGTCACAGTATTACAAAATTATTGTGTCGGGCGCTCTCGCTTCACTCGTTCACCACGCTAGATGCAAGAAACTACGTGAAGGAACTGCGAGATACCCTAGAACTCCACGTCCATTATTTAGACACAAGGAACTACAAAGAAGAACAGCGAGACACCCTGGACTTCTACGTCCGTTACCTAGACACAAGAAACTACGGAGAGGAACAGCGAGACACCCTGGAACTCCACATCCGTTACCTAGAACACAGAGACTACGGGGAGGAACAGCGAGACACCCTGGAACTCCACGTCCGTTACCTAGACACAAGAAACTACGGAGAGGAACAGCGAGACACCCTGGAACTCCACGTCCGACACCTAAAATACGGGGAATTACGTCGAAGCACACACATACGCGCGCTGCACACGAATGGCGGTTCTACTTTTTGTGTGGGCTAAAGACTTAATAATTTTATACTGTTGTGAAGGCAGCCTTATATTATCTGAAAATTCAGTGTGAACGGAACGTTGACGGACATTAAAAATGTGTTTGATTGTGTTGTGTATTGGTGAATCACCAGCGCCATCCGTCGTGTATAAAAATAAAGAAGGCAAAGCAGTCAGCGCCATCTGTTGTGTCAAAAAGTAGATGGACGTGCGAAGACGACGATGACGACGACGACGACGGAACTGAAATAAAATGATCTCGCTCGCCCTCTCAATACGCCCTGATCTCGTACACCAATGTCTTAAACTTTGACGGCAATCAATTCAGAACCCTCGATTCCTATAATGAATGTATCAATAACTTTTTCTCATACATAGCAGTTTATAAGATATTTGATTCCAAACACAGGTACAAGAGTTGGCTCAAATAGAGTCTCGGCGGGCCGTGCCCTGTACAGCCGGTTGCCTATACTTGGCGCGAGACTCGACCGAGTCTCTTGATAGTATTCTATAGTGAGTTGTTGATTCTTATGGATTGTGTTGATGATGCAGTGTTGATACAGTGAAGATGTACTTCAAGACCCTCAGTCTCGATGATTTTGTGAATAGGGTTGATCGAACAATAGTTGATAATGATGTTTCACTCAACTCGGAGAAATAGAATCACAGGTATGCGTTGACTAAGTTCACTGTTAAGAACTAATTTGGAAATAGAATTTAACACTGATGGTAGTGCATCAAGAATAAGGTGGCACTCCAAAAGCGAAGTCCAATAATCGGAACAAGAATTAGTACAAGAACTGCGAATTAGGAACTCAGAACTCTTGACTTAGAAACTGTTAACTGTAGACTGTAGACTTGAAACTATCACTGTTCATCTGACTGCCCAAAAGGGCTCTGCAACCATATTTAATACTTCCGTTTCTTAACCCTTCTGTTAAAAACCTACAGGGACTGTGTAAGGAATAACGCAGCAAATACAGGTGGTAATAATGAATACGATAATTTATTAGTATGAGTCGAAAATCGTGGTACACATGGCGCGGTCAGTATCGAACTGTTATCATCCACTCATTTTTGTCTTTGCGCAGATTTCTCGCGCACGTTACGCCCGCACTTGCTTCGTCGCCAAGTGCGCTCGGTGAGTGCAAGATGTCGCCTCGGGTGTCACGAGACCGGCAATTATTGAGCGCGTACATCATTGTATTTCCAACACCTTCCATCACCTATTCTGGAAGTTAATTGGTTGCTAATTCCCCTTCTATTAATTTATTAACGAATCTGTTAATATTAAATGGTTCTTTATTTGGTTTACACGGATGCACTTTATAATAATGCGTAGTTACAAAAAGCGAAAAACAGCAAACAAAGCGAACATTCGCGGGAATCACACCAAAACGTAGAGCAAGCCATTAGCAGGCTAGTAAACTACGGAGCCCAAAAGCCCTACACAAGTAACTGGACGACCGAAGCAAGCGCGCTCTTGAGGCATGTTGACACAACTAGTATATTTCTTTAACAGAATCAAAGTAAAGATCAATTATCTATCTGTTTTCGCATACCTGGGTCGTCCTATTCTCTACCTGAAACCTCGTGAGTGTTACCTGTCTCGGGAAACTCCATGCTTATATTTATTAAAGATAAAATAAGGTTTGGTATGACCAATTCCGATGAAACATAATGCTTAAACGGTGAATATAAAATAATATAAAATATGGATGGGCGTAACAATTTCCAATCATATAAAGAAATAACATGAATTATAAAATTGGATTAACATAAGATATGATTTGGTATAGCAATTTCCAAATATATGATGGAGGTAGCAATATTCGTAAAATGTGGATTACAATATAAAGTATGATACGATATAATAGCAATTATAACCAGAATATAAAGCAAAGCACATTTGGAAATTAACAAGCAAAAATCATAAGCGTTGATTACAAATGTTGTTGGTTAAATGATATGATAGTATAGTCGTAGTAGTATAAATGTGGGCATATGTAGTGTGTAATGACGTGTCTATGGGTCGGGGTATAACAATATGTGTGGGTTGGCTATGGGTATAAGTGACTGTGTATATGTATAGGTGGGCATGATACGGAGCTAAGACGTAACACTACATAACTGTTAGATTACAGTTATAAGTTGTTATTACATATATAATGCTAACATACTACTAAGCTTGAGCGGAAAATTACAACGTTCACAGTAGTAACATGAAATAAACTGGTAATCTAATGTGTTACTTTAAGTTTCATCAATGTTACATTACGGTGATGTAACTGTGTTTGTTGGGTAGTGTCGAATGTTCAAAATTATGGGTGAACCATTTATCAGACCCTTTACAGGAAAAATCATGAAGATATAGATGGAACAGTAACATTTGCAAATGTCATGCACTTTCAGTTTGAATGTTTCGTATCCGCAAAATTAATTTTTTTTTACATCGACGAACGCATGAGATGCGACCGCATTTTTCAAACGGTCGTGCCTCATGGCAAACCTGTTACCTCCATATTTTTTCTGCTGACTAATATTACCTAACGTGGGGAACTTGACGGCCAACTTGGGTCTGGTTTGTGACACGTTGAGAAAAAATCGTTGCAATGTCTATGAATATTTGTTATACATATTGTATATAAACATTGTATACATTTTGAACATTAATGTTGTAAAATTTAGTAGATGTGGTTTTTTTAAAATTAAGCTTCGTTGCAAAAATGAAGAACGTGAATATTTTATACTGTCAAATAATTTTTTTTGTTTTACTATAATATAATTTTGTTTGACAAAAAAAACAGTGCTTTCTTCTTTTTTCACACTATTAATCACAATTTATTTCCTATTTCCGCTTACATCAAACTGATGTTTATCACCTAATTGAATCAAGATGATTAAATACGTGGTGACTGATCCGACCATCTGCACAAAAAGTATACCATTAGTAAATTTTCCAGCATTACTATATATGCAATTATAAAATACTGTTGTGTAGGAATTGTGGTAAGTTTTAATAACTTTTCGATAATAGATAAATTTATGTTAGACGGATATGTAGCAAATTTTTACTAATAGAAATTTATTTAAAAAATCGAGCATCCGTGTCACAATGAGTTAAGAATGGTAGAGACAAGTAGTACGTGTAAAAGTAACGTAACTAGGTTTTCATGTAAATTAAAATGAGTGTTAGGTAGATTATTAATATGCAAATTTAAAAAAGAATGTGTATCTTAACTGAAGGTGTTACACGATTTAGCATGTACAGAAATTACAGTAATTTATCTCTATGAATAGAGCGGAGAAGTTATTATGTGTCGATTCCATTTTCGATTTATGTTTTAATGTAAACGAGCACGTGCATACTAAATCTCGTGTGTATAATGTTGAGACAAATTAAAACGCAATTCGTATAGATTGTTCTCGACATTTGTTTAGTAACATTGTAATTGAAAAACACCCTATGTGTTAACACTTTTATCATCCTCCGTTTACTATACTACAATTATATATACTGTTGTACCTATTCTTACCGTACTAATAAACACTCGACCTAAAGTGAAAAACCCGCAGACTGTGAATAACGAAGGATTTTGTATTAATTGGATGGTAAAATGTCGAATCTGTAACATGAAAAAAAAAGTTGATTAAAAATATTGTATTGCATACAAATATATAAACAGATAAGGATTTAAAAATAATTTTATAAGCATCTTAACTCAGTGCGAAATTCCATACTTCTCGTTGACTTGTATAATTTGCTAATAATACCTCCTGTTTTATGAGCCTAGGATAAAATATATATACTATAAGATCACTGTAAACCGATGATATGCAATTGAAAATGGGAAAACGTACTTCTACTGCTGCATAAGAACACACCCAATTAATGGCGATGATATTTATAGTATACAAAACGATCCAAAATATTCTCATAATTGTGAACTCAATTAATCGTCCATTTATTAAATCTATATAAAGTCCATAGAGGAAGCCAGTGATGACTAACAGAGAAACAACTGTTGATAATAGAATTTGCACTTCGTATGCTTTACGTAGGCAGGATACTATTCGTACGAGTTTTAAATGCACTGTCCTTAAAATATAGTAAAACTTTTTCAATTACTATGGAGATTCTTTGAATGTAATCTATTTAATAACGTACCGACTTATTCTTATACTTTTCAAGTAATCCTGAGACGAGCAAATAGTATCCTCAGCTGCCATGTACCATCTTACAGATTTTGGTGTTGTTAACATGGCAGAAAGTTCATTATTCAACTCTACGAATTTCGTGCTCATATATCTGTTTAAATACACTCAATAAAAATATAGTAAATGTTATATAAAATATTTAGTATATAAAATGTAAAATGTCATTAATTACTTATGTCCACAACTCTATTTTCATATTGTACAAATGGAGAACTCTTATTATTAACAAATGCTTATATGTAATTTCCAAAATTATTAAAAATTATATATTATATGTGAAATACAAAATAATACTTGGACTATATATAATTTTTCGCGGTATATCTTATACTCGTGACATCATACCTTACATTATTGAAGAAAGACATATTGCTAACGCACATAAGAATTAGTGGATAGTAATATAAGTATAATCCCATAAAAATGGCTGGCAGTGGAGACCTCATAAGCATAGTAAATCCAGAGATCGTAGTTACTATAATAATAATAAGTACAAAGATAATCACGCTAATTTGACGTTCTTTTAATAAATGACGATTCTCATAACAGCCCGTCTGCTCCATCTTCAACCTTAGTTCATCCAATTGATAGTACCACATGTCGTTCTTCTTTGAAAGCGAATAAGGATTATTAAATAGTAGCAGAAATATTGGTAGTTTACATATAAAAGAAGAATGAAAAAATACATCAGTCCCAACAAACCTTTTGATAAATCCAACTGTGTATAATAATCCACATTGCGAACGCGCTGTTCCCGTAAAATGCAACATCAATCACGAGTAGTTCTAAATTTGTAATGTGGCCAATGAGACTTTCGTTCATAGTGTCGTGTACATTGACGTATGAATAAAAATAAAATCCTAAAAGCAATGTTGTATACATAAAACTGATAGCTTTTCGGGGATGATTTTCAGGCCATTCGATTACTTTGAAACCGACGGTCCACCCTGCGATTAATGTAGGCCTATTTAAGCGTTTTGTACAGATCGATTTTGGTTTCGTAGAACGAGAAAGTTCTTCGGTAACAGTCTTCATTTTGAAAGAACATAGAAACACGTTATTACTTTACGTACTAACTGGATTTTTATAGTTTCTTTCTAGTTATATGTGTTCAGATAGCTGGAATTCGATATGCAGTTCCAGTCGGCATTGCACTGTCAAGAGACTTGACCTAGTTTATTCATAGGATAATTAGTGAAAGTAATACTGTATTTGTTTGTATAATCGCGCCGCGACATCAGTGCCATATTCAAGGGACTCTATGTTATGACCCCTAAGGAGATGGCCCTCCACAAACACACTAATCTCGCAGCCCAACTATACATATATAATCAGATATATCAAACTGTGTGTTGCTAACGTTATAAAATAGTTTGGTTGTTTGTTTCGTTAAATCTATTGAGAGGTTCTGTTAAAAATACATTTCGTTTAAAACAAGGCAAATGCATTGATTGTATTTATCCGGGCCAAAGAAAGAGGTAGGTCGTTCACGAAGGAGGGTTAAAAAAAGGAAAATAGTGGTCAGTTAGTTATTATGTGTCGCGCCGTGAGGGTTAGGGAGAAGGGAGCTTGAGACTCGACCTAGCGTTACGCTACAGAAAGGATTCAGACCGGTGCTTGTGGCCGCAGGGGCCCGAGCATTTGACAAGGATGAAGTTATCGGGGTAAGTACTTGTTGGGTACTATGGAAAGGTACAGCGGGGTCTTGGGTCCTTCCCCTTCACGATAAAAGGACGCGGAGAGGGTAGCCGACTGCGGGCGGGGGAGCGAGGTCGTTAGGTACCCGGAGAGCATGATTGGGAGCAGGAGATGAGGCAAGTGTGCGGATAGTGGAAAGGTTTAGATTTAGGAGGCTGGATCCATTCCCTGAGGAGTGGGGATGTGGAATCCTGCAAGTTGGGTTACCGTTAGGCACCCTGACAGCAGTGGAGTGCACCACAGTGGACCTCGCGGGCGTGGGCTGCTTGGGACCTGTCAAGGCATGGGACCCTGCAAGTTTGATTTCTATGAACATGTCCGACAGCCGTGGCATGGCCGACGCTGGCCCTTAGCCTTGCCGACGGTGCATGTGTCCACGAGTGAATTCTACGAGCCTAGGTTACAACGTTCCGCCATGCGGTCACACGGGGACATTGGTCGCAACAGACCTTCTTGAGTTCCCTCAGATTCGGGGTCATCCAGTCGACTGTGAGCGGCAAGAGACTTTCCGCTGTGCCTCGTCCCGCTTGTGGGTCGGGTCGATGGGACCAATGTGTGACGCAACCATGAGGTAGCGTAAAAATAAAGGATCGACCGATGTTTCTGATTTGGGTTTTCTGCCCGCGGGCTTGCCGGTCGAGTGTGAGTGCGAGGATCGGGACTTAACCGCCAGATTACCAGTAGTAAGCGCTGTGCCGAGTTGCTTTAGGGAAAGACTTCTGCCAAAATCATAGCGGTAATAAGGTTGGGCACAGTAGAAACAACTGTTACAGTGAGCATTAATGATGTCCCCGAGTGGGTACCATTGTCTAGCACTGATCGGCCCGCATTATCATTCCAGGGCATCATTGACCCTCATTGCCTCTGTAGAATGTCCATAGGACATTTACAGAATACTCATTTATTATGACAAGAAGAAACAAGAAGTTGATAAAAGATTCAATACAGGATTCGACTTTTTGAACTAATCATATCGAATTCTAGTAATTATTTGTAATTGAAAGTGCGAGTAATTGCATACTGATTTTACTAAATTTTTTTGGGATATAGTGTTTTCAGACTTTGACTTCATAATATTTATAGGTATGTATATCTTTGTGATACGGCTTACTTCTTTGCAATGTAGTACAGAAAACAATGCTCTTATTCACATGTATACGTAATAACGATGATCAGGACAGGGCATTGATAATTATTCAACATTTTTATAAGAGATGCATTTGTTTACAATTAACAAATTTTTACTATCAAACATAAATAAATTAAGCTTCTATCATTTTTGTTTTGACCATACTGTTTAATATATCTTTCACGTAAACGGTTTAACTGGTGCTGAGTAATTAGAGAATACAATCGAAGCGATGCAGATCTGCTTCCCTATCATCATATAAAAAATGCGTAATCGAGCAAATATTACTCATCCACATAACACGCAAATTGATATTATCAGTAGGAACATGACATAGTTATTCATAATCTCCCTTTAATAAAATATCATGGCACGATATTGCAATATCTTAGTAAGTTTTAATATTTTTTATTTAAAAATAACGCGTAGCCATTTACGTAGATGTTAAGAACTACCGAATATAAAAGTTGGAAGGGGGTGACTCGTATTAACGATGCCACTGTTATGTAGAGCATTTGCTATTTTTCTAATTCACTATAGCATTCATAACAAACGAGTCAGTAGTCTCATAGAGAAGTGCAGCCTCAGCACGTTACTCCCCAGGGGCGGTTGGCCGACACTCGGAGTACGGCCAATACTTGGCTGTAAGGCGCCAGCAAGTTGGCAACCGGCGATCGATACTCGACTACGTGCCGATTAGAACCATAACCTCACTTTCGCAGTGTCGGCATGCCAGTGACAGGCCCGTGTAAAAGTTTATCCAAAACAAGGTTTTGTAATCGATTTTAATTGAATATAAGTAGATAGAGTTGGAGAGTTCTGGACACAGATTCTTGTTACCGACATTCCAGAACCTTCGAAGATAGGTGTCCGTGCTAAGTTAACGTTGTGAGCTCCACGATTCACGGAAGTGACGTCATTTAGACCCCCTCCCCCCTAATTCCAGGAATTTGGGGAGGATTCTAGGAATTTTGCGTCGGATTCCAGAAATTTTACGCTTGATTTTAGGAATTACGCACGATCGAGCACCTTCTAGAACCTTCGACGGTTCGTGTCCGTGCTGAATCGTGGAGGATCGCTCTCAGAGCCGGCGGCCCTCTCGCACTAGGTTTTGAGACAGCCTCTTGCCCCTCAACCCGGAGAAGCTTCTAGAACCTTTTAGAAGCTTCGATGACTCCCTCCCTCCCCAATCCCCATGCAGGTTCGTGCAGGTTTCGAACAGCAGCGTTCAGCCGGAAGTCAATTTGACCTTGAAAGTTATCTCTCAAAATTGAGCATCGAGGATGCAGCCCTTTGGAATGCGGGATTGATTCCCGGAAGTTTGCAAGTTCGTGCAGGTTTCAGAGGGCAGCCCTCGTCCGGAAGCTTTTAGAACTTTCGACGACCCCGTCCTTCCCTCGCAGACCTCGTGCAAGTTCGTACAGGTTTCAGACGGTACAAAGGTCGACAATTCGATTCCAGGAAATTTTTGTTAGCCCTTACATTCCAGGAATATTTTGCAATCCCGTGCAGGTGCACGAATTGTGGCATCTTCGCCATTCTTGGAATTCGGTCTTCAGAAGTTTTTGAAAGATTCCTTAGAATTGAGCCACGATAATATTAATTCAAAACCCGCACCATTTGTTAATCTTTAAACAAAGAAGAGCTCGATGTATAAAAGGGTGAGTTGCACTGTGAATTTTTCTTTATTTAAGTGATCGCGCCCGACTTATGCGAAGTATTAAATAACAATGTGAGCTTAGAGTTCGAATAAAATTACTACTAAAGAGTATCGAGGAAGTCAAACAGTTGATTCAAGTGAGAGAAGATATTAACCAACTCACAAGAAACTTAAAGAGACTTCACCTAAAGTGAGCAAAATGGATTTCACAAAAATCAACAAGGTGGGCCGCTTGGATGAATTTCTTCCAACGAAGAAGTTGTCGGAGCTGGAGGTTCAGAAGGAATACAAGATAAGGAGCATACGAAAGATTTAAACAAAATATGGAACAAGACTCCTCGTTGACGTGGAACGTAACTTCTCAGCGTTTCTACCAGCGAGGATGTCAAAAGTCCTAAAAGATAACGACGATTTCTTTCAACAGATGGTGTTGGCGTGTGACGAGAATCGACTCCTTATGCGCTACCTAAGCGGGCGGTATAATCAGATTGAGTTTCAATGTTTGTAAACGTTTATACTTATGCTCTTAATACTATGTATGCGTGTTAAATAAATATACAACTTGGTATTTCTTTATACTGTCTCTTTATTTGTAATTAAAAAAATTCACTCCTTATTCCAATAACCATTTCCTTAACGATTTTACGTTTTCGGTTGAACACTGGAAATAAGGGGCATGGTGATGCGTACATCGGATCAGTGAATCATTTCGCAACTTTTGCAGTAAAGGGCCTCCTAATCTCCCAGGTCAACTCCCAGGGATCCTAAATCTCCAAAGTCCCCAACCAATTCTTCTTCTCCAAGCCTTTTACATAGATCCTAGAGGCATCTTACAAAATGACTCGAAGAATTTTCTTAGCGTGATTGTAAGATATTTCACCCGAGTTCCAGGATATTCCGTGAAAATTGCGTTTCAGCCACAAATTCATGCTCTTGTACTTGGCGGTCACGCGCTTCCATTGACAAGGTGGTTGAAAGAGGAACGTTGCAGGCTCAAAGAAATTGCTACCGACTCCAACGACAGACAACTCCTTCAACATAACCTCGTTCAAGAGTTTCTTAAATCCTTGTACGTCCACGATGAATTCCATTTCGATGAACTGCTTAGATACAGACGATCGCAGCCTTTTTATAATAATTTTTTCACCCCACCACTGATCGGGTTGTATTCGACTATACGATCGTGCAGGATCAAACAGAACGCTGACGTTTCGACAGGGAAACTGTTTTCAGCCTCAAATTCAAGACGAATGTTGACTGGTGCGAATTTGAGGGACTCATTTTGTTTCGAACAGTCGATGACGATCAGGGGAGGATAGTCGAGAAATTCGTTCTTTTTTAATAAGGACTCAGGATCCTTACCGTAGTACGTAGCTTGAAAGTTTGCGTAAATCTCGTACAGCAGAGCGAACTGATTGTGATCAATATCGAGGTTCAGATTTCCATAGGGGTAACATTGTGAATTCAAGAAGAGCTTAACGTCTCTGACGTTGCAGTGGTCAAAGTGACTCGCGTTTTTATTTTTTTGTTTTTTCTGCTCGATTGGAAGCCCAATATCACGTATTTCTAATTGACTCGACGTCTTGATGGTCCACACGTGTTTCGAAGTGGCGAGGAGTAGAGAGTATTCGTACAGTTCCCAAGTGCGAAAACTCATGGAGATGGGCGCATCCTTTTCGAAGAATCTTAGCAGTTCTATCTTTCGTCGATCCGAAACCCTTACATACGGTATCAACCATTCCAATTTCTGAATCACGACTTTGCATTCTTCCAGAGCATTTTGCACTATTGCATTGACGTCGCTCTTCGCTCTGGTCAGAATCAACTCGTGTTTAGCGTTAACGACGATCTTGCGATAATCTTCAGCGAAGTCCAGTATCATACTCAGCGGTATGGATACATTAAAGTAACCGGCTGCATCGGTCAATTTCTCTTGTTCTTTATTGTCGAGCCAACCAGCGTTCTCCATCAACGAGCGTTGACCGGGAGTCAGGGAAACGTAACCCTTCATGAGGCTCGTGAGATCAACGTTCTTGTTCCGACCGATCTCCATAGCATTCATCTCGTAGCGAATCTCTTCGAAGAGATAAGAAATGGCATTATTGACCAGAGTCGTGCTCTCAAGTCACTGTAGAACCATCTTCCTTGACCAGCTTTCCATACACGTGCAACAAACTCTTGCTCGGTAGTAAGCATAGGTCTTGATGTTGAACGGAGATTCAAATCTCGTCACTGTTATTGAATGTTGACGAGGCGTAAGGCTGGTGCGCATGCGTTTCACAGTGCGCTATAGATTCATCGAAGACGATCGGTGTTCGAATGTTTAACGTTTCTTCCTTCATGGTACGCAGCAGATGAAAAGAACGCAGCAGAACGAATATTTTACTTTCCTCTTCCGACTGGTGTGACCTTGAGTCCTAGATTTTTCAGGAATAACAAGTTTTGACGTGTTAGCCCTTTGAGAAGCGGTCGACGACTGATTCCTTTTTGGCATATCGGTTTACTGTTATAGCCACTGCCAATCTTTCTGTTATACACGATTCCCATTATCGCATCGACTTGACGTGCAATCTTATCGTTATGACTTCTTGAAAATTTACCAAGTCTCCGTCTTGGTCGACTATTCGAAGCTGTAGGTGATCAACCTTTTTTGCGATTGGTAGGTAAATAACGTTCGATGGCACCTCTATGATCTTATATCCGGGTGGAATGACGAAAGAATTCATGTATGGTATGCACTTTACGTTTGTTCATGTAAGCGCCCGTAGTAACGTTGCACTCGACTCGCAGAGTGTTCACCTTGAGAATGGCTACTGGTACATCGGACGTATGTAATTTATTAGCCTTAAGAACGCGTTGAGTGAAGCCCAACAAGCGGCCTATGGAATCCTTGTGTTGAAAATTGACATCACGGTTACACTTAATTTCGCTGCACAACGTATTATTGTTAGGCTTAATGTTAATGACGATATTCTTGTCCATCAACGCGCTCTGTACATAGTTCGCGATATCCTCTATCTCGTAGCTTCCAGTGATAACTTCATCCCCCACGTAGAGCTTATTGTGATGAGTATCGACGTTAGGAATCGAATTGAAGGTTAGCAACTCGATGGAACCCAGAGCGTAATTTTGATACGGGGAAAGCTCGATAGGAGGGAAGTATTGAGTTTCAAGTATGGAAGAGGTGCCTGATAAAGTTAGCGTGAATGAATCTTCCATGGTTGCAAACGTTTGACTGACATTATGAAATTACGCAGCATGTTTATATAGACGATACTTATTATTACGATTTAGCTGGCCACACAGAAACTTTAGACACAAATGCCCGCATTCGAAAGTGTCATAGTCCTGATATCGCTCGTAATTGTACTTTGTACTATCAACACCGAGGTATTCGATAAGATCCAGCCGCGGTCGAAGATTGCTGAAACTGTCAAACTGTTCATCTTCTTGTACGCGATCCAGTGTGTTCTAGAGTCATCTTCGTCGTCGAGATTGATGATCGCTGATTCGTATTTGCGCGACCCCTTCTTCGGCATTGCGTTGCGCATAAAGACTCCACGAGAATGTGGAATTTTTATGATCTTCGCTTATTTGAGCAGATCCGTTTTGGTTAACGCTCGGCGTGGTAGTTTCACTTCGAGTTTTTTGGCTTAAGATGAAGGCCTAGTCCTTTCCTGTAGGGTTTCAAGTACAGTCCTTTGCCTAGTGCGATTGTTTCCATAGCCTTGTTATGTCGTTGACTTTCCTTCAGTTGTTCTTTGGTTGCGTTCGCATCGTTCACGGCTTTAGCTATACCTGCCGCACCCAGTCAATGCTCCAGCGGCACTGAGGCCCGCAAACACAGGGATCAGAAAAGGTAGGAAGCCTCCGACTTTGGACGGTACGGGTAGCACGCGCGGTGTACGGACGTTGCGCTTTCCACCTGCTCGATTCAACGAGTAGGCAATATCGCCTTTGCAGGCTACGTCGAGGGGGTTGATGCCCGGATCGCTTCGTGCGATTCTCTTCGCCAGTTTCGTACCAGGTCCACAGTACTGATAACCAGGTATGTGTAATTCAACGGGGAGACTGTTGATGATCTTGTTGACTAAGCCTCTGCCACGATGATACTTCATCTTGTCCGTATGTTTTCGCTTAATATGCACAATCATGTCCGCATCCTGTCGTAAAACATCTCCAACAGGACGATGATCTTTATAAACCCGTTATTTATAGTTTTGACATTAGTCATGATAGATAGATAGACAGATAGATAGTAGATTTATTTGATCGTGGAGTGACCTCCTTATCGACCACAGATAATTACAAATGTTGTTTGTACATAGTGGATACATAGGCATAAGCGGTATTTTTGCACAATTACTAAATTTAAACAGAAACAATGCATGTTTGTGTCCATATTATTGCGGATCACTGCTCAGACAGACCCGTTTCTGCCTCCTCCTCCTGCAGCAGATGACTGTAGCATCGTCTCCGAAAATCAGCTAATGTAGTTGCCGTGGTGACTGACGGTGGTAATCAGTTCCAGAAAGAGATACTACTGATTAGGAAGGAACCTTGGTACATTGATATGCGTGCACGGGGGACACGAAGCGTGTCTGTTCGATGAGCGTTCCGGTGCCTACCAATGTTAGGGTTAAGCTTTAGTTGCTTAGCAAAGAGCCCACTAATACCGAGGCCCAAAGCCTTGTAAAAAAGACACCCAATCAAGAATCGTCGACGATTACAGGGCCGAAGCCATCCTAGATTGCGCCTGGGTCCAGAGATATGTTCATGGCGCCGGAGCCTTAGCAAAAATCTTACACAGTTGTTTAGCGCAACACGCAGCCTAGTTTCACGCTCTTTAGATATATTAGTGAGTACCGCTGCACAATAATCGAAAATGGGTAGGACTAGGGTGACTACTAGTCGCCTCTTACAAGCACGGTCAAGATCGTATGCTATCATGCGAATGCGATACAGCGCCCTAGCAGCATTTCCACAGATTGATGAAACCTGTTCTGCTCAGGATAGCGTATTATTCAGTACGACACTGAGGTACTTAAATTGCGAGACTAACTCTATGTGCTGCTGTCGAAGACAAAGGCGTGGTAACTCAGATTCTGATTCATTAAGCATGTTGACGTATCTTGAGCTTCCAATTACCATTGCTTTGGTTTTCTGGGCATTTAGGTTCTGTCCATTTATTTGACACCAAGAAAGTATATTGCTAAGATCTTCGTTAATTAGATGTATGGCCTGCGTGAGTTCATTAACTGGACACCTGAAATAGATGACCAAGTCATCCGCGTACATTAGGTATGAACAGTGCCGCAAGCATTTTGGCAGATCGTTAATAAAAAGAGAAAACAGGAGGGGGCCAAGAACGCTACCTTGGGGTACCCCGGAGTACAGAGAGCGCCATCCTGACTTCTCCCCATATGTGCCACGTACTGCTTGGATACGGCCGTTCAGGTAGGAGTGAAACCATCTGAGGACTATCTCTGAGAAATGGAACTCTCTTAGCTTTCGGAGTAGCAATGCATGATTAACAGTATCAAAGGCCTTTGCGAAATCGAGGAAGACGGCAATAGCGACCATTCGGTGATCAATAGCTAGGCGACAGTCATCGATTAACCTCAGAACAGCAGTCTGGGTGTTCATTCCTTCCTTAAAACTCGTCTGCCTTGGATCAAGAAAATCCCTAGCTGTTAATTATTGCCTTACCTGATCGTATACAATACGTTCTAATACTTTTGACAAAGAGCTCAACAGCGATATGGGTCGAAAATCAGTTATCAGGTTTTTTACCATCATTGAAAAAATAAATGCAGTAGCGTTTCGGATTCAGCAGCAGCGACATACAACGCGGAAAGCTTCAAGAGCAAAAAGACATCTTGCGTCAAATCGCTGAAGCCAGCGACACGATTCGCAGAAAGCATAGAATGATAAAATTGGGTAGAGAGAATGCCGAACAGGCGATGAGTGAAGTCTTCAAACCAGTAGTGAAACCTCTACAGAAATTAGTCAATGCGTCTCAGGCGGAGCATAATCTCGTCAAGGATGAAATCAAAGATGAAACAAAACAAGACACACAAGCGGATGATACATTTAAACCTGACAATGAATCTTTCAAATCGGCAAGAAGTGATACTTCCGAAGCAGTCAGTGATGAAGAAGTGAATGAAGATATTGAAGCAGAAGAAGGAGATAAAGATTTGGCTATGGATATAGCCGTTAATCAGAACGATGTGACGCAACAATATCTCGAGATGTTGCTATCGAATCAGGAAAAAAATCTGGATGCCGCCTTCGGTGTGCGCAAACTCTCTAAAAACAAGTTGATGGTTGGCGATTCACCTATAAGTTTCGAGGGTGATCGAATTCATATAGGTAATACGAGTTATCCGAAAACTATCGAATTGATCGAACTCTTGTTCAAAAAGATACCCGACGAGACTAATATAAGCCAGGATGACTTAGGCAATTACAAAAACATTATTGTAACGGCGAATGCACATAAGAAGTATTATAAACCTGATGGTGCCATTCGTGAGAATAAAAGTTTTAAATTTAAGAACATTATTGAAAAACTGATTGGTAAGCCCTCAGTAACGGGCGAAGGTATCGTACCACGGTATATGATAGCTGCAAAGGATAGACGAACGGATTACGTGTACTGGGACAATCCCAATGAGTTGATGGATCGTCTTCGTCTACTTCTTGAGTCTCAGGAAGCTGGTAACCCTAGTCACTCCAACGAAATTGTATCGATTATCGAAGAATTGCGTGAGGCGGGTATTATTTATTAATTCGGTAAAACGGCAGTGATGGTCCCTTTGGATATGAGCGTCGACGTGTTTGGATGTCAATTGAGTAGCCGGAACACGGTTACGAGTACCCGTGGTTTTCCTGGTGCTGGATTCAAATTCACCGCTGCTGGACAGTACGATATGGATAACAAGAGACTGTGCAATGTTGCCGATCCCGAGGAGCAAAACGATGTTGTGACCTTGAATCTCCTGAAAGCTGTAGTGAAGCAGGAAGTCAATACCGTGTTTCACGTGATGACTGGAATGCGTAACGATATCAATAACAACAATCTGATGATTCAAGCTCTCGATTCTACCGTGAAGGAAGCGTTGAAGCGTCTAGAAGTTGATATCGAGACGGGATAAGACTTGACGATTCGCAACTCCAAGATCGTTTCTCAGTTGGATGCCAGACTGAATGCGCTGGAGAATGGATGAAAAAAAGTTAGCGGTGGTAGAGGAACTGCATAAACCTGCCAGAAGAAATTACCAACGTCGACACGTTGACGTCCATGGGCTGGATGAGACCTAGCAGGCAGATCTGGTTGACATGTCAGCGTATGCGAGAGAGAATTAAGGTTACAAGTATCTGTTAACCGTTATCGATATATTTTCAAAGTTTGCTTGGGCTGTAGCGATAAAGAGTAAGAATGTTAAAGACGTGACAGCAGCTATGAAATCCATACTCGTGCAAGGTCGGATCCCGAAGAAACTGCATGTTGATCAAGGTCGGGAATTTTACAATTCCGAATTCAAGGATTTAATGCAGAAACATTGTATTACCTTGTACTCGACATTCAATAACTTGAAAGCATCGATCTGTAAGAGTTTTAACCGTACTCTGAAAAGTAAAATGTGGATGCAATTTAGCCTGCAAGGTAATCACCGGTGGTTAGATAGCTCTTCGGACTTGGTGTCCTCTTACAACAACAGTAAGCATCGTACCCTTGGTATGAAGCCGGCAGATGTTACTACTCGAAATAAGAAGGAATTAATAGAACGGGTGTACAAGAATTAAAAAATCAAATTCACGCCTAAACTATCGAAGTTTAAAGTACGAATATGTAAATTTAAACACATTTCCGAGAAAGGCTACACACCCAATTGGACAACTGAAATTTTCTTGATAGGTCAAGTGAAGAATATCAATCCGGTGACGTACAAACTCAAGGGGACTACCAGAATCATCCCATCGAAGGTGGCTTCTATGAACAAGAACTTACCAGAGTCAAGTACCCCGATATATATCTTGTGGAGAAGGTACTGAGGAAATGTGGAAATAGACTTTTTGTAAAATGGTTAAGTTTCTATGATTCACACAACAGTTGGATCGAGAAGTCGGATTCGGAGGATTAGATGGTAATGTAATTTTTTTCTTCATACAGGTTGATCATTTTTTTTTATTTTATTTTATATGTGGCAGTCAACAATAACAATTCCATAGAGAGCACAAAAATGCAGACCTATTACGGTGTTCTGATGGAAATTAGATATTGATTACTAACTACAATTTGTTCATCTATTAGATGCGTCACTCGTGTGGTTTCACACAGGTAGGTATAGGATGTAACTCACGTGACTAGTAATATATGTTGTAGTTGCTGCGATCGGAGATTCTGTAACAAATCAACGGAAAATTGAAGTATCATATATAATTCGAATCAATATATGATCATCCGTTTGAAAAGGATTCACTTTGTCGGTATGGAGTTATGCCTACGGGTATATTCCCTGTTCAATGCACCACACATTTTACAAGAAAAAGAAAATTCTAATATCTCGAAAACTAGTACCAACATAGTGGATCTTTTTAATGAGGACGGCTACATATAGAGCCTAATAGTAAAATAGAAAAATGATAATAGAATTCTCCAACACATACCTTGCATTTTCTGAACCATATGCGATTTCCTCGTTTCCGCTATGGCTGCTATCTTTGCGACTGCTACTGCTATCGGTGTGACTACTACTACCACTACTACCACTACTACCGCTACCACCACTACCACTACCACTGCTGCGACCGTGAATTTCTGTAATAAATAAAAAATAGGTATTAATAGAATTCTTTATTGAATATACGATATATTGCAAGGAAAATAAATAATTCTTTAGTACATACCTTACATTCTTCTGAATCATATGAGGTTTCCTCGTTTTATCTTGGTCGCTCTAACACCATTTATTTCAATAATGCAGCACACATTATTTGGCGTATCACTAAGCGTAAGAGCATTAGACACTGCGAATCTTGTGGTCTCTTCCGAGTGGTACGATACTGATTCGATGGGTACGTACACATTAGCGAATAACAATACGTACTGATTCTCGGCCATTTTTGAACTGGACCTTGCGGACGTCGGCTGGGTGGCGGCGACGCAACGAGGTGGAGGGGGAGAAGAAGGGAGAACCCCGGACCACCCCAACCACCAAATATGCTAACTACAGGGGAGGGGTACCAGCGAGGTACCCCTCATACGAGGGAGAGATAAATAAAAACAAATGCCAAAAGAAAGGACATTCCAAGGACGACACCATTGAAAAGCGGCACTAAGGGCAGCTAGGACAACGATCCTTAGGCCGAAGGCTCCCTTCCGCAAGGGCGTCTGAACGCATTGGTTGGCAACCTCGACAAGGGCACCCAAGGGCGAAGCTACATGCAAGGAAGGTCCAACGCTACCAGAGAACAAAGACTGTACCATTGAAGGGCACTACCAAGGGCTGCTAGGACGATGGCCCTTCGGGCAGGAATAATCTTCAGGAAGGGTGTCAAAACGCATTGGGTGTCAACATCCATAAGGTCACCCAAGGGCGACAAGCGAAAGCACCAGGAGGCGAGATGAGAACAAGAGGGCGAACCATTGAAGGGCCTCAAGGGCAGGAGGCAGGCAACCGCCCGTCAGCACCAAAGAAGACAACACGAAGGGCGTCTCAACGCATCAGGTCCGGAAGCTCTACGACTACTCTGAGCATAGGGTATGACCTATGCTCCAAGGCTCAAGGTCAACGGAGAAGGACGCAACATAATGCGATCGCGAGAGGGACACCCGGGGGGCTTCCCCATGTAATTAAAATTATGATAATATAATTAATATAAATAGTTTAATGGAGAAGAGGAGGCCGGAGTGGGGGCTGGCCAGTATATAAGAGCCCCGATTTCAGCCTAGTATCAGTATCAACCAGAACCTCAACGAGTAAAAGTGTAAAGAAGAAGTTTCCGAAGTGAATAGAAGATCGTGACAGTATTATTGAACATACTGTGCAATTATTTATCGACCTGGCTAGTGATTACGGACTTTGAATAAGGTTTATATAGTGGGCCATCGAATAAGTGATCGGTGCAACGGACCTTGAAGTACCGTAGGACAACTGGTCCGGAACTTCAGCACGTCTCCAGGTGGTGATCTCCGGGGTGAGGCGCACTCGCCACCTCGTAATTAACCGGCTCTGCCAATTGGGCCATCAATAAGATAATTGGCTGGCGACCGTAACGAAGAAATTGCGTTAGAAACCAAGACCCCACGGATGTGTTCGGCACTCTGTGGCGACAACGCACCTGCAGGTAGCTAAACCTGGGGGCATCTAACAGTAGAGCTGCCAGGGGGCGCATCGAGAGAAGACCCGTGGAAGCGAGACGGCTGAGACGAACCGTCACGACAGCCGACTTAGCCGCAATCCCGGCCTCCTCGAATTCGCAAACGGCTACAACCTTAGCATTCGCTTGCATAATTATAAAGAACTCGCCCTACCCCTGGATCATTCTAGATGACAAAGGTCGTTAGTGGCTTTTAGAACTGTTTATAAAGATAACAATAGCTGAGAGTTAGTGTTCTTTTAGAAGATTAAATTTTATTTAATAATCTAACCAGCCCCATGGGAGGGTATCAGTTGTACACGACACAATGATCCTTTTGTCATCAATCCAGCTCAAAGCTACTTTCCGCTGTTGTATCGTATAAACCTTATGCTTTTTACTCTGAATTAAATTTTGAGTTTCAATCAAATTTTGATGATGTGTGAGGCACTCCTTATAATCATTAAAAGTAATTGTTTTTAACGTGGATCCCTTAACTCCTTTAGCTCGCTGCTTATCTTTGCTTTCTCCTAACACTCTGAAAGCGTATAATTTTGCTCGTAATCCTATAAATTCAGTCATAATTTTCCCATTGTTTTCATCATTCATTAAGCCCAATATTTTTTTATTCACTAATGGTATACCATAAACGTTATCTGGAGGATAGTCTGAGGTATCGAATTTATCTAAGTCACGTTTTATATAATCATATATGTTCTGAACGGTGAAATAATAAAGGAGGCTGTCAGTGTCAGTATACATTAATTTAGCTTGATTACCAAAAGTACTCTGTATATAATTATAATGGAAGTCATAAATGTATATTTTGGATATGTCGAGAATGGAAAATCCTGTATATATTGGCTTATTGAATTTCATTTGCGTGCGATTTAATTCAATTATGGTCATATCTTCGTCAAAGACAGTGCAACTATGAAAATTTGGTTTCGCAATAAGAGATTTTGCTCCATAGGCTTCATCCCATTTTGTAACAAGTCTAACATCTTTTTGTTTTCTAACATTTTCCATTGTTTTACCGAAAACTGAATTATTCATAAGTTTATAATAGTACTTTATTTCACTCCGTGCGAGAAATGCAGTTTTACGCACGCTTTGCGTGCGCACAACTGCATTTTCGCACGTTGTGAAATAAAATTTTGTACAATACTCGTGCGAAAAACCTTTTCTAAACTCGTGTGATTGCAACACTCGCCTTCGGCTCGTGCTGCAAACTCACACTCGTCAGAAAAAACATTTTCGCACTAGTATCGTAAAGTACTATTTCAAAATCGATATCAGATTTTTTTCTTAATTCAGTGTTTAAATCTATGTACTTTTTGAGCCATGATGTTTGTTTAAATTTTAAAACACGATGAATTTTTGTCAATTTCATACCTAAACCTAAACATTGTTTTAAATTTCTATAATAAATTACATATCTTTCTTTTGGAAAAAGTGTCGTTATCAATTTCGATTTGTTAGATCCTGGAGGTTTATACTGCTGCGGACAGAGTGGTAAATCTTTATGGAGCTCTTGAAGTTCGATCGAATATTCCATGTCAACTTCAAGTATGTAACCCGTAAGAGAATCATTGGGAATTCGACAAATATCCAATTGTAAAAAATTTCTTTCCCACTCGAAAGACTCTACTGGTAGCAACTGACTCATAGCTGCACCCTACAAGTTGTTCACATCATAGTACATAAGATATGATTCTTCTTTGCTCGGATCGAAATCATCTCCCATATACCTGTTGTTAGCTTTCGCATATATGTTTAAGCATTGAGCTACACCACTTCGAATACCTCTTTCGATAAACAACAACATCTCTACATCAGTCAACAGCTCAAGTTCCACACCGGTACACTTGAGCATGGCGTCAAATGCAAGGCTAGGTGCAGTGTAATAATGCAGAGGATCTAAATTGTATGCAGCGTACACTTACACCTGAAATTTTCAAAGATATCGGCTAGAAGTAGAACATCCATTTTCAGATATAAATCAGAATATTCGCTCAAAGTTTTAATATGAAAAGTTTGCCAAACGTTAGAAGCATGTATATAATCTTCAGATAAAATTCCTTCATTATTTAATTTTGAACAAAATTCTTCTTTAGGCGGTAATTGATCGTATTTCAGTTTTTCCCAACTATCAACGTATTCGTAAGGAAAAAACACCTTTCCTAGTTAATAAATTAAATTCCTCTACATTATTACAATGTTTGCGCGTAATTAATTTTTCCGTATCTTTCAAATAAGATGCTAATTTTTTAATGCTACTCGATATGAATCTGAAAGAATCAATAAATCGAAAAATTACAAGAGTATCTTTGACGCTCTTCATGAAAGATATGTATCTTTTTTGTTTACCGGCAGCCTGTTCATTGAGCCCTCGAAGGACGTAGCTAAGGCTTGTTACGTTCGGCGGTAGTAGGTGGAGCCGGTGGGTCGTTTGATCCAAGTAACGCAAGAGTAGAGAGGTTCCCGAGCGGCTAGGAA
>JARQST010000747.1:0-137173 GCA_030142225.1 Pachycephus smyrnensis
GTTAGTTCCGGGAAATTCCGCCAGATGGCGCTGTTAAGCACCTGCTGTAACTCCAGAAAATTCCGCTAGGGGGCGTGGAACGGCATTTCGTCAACTGCGTTTTCGTGGGGAGCATATTTCGTTAGTTACGGGAAATTCCACCAGATGGCGCTGTTAAGCACCTGCTGCAGTTCCAGAAAATTCCGCTAGGGGGCATGGAACGATAAGCTGACAATTACATTTTCGCGAGGAGCATTTTATGTTAGTTCCGGGAAATTCCGCCAGATGGCGCTGTTAAGCACCTGCTGTAACTCCAGAAAATTCCGCTAGGGGGCGTGGAACGATAAGCTGACAATTACATTTTCGCGAGGAGCATTTTATGTTAGTTCCGGGAAATTCCGCCGGATGGCGCTGTTAAGCATCTGCTGTACTTCCGGAAAATTCCGGTAGGGGGCGTGGAAAGACAATTCGTGAATCGCGTTTTCGTCGGGAACATATTTTGTTAGTTCCGGAAGATTCCGTTAGATGGCGTTGTTAAGCACCTGCTGTAGTTCCGGAAAATTCCATTAGGGGGCGTGGAACGATAATTCTACAATCGCATTTTCGCAAGGAGCATTTTAGGTTCGTTCCGGAAAATTCCACCAGATGGCACTGTCAAGCACCTGCTGTAATTTCAGAAAATTCCGCTAGGGGGCGTGAAACGGCATTTCGTCAACTGCGTTTTCGTGGGGAGCATATTTCGTTAGTTACGGAAAATTCCACCAGATGGCGCTGTTAAGCACCTGCTGCAGTTCCAGAAAATTCCGCTAGGGGGCGTGGAACGATAAGTTGACAATTTCATTTTCGCGAGGAGCATTTTATGTTAGTTCCGGTAAATTCCGCCAGATGGAGCTGCTAAGCACCTGCTGTAGTTCCGAAAATTTCCGCTGGGAGGCGTGAAACAGTTTTAAGCTAAGTTTTCAAGTAAAATTGGATGTTCGTGAAGAGTATTTTTATTAGTACTGACAAATTATCGCTCAAAATATGTAGGACGCTTATGTTCAAGATTTCGATAAGCGAGCCCGGCAATTGAAAGAATGAGTGCTCCGACCCAGAGCATTGCCTTATATATGGGGTACCCTTTTTCCGACTACTTCCCAGCAAGTGCTGCCTTCTGCGGAAAATTGTTTATTTTCTAATAAACTGCGTAATATTTGAAAGAGCACTCTTTCCGTTTTTGTTTTGAGCAAGCGGACAACCAACTACAATAGAATGAGGCTAAGAGAAGAACGGTGAAAAAGCCCCAAGGGTCTTTGCATCTTTAGAAAATTCAGATGCACGAAAGGTATTATAAATTCTGTCAAAAATTGTAGCTCGAGAGAAGAAAAAAAAGTAGGATTAGAAAAGCCAGAACGACTAAGATGAGCTATTAGTTTCAGTGTTATTTCAGGAATTAATTGATTCCTGCGATTCCTGTTTCGATCGAGCAGCACGTGTCTCGCTCGTAAGCTGGAGTAAAATTTAATTTGTCCTGGGAGAAGGATAAACATCCCGCTGCTACCTTCACTAGCCTTACCTGGTGTATTTTTTATCTCTGCGTCTGGGCACCATCCCTGAGCCCTTCTTAATCAAGTATCCCTGTTCTCCTCCCTATCTCTCTTTCGACTTTTTTTACTTTTTCATTGAAGAGAGTCGCAGGTGGAGATCGTCGGGACAGTTCACGTAGTATGGGATATCCAAAGGGCTCTTAAGGATCCTAAAAGGGTAGAAATTGCCCGGCATGTCATGTAGGAGTAATAAGTGAAACGACCGAAGCGTTTCCTGGCAGGGAAAACGACTCGATTGCCCGACTGTCGTATTAAATGGGAAGCGACAACTTGTTGGAAGTCAATTTCCTGGCGCAAATATTGACTCTGAGCGCAACGCGATATCCCATGATGTCTTGTAGAGTCTACTGGACTCTGCATATCTAGTAAACGCTTTGTAATGTCAACGGCCAGTCGCTGCTGTTTATTCTATTCTTCCTTGTATTTTATTTTTTTTTTCTCGCGAGGAAGCAACACCCGTCCACAGGAATCCATTATAATCAATGGGCGCCGTCGTTAGTGGGTGAAAAATATTAATACTGGATAAACCCACGATCAAAGTCACCTGCCGAGAACGCATCACTTAAAAATCGTTGGGCAAACATGTCATTCGATATCTGATAACGCTAATTGAAATATCCGAGCGTCCCGACGTGGCGTGACAGTGTCGCATTCGAAAATCCCGCTTAAGCCAAGCTGTCGGAATTTAAAAGAACCAACAAAGAAAAATAGCAAAGAAATGAAATATGAATGACAAGAATAACTCGCAGTAGGATCTCAACGGCTGTCGTATTAGTAATAATTACCTTGCAGAATCACGGAGGCGAATAAATTCAGGGTGGTGACATCCAGATGTTTGTTATTCAAGATACCCACCGTAATAAAGGACGAGAATCCTACCTTTCAATTTATCCTTATCCTCTCTCAGCCCCACCTACGGTAACACAATTAAATTGCTTCGGCTGTCAGATGTAGTCGTCTCCTATATATGTTCTCCCTTTATCAGCCTATTAATTCCAGTGTTGATCAGCAATCTCATTAACAGGGCTAAGCAAGAATAAGGCCGGTTTTCAGAATTTTCTAATAATCGTCAGCAGTCTCACCTCTCATTTAATAAAGATGACTCCTCCTGAAACTAGAGAGAGAGAGAGAGAGAGAAAAAAAGTCTTAGAAGAGAAAGAAACAGTTTTCATTGTAGATGGTGTAAAAGGGAAACCGGAGAATACTCCAGGTGGATATCCACCCGCAGCGTTAGGGGTTAAACAAAGCAATTACCTGAAAGACATCCCCACCAGGTCAACAAAAAAGAGTCAGAGGAAACCGGTGGGATGGAAGACAGCGCGCAAAATCCAACCAGCACGCTTCCTGATAAAAGCAATTGTTTCGTGTGGGATCCTCTGCGATGCATCGCTGAAGCCTACCTTGCTACTACAGAAAGAGTACACGCAGCTCTAGTCATTTTAGTCATCGTCGTCATCGTAGTCAATGAATTACCATGCAACGTGATACGCGAGTGCGCGTTGTTTTATAATTAATTAAAAAGAAAACAATCATCCTACACGAGACCAAATGATTCTCATAATTATTCTCGCGCTTTTTTTCCACCCGACGATCGGTAACGATATGGATGAGATCATAAGAAGATTGAATGGGATCGGTAGAGGCACTTATAATAATTGGTGAAATGGTGTGAAGTTCTTCTGGGAATGTTTTACGGTATCGTCATTCTTTACAGCAGACGAGGAAGATTTTTCTGCTGTTCTCTTGAGACGGATGAACTCGGAACTGATGCTGCTGAATCGCGCGAGTGCTGATCTCGAATGGTTGGAGGCCACTTCACCGTCCCCGGCAGTGTCGCAGGCCACCACGAAGTTGTCTCACCTGAAGACCACCTGGAGGAACTCCTGGTGCACAAAGACACCTAAGATCCACGTGAGACCTACTGAGAGTAGGATGCTTGAGTTGTTGTGCAGAGGACCTAAATACACGCCGCATCAGGCAAAGTAATTAATCGTGATTGTAAATCTTGTTATGTAATAGAAATTAATAATAAGTGCGACTATACACACGCTAATGGAACCAGTGACGTTGCAGAGCACTCACGGCCATTTTCAAAGAACTGTCCACGAGCTACGTCACAGCTACGGTCTGCAGAGTCGAGGAGAACCAAGAAAAATGTTATAACGGCGAACCGGAACTGGAGAGGCTCATGTCGACTTCCAGGTAACTTGAAAGAAAAAAGAAATTTACATTGGACTGCACTCATTGAAAATTATATTAAAGAAACGAGAGCGAATTGCGTTGGGCTTGGACTTCCTGGAGGAACGAGATGAGCAAAGTGCGAGGTCTCTTCACAGCTTCCGTCACTCTTCAAAATCTGGGAGCCCGGAACAATGGTAAAAATAAATGAAATTCTCATCTTTGCGTTGTTCTCCTTAACGTGATCCTGGCACAGGATATCACGACCTGGGTGAGTGCTGGCGCGAGGAACTTGAGAGTCCTCACCTGGAAACGCTGGTGGATCAACTGTACCAAAGTGTGGAACCACTTTATCGACTTCTTCATGCTGTTGTCCGATTTCGGTTAGCTGAAGTCTATCCTGGTCTGATTGATCCAAGAGGACCCATTCCCGCCCACTTATTGGGTACGTTGATTAATTTGGATGACTCAACAGGACGCCTCTATTACTCTTTTGATGTCATCAGGAAATATGTGGTCTCAGAATTGGGAATCCTTAGTGGATCTTCTGATGCCGAACGGAAACTTCTTCGGGAATGTGAACGAAGCATTGAAACGAAAGAATTACACGGTTCGCGACATGGTCGAAAGGGCTGAGGATTTTTACATGTCCCTTGGCCTGCCTCCAATGTCCAGGGAATTTTGGGAGAGATCAATTTTCGAAAAGGACAATCGAACGAAATTGAACTGCCACGCCACTGCTGCCAATATGTATAAAAATGACGATTTCAGGTAAGCGTAATATTGAGTAAATTTAAAACTACAAAATATACGTTATAGCGTTAATTGATCTTAGGATGCTCGCCTGTCTTCAAGTGTCTGCACAGGATTTTTACGTTATCCACCATGAAATGGGTCACGTCCAATATTACATGGCTTACAAAAATCAACCGGCGATATTTATGGTGAAGAACCTTATTTAATTGTTAGCCATATTTTCCACTTATAAATTATTTCTATTGCAGGATGGTGCGAACTCGGCTTTTCACGAAGCCGTTGGGGACGCGATAATGTATGGCGTCCTGACGCCGCAGCACATGCAACGACTCGGGCTTGTCGAGGATTCCGCTTTATCAAACGGCAAGATAGACCTCATTAATCTAAAAAAAAATTGTTAATCTTACTTTGGTAATCCACCTGACGTAGATCTGCCACTGCTACTCAAGCAGGCACTGGGTAAACTGCCGCAAATGCCGCACGCACTGATAATGGACAAATGGCGATGGGACGTCTTTTCTGGGAAAATACAGGATCCTTTGTACAACAAAGCTTGGTGGGATTTAAATAGAAAATATTTGGGTATCGAACCTCCAGTGGCAAGGACCGATGAGTCCTTTGATCCAGCTGCAAAGTTTCACATAACGGACAACACTCCGTATATAAGGTGAATGGATAAATAGTTTGATAAAAGGAAAATTGATAAGAAACGATTATGTAATAATATTTTTCTTTGAAATATTTAAGATACTTCTTGGGTTATGTGCTGCAAGTGCAACTATTCGAAGGTATGTGCCAAGCAGCAGTTACGGGAAAGGTCGGGGATCCACTTTTCAATATACCTCTTCACAGATGCGATATATACGGTTCAAAGGATGCTGGAAGAAGACTCAAGTGAGTTAAGACTGTTTAAAGATTTCTCAGTGGCTCAGCCTCTTTTATTTACAAAAATCGCTAGAAAAAAGTTGTAAAAATGTCCGATGGCCATAAGCTGTGCATGAGCGTGTCCAAGACTTAGCAGAATTATAAGCTCCTCGTCTATTTCTCGAACTAGATCTATGATGAGTCTGGGAAGCAGCGTCCACTGGAAGTATGCCCTCAGGACGATGACAGGATGGTCGACCTATCGGATGGAACCATTGATTCGGTATTATCAGCCGATTTACAAATGGCTGAAACTTCAGGTCGACTACTATGACATCCCCGTCGGCTGGAACTGATACGACTCCGCCCACGATCCTAGGAAGGAATCCGTTTACAAGATTGGCTAGTGCACACATTTGTACTGCGCTCTCGGATAGCCGTCAATCTCGCCGAGAGATATTTTGGAATTTCAACATTGAGAATTCAGTCTGAAGAATCTTCATATCGTTGATTCTCTCATTTTGCTTTAACGTGACCAATCGTTGGGATCTCGTTGTGAACCCAATCCAGCATTCGTGAAGAGGTCGAACTCTTCACGAGACAGAAGAGCATTTCGAACGTCTTCGAGGATTATCGTTTCCGGGCATCTGAAACAATGGCTTTGTAATTGAGCTTTCTAAATTATTTTTCAAAATTTTTAGGCTTACTTATTGCTGCTCCTTTGCCAGGCTTTGGCGAGGGACAACCGCGCCAGGTCGTCGACTAAACATTGTACCGCCTTCAAAAAAAAAAAAGGATAGAAAAAAATCATTAAATAAAGTGATTCGATCATGATTCGTATAGTGATTTTAGACATAACTTGATTAAAAATTTACCTTAATAATAACGTGTCCAGCTGCACAATGACTCACACCTGGAATGATCTCTTCCGGCTGAAGTCGTACGCCAATCTCCCTAGCAGTTTCGTTCACGAATGCGTGAGATGATTCGAGGTCACCAGGTAACTCCAGAGCTATCGTTCTGTCCGACTGATCCTCGGGTTCTTCTTTCACTGAAGAAAAAAAGTATCCTGTTATAGAAGTCGCTGATCGTAACACCTAATTAACAATTACACGCATGATCACCTTTGGCCTTTAGATTTTCCTGCACGACGTGAACGACATCCACCTCGATGTCCGAGTCTTGATCGTTCTGTGGATTCTTCGAGTCCTTTAAACTTTCCAGCCATTCGTTAAGGACAGTTGGCTCGGTGGAGGTAGAGCAAGTGAGGTCACTTGCATCCGGCATCTTCTTAGCAGTTTTTATCGCTAGTCTTCCTATGTCCAGTGAAAATCTTATTGGTGTGAAACCGTGAAGTCTCGCCCAGATCATGATCTCCTTGGCGCTCCAGAGTTCATCCTCGGGAAATCCTTTCTTCCTTAACAAGTTCCTGACGGTCTTTGCTCTACACCATTCCAAAGCGCGTTGCTTTCCGATGTTACAGTTGAAGAATTCTTCTTCGTTTTTACAAGCGTAGGGATGGATGCGCCTGTATTCAGGATCCGAAGCGTCCTTGGTTACCAAGGGTAATCTTCTTATGATGTATTTCAGTGTTCCCAATAAATCCTTTATTTCCACTGCTTCTATGGACTTGATCACTTCCTCGTACGCTTCCTTTTTGCTCAGAATCTTATGCTTGTCCTTTCCCAGTGTAACTTTTATTTTAGCAACTTTGCCGTTGTCCTGTTCCTCAGGGTTCAGAGTCTTTGCAAACTTCTTCACTTTCAGTTGATCCACTACTTTTTGCTGAACGCTAATATCGTTCTGCACTTTCCGTTGAGTCTGCAAAGGACTTGCGATTTGTAAGGCCGGCACGCTGGACGTTTGGTTCAGGAGTAAAGTGTTGGATGGATTTATTTTGAGAACCATCGATTTCTTCGTATTTGTATTATTTATTGGAGGCTTCTTCAGGAGACTCACGCCTCTCACTAGAGGAGCGTTGGACTTTATGCACTTGGCGTTTATCAAAGAGATCTTCTTATCGTCGACTGGTAAAGCTTCCTTTGCTACAGATTCTTTCACTGCAGGAATAACATTCGATGTACCTTCTTGTTTCGATTTGAGTAAGCTGGTGGCATTTACTGGTATCAATTTGTTGTTTTTCAAAACGAGAAATTGATTCTTCTTCGCCGGTTCGAATGTCGGTGGGATTGTGATTTTCAAAGGTTGTAATTTCCCTGGCAAGCTTTTAAGAGAGGTTACTAGTTTCTGCATCTCAATTCGTTGCACATTTTTGGTCTCATCAGTGTCTAGTGACGACACAGAATTTTGAATATTCGTAGAATCTTCTGTTTGGACTTCAGTTGCAGAATTACTGGTGTTTTGTGTTTTTACATTCGCATATAATTTATTGCTGTATATTGCCGTGACTACGTCAGGCGTCTTTGACTTTTCCAGATCAATTTTCTGCTGCAACAATTTTCCCAGATTGGACACGAGGAAAACCTTATCGGTGGGTTTCGTTACTTGAATTGGTTTCGTTACGACGCATCCATTTTGTAAATTTTCTGCATTTTTCTCTGAGATTTCTGAATCCGTTTTCACAGTTATTTTCAAAGATTTCAATGCATTCGACTTCGTATCTTGATTAGTATTCTTATTCGGAATTTCCACGTTCTTGACGCTTCCAATATATTCATGATCAGCCATGTTGACGCTTCCGTCGTAAAGAACAGAATCCTCTCCGCAGGATGGAGAAGCCAATTCGCCGTTAACTCCATTTTGCAAACTGGTGTTATTCACTTCCGGTGCGATTCTATGTTTCACCATACCGGAAGGTAAATGCTCAATGGTGACATTACTTTCTGCACTGTGATTAAATCGCGAATAATTTTGGCCAAGACGCTGTTCACTACTCAAATAATCGTGATCAAATTCGACGGAGGATTTCCGTATATCATTTAATTCCAGAGGTTCGTGCTTTATGCTGTTATTTAAATCAATCGATTCAACGGCTTTATTCTCAACATTTGGGAATTCCTCTTTGACAACAGTTGCGTCTATGCAAACATTATCTTCATTGACAAATGAGGATTTGACAGGAGACGATTCTGTCTTTACGTTTGCATCCACAGCACGTGGTTTCATAGTTTTTATCCAGATATCGACCACTGTTTCAGAGCCTAAAATATAAGTGTTGACGTGTAATATGCTATTCACTAAAAAGAAGTAAGGATCAATTAGAATAATATATTGAGTCTTACCGAGTGTTTGAAGACCTGTATAAGTACGGTCTAATTTTAGATAATGAATTATATCCATAGGTTTATTCAAAACATTTTTGAAATGCAATTGTACTCTTAACGGAAATTCACCCCAGCCCCGACGTGACAGATGAAACGGTGGAGATCTTTGAGAAAGAAAAAAATTCAGTGAACCACCAAACGCTATGCTGTCGCTTGTAAATCCTGACGTCTCGTAAACGTCTTTCCTGTTTTTGATACTCACGTTACTTCAACGACGTCGTTGGGCTGATAACTGGGATGCAGAAAGAATCGAACTTTGCTGACGAAATCGCTAATATCCGCGTCTTCCTTGCTGCCGCGAACGTACATCGTCCACTTGTGGCTGGCTGCGTCTTCTCGCCAATCCGGCGGGATCCATTTTGATATATTCCCGACGACGATCCTTTTCCGCACCTTATGATGAAGACCTCTCGAAGGACAAGGAGGTTCAGGAATTCCACTCTTTGGAGGAATGTAACGAGGAACTTTCTTTGGTGGCTCCTCTTCACTCTGAAGATTTTCGCAGGAACGCTTCGCAGTCCTCTGTGGCTTTTGTGGGTCTTCGTCGCATTGGCCAAGTCGCTTGCGAATCTCAGATTGGTCAGGATCCTCCTTCATGCTTGTAGAGTTATTTACGTCCAGGAAACGCGGGTCCTTCGATGTCGATGGAACTGCTGGCTCCGGAGATGGCGCCCTGGTGTGTTCCTTGGGACTCTTACCGATGAGCTGCTTTATGGCTGGATGGATTCGGCTCTGTTTCGATTCGCTCGACTGAGGCACCTGGCACTGTTTACGGTTGTAAAAGTCAGTAATGATCACGTAACGCAACAAATGCAGTGTCTTTAGTGCCTTGTGCAGACGATTCTGAATCTGGAGGACTTCCTTTTCCTTTGCGTCGATCTCCTTCGAGAATTCCTTCTCAACGATGGCCGTGATCTTGCGTAAGGTGTTGGCGCGAGCTGCCGAAAGTTACAGAAAAGTAAAATGCCTGACTTCCTCCCTCCACTTACGTTTTTAATAATATTTACTAAAAGAACCGAGTTTATTTATACACTTGATTGATCTATGTAGTAATCCTTCATATAGATTTCTTATGTATATAAAGGAAACACCTGGATGATCATAGAGGGTCTGAGTCTTAGACCATTCAAATTTTTTAAATCGTCCATCAGTGGAATGTAGACAGGCAGATACACAAATAATATGAATAAATAAAGCTGGTTCTTTTAATACCCTTACAATCTGCTAACGTACCATTTTCCTCGTACAACTTTTGTTGTTTCTCATCACTTGGAGCAGGAGTTGCATAATCAGGATCCTGCTCATCTAACGTTTCCTTCACAGTATTCATATTTCTAATATTTCCCTGTAAATTAAACATCAAGACGTTCCAGTGACAAAACTCGCAGTAGAATCACTGCAGCGAACACATAAAAACACAGCATAGGTGTTACAGGAAAATACAATCTTATTCCAAATAGCCTGCAAAGGTACATTCTACAATGACTACCGATTCATGCACAACAATACTAATTAAAAAACTGACAGCAGTAAACGTCGATTGTGTGTGGCGAAAAAAAACGTATAGGTTATAGAGGTTATGTTAGCCAACAACAGCCATCATGCATAACAGAGAACAATAATGGAGTGTAAAAAGACACTGTATAAATCGTTACTGAGCCAAACCAATAATGAGCGCAATGTCAGAAAATGACCAGAGCAAACAATGCGCTTTACGCAAAGAAAACAAAAATAATTGACAGTAGTAGCAAACCATGGAAATGCTGTCAAATGTCTCTAGCTTGCCTGTGATCACGCCGCCGGTATATTTTCCAGGAGAAGTCGACTAAGGCTATTCCAGTTAGTATGATTTTCGGCACGCTTTATGTTCGCACTAAACCGCAAGAGTATCTCCGGCCCTTGGAAAACTCGTAGAACCTCAGTCCCGGCCGCCATAACTCGTTCACTAGGCTCGTGATGCTTACGATTGAAGGAACCAAGCAACATGATGACGACGCGCGTCGTACCGACGCCATCTGCCGGAAGTCTCTGCAGACTGTCGCCCGGTGGAGTGACTCCGCCGACCTCGTACTTCCGCGAGAGTTCGATTACCGATCATTGGTAAGAAATAATAAACAAAGAAGGTCCTTCATAAACTTTGACGTGAGCACCCTCGATTGTATTCTATTGTGTCGCGACGCAATGTGCCATGTAAATTCGATACACGCAAGGAAGCGATCTGCAAAACGCTCGTTGAATTCCTGTAGAAAGGAGAAAGTCGCTGCTTATATTCCTCGTGCTATACATACTCCGTCCAAAGGAATAGAGTGCAAAGCAGCAGCTGCCGAAGAGCTTCGCGTGGAATCCATTTAAATAGATACTGAGGCAATTTTCACTGGAAGTACAGGAGTATGGGTACGCGATGCAAAACCGGAAACGGAAGCTGCTCGCATCGCACCGCATCTCTACCGACTTCATATATTCCTCCCGAGTTAAGAGGGGACGGAGAAGACTGTGCCATCAAAATATACCAATCCGCGGTAAAGTTTAGCTGAACTTTCACCGTCCACCGACATCTCTTCCCACGATCTCGTCTTCTTGTGCTGTACAGTCTCTGCCACGGCGAGGAACTGTTATGGATCGCTTCTCGAGAACCGGAGAGAATCAAGAGGCCAGTTGGTGGACATGGAGGATTCGAGTGCGAGGATTTCGCACACGTTGACTCTTATCTCTGTCAGTTTGAAGCAAATAAATATGGAAGTAGGAGGCAGGTTCATCATCGCGGGGCATCATCCTGGACGGGCTAGTAGAGTCTTCCAGTAGCCGATAAGCCTTGCGCCTTTACCCATTCTCCTGGGAGAATGTGAAAGTCGCCGGTCATCTGGTCATCCTTATTAGTTACATAGGAGTCCAGAAGATGCTATAGAATATACATAGTGGAACGTGTTCTGGTCTACATCGACGTAAACAGAAGTCGTTTCCCTAACGTTTTCCTACGTCATCCCGATGAATATCACTAGGTCTAATAGCTGGATAGACTGGCACTCGCGAGGAATGAAGAATTAGCAAAATTACCGACATCCGCAAGGCAGCAACGATCTTCTTTTCCTTTTTCGTATAAACCAGGAGATTTACTTTCAACGAGGAACTCGAGGCCATTGCTTGCGCTTACGCAGAGCAATGCTGATTTTACTTTTAGGCAGGTGCAGACCGTGCAACATGGTTCAGTATATACGTATATAGTTCGCAGATGCAGCAGCCTGTCCCACAATACACTCTGTTATCTGTACAATAAAATAACCTAAAAATTAATACACGAACTCGGCTGAGATACAAACAGTCGTAATAATTGATCCGTGAAATAGCAAGAGAAAGAACAAGCAGAATTGTAAGAGTGACAGGAAGACTCGTAAGCAGTGCGAGAGTAGGATCGTAGGAAACACAGTAACTCCTCAGTGGGAGGATTCTCATAATTTCTCTTCCTAGGTTACGAGAGTGCCAGGTCGAAGGAAGAGCCACTCTTTTTCACGGTTCACCTCCTCCGTACTTTATTCATATTCATATTAATCCGAAGAAGTAACTTCCGCCTTCCTTCGAAATTCTAAGACGTCCAGAACCAATGGATTTGCCCCGTGCTCGCAATACGCCAATTGTAATTATCGCACCTTCTAATCCATGACGTTACACGCGTATTATGACATTAGGTAAGATGACACGGTGAATGGAAGATCGGATCTTGATACCTTAAGGCTTTCCAGAACAGTCGCGCACATGGAGTAAGCCTTAAGAACGTTCACAAAGTAACTTGCACATCTACTTTCAGTGCTTAATGCCGTTCTCATATCTCTTTCTTAGTCTTTTATTTTTTTTTGTTCATTTTCACACGGAAACGATTAGCATCTGTTCCATATAGATAGGTAGGCATTGTAGATGCCTAGCCATTGTAAATTACGGGTATACGATGCAGTCGGGATATGATTATGCTCTCGGAGCAACGAGAGCAAAGTTCTTCTCTCTCGCGGAGAGCGCGATAATCTTAGGACTCGCGATGACTTCTCTCCCCGGGTGCTGCGGTCGAACAAAAGATGGTGAAAATGAGCTTTTGTGCAACAGTCCGGGTAATACAAGAAAAGTTGGAGGTGTATGCTCACTGAGGCGAAATGATACAATGGTGGTTTAAAGGGTGAGAGGGGGAGAGGAAGCTGAAGGCTGGGGGGGCAGGAGAGAGGAAGGGTCCGAGTCAGTTACGAAAATCACGACGCGTCTCGCGTAATCAAATTTAAACAATGATAAACCATAGCGAATTCTATTCAATTCTACTGCACTCTATATAGTTTATATGAAAAGAGTTAGAGGCACGGACGGGCACGCGTTGCGAAATTTCCGTTCCGGCACGATTACAGTACGTAGAGCTATGTATACATTGTAATGGCGACTGATCCGTGTATTCTTTCGTACGCTCATACCCGTGAGAATTGAATTCAACTGCCCTTTTCTTATTCATAGTCATCTTCTTCGTATTCCCCATCCTCCTCTTCTTCCTCCCCGAGGCGAGTGAAGGCGTAGCAAGGTGAGTGCGTATTCCCGAGTACTTTCCAAGGACTCACCGGAGATGCTCACTAGGTCGTTTCGGAGTATAAGGAAACTGGTGCAGGCCAGGGGCAGGGGGGGAGGTTCCACCTGTAGAAGGCGTTACGGCTATATCTATGGTGAAGAGTCAGGAGAGTTCAGCCGAGTTACACATAGAGATCGAACTGATGTCTCTAAATGGGATTTTGAGGTGAGGAGGAGGTGAGTGGGGTCTGTGTGAGAACCGCTCCTACGTCATACTCTACTACTTCTTCTTCTTCTTGTTGCTGCAAACTCGAACGAGAGGAGATCGCGAAATTACGCAACGTCCTTCCGTGGCAACGGAGAACGGACGCGAAGATACGAATGGACGGAGAGAGAGAGTCTGAGAGATTAAAAAGAATTCGATTAAATCTAGAGTGTCTAGAGTGCAACGAGAGGTCGAGTCGTGCGCCCATTCAGCCTCCGTTGTACCTACGAGTCTACTGTACCAACGTTCACTGGCTCGATGTGTACGTATCGAAACTTTGAACTGTTTCGACAATTGGCTGCCTGTAGAGACGTCAAGTTACGCCGGCGGATAATATTTCATAGAAAAAAAATATCGTTGCGTAACTCGTGGTCATAAAAGTTACGCCGAACGGACTAGGTCGCTATCTCGTAGTAGGATCCTATAATGAGTTATCCTGTAACTCTTTCCTTTTCAAGCGAGTCTCGATGCATCGACAGAACGGACTGGCGAGTTTTCACAGAAAACTCAAGAACCCCGTTACGTTAACGCGACGTTACGTTAGTTTCGCGAGCGTTAATCGTATTTTGCGCAATCGCCTATTTCCTCGGGGCTGGCAAAATCAGATAGCACGAACGAGATTAGCGGAATCGGGCAAGTGCCCGACCGATTGACCCACTCTCTTGCAAATAACAATCTATGGTTAGAAGAATTTAACCAAAATCAATTCCTACAGCATCCTATAGCGTTCGATGCTTTTCGATTTCCTTCGCCGATGAATTCCATCGGCTGAGCACAGGTACAGCACATACTCCTGCACTGTAGATTCTGGTGTAACTGGTTAACGGCGAAAGTGTATGATGTCCGTATCGAAGGAGGATGACTCCTTCCTCTTGGAGAGCGCGAGGGACATACACGAAACGACGCTGAGTCTCATGGCCCGAGGGTTTCTCCAAAAGGAATCGAACGAAGAGAAGATAAAAAAGATAATGACGTTCCAATAGGTCGGCGTTCATGGAAGAGACCCAGGGTACCGATGAAGAGGGTACATACCACGCGTGGCGAAGAGTGCGCGAGACACAAGGCCTCTCATGGCGTAAGGTACCAGCAACGTGTCTAATATGCTTTCTCTAGGAGGTGAAAATTCTGAACTTTCTTCACAGAGTAGAAATGTGCTCGTCCGACGATGATGATGACGATAATGATGCTCTCAGGAAGATGGAAGGGACCCAGGGTATGAGAATTCCCCAAGTATCGAATATATTTCAGCCAAGTACGACTCGTCCAGTCAACTTCGGTATCGACGCAGATTGCGAACGCAGGGAAGGAGGATGGTAATGCGACGCGCGGATAAGGTTTATGCTAATCGATGGGAAGTCACGACAGGAGGATCTTTACCGGGTTTGCCTTTAAACTCTTTGAAGCGTTTACAAGCAAAGCGTCGCTTTCCATCTTGAGCGTCTTGCGCGAATCCACCGGGTGTCTCATATCGCGTATGGCCTTCTCCTGGCTGGACTTATCGATATCAGGACTTTCCCTGCTTCCAGGAAGGAAAAGGTCGTTCTCGTGTCATCGACACGAGCACGAGCAGTAATGGCCGCCATGTTGCAGGCGCAAATGCGATATCGTGCCAGACAGAGACAATCAGAATACTGTATTAAGGACGATCTGTCTGGTACAGGCTGAAAGATACGATACATGGTCGGAACGCGTGTGTTCTGCTAATACCGGGTGACTCAGAAGTGATGCACGACGTGGTCGATCGAAAGAAAGAAAGTACTTTCGATAACAAGTGGAATAGGTGCTCGACAACCTCGTTGAGATTCGTCGCGCGATGAGAACGAGCTTAAGCAGAGGCAAATCGCAACTGGCACATCGCTTATTCTCCGGCAGTCTAGACTTTATGAGTCTCTCGTGGCGACATAACACATAGACTACCCGATAGACTGTAGTCTCGAAATTCTACGGGAAGCCACCCAACGCGGAAATGCGTCCGTGTATTCCGATTGGTCAGAAGAAACCACTGAGGACTCGAGTACGGTCACGTACGAGTCCCAGTCACGTAGTCACATACGTATTGTAGCTACATGAAAACATTTCATAAGCCAATGATCCCATTTACGAAATATAATTGGTAGTAGAAATCATCCGGTAATACGGAATATTTGTAGAGGCGTGCGATAATCTATAGAAAAAAAAAGAAAAAAGAAAAATTGTGCCAGTGAGAATACGCAAATTGACTGTCGTCCCGAAAGAAGTGGCGACCTGACACGAATGCCTAGATATACGTGGATTAGAAATCTCTCCAAAATAATATGGTCTCTCTCATTCCACTATCAGTGACTATCCCTATATAATTGAAAGCCCGAAGTCTACGAGTTCACAGGTATTAACGGCATACGGTATCAAAAGGTGCGAAAAGCCGATTACACAGGTATTACCAAAAGAGAAGGTAATCCTAACCTATATTCCATCTCGTGAAGTGGAGTGAAATATTTACTTAGCACGGAGCAGCTAATTCGAGATTACGCGAATGTGTGTCAGGGGGAGCAAAGTGTGCGTCCACTCCTAGACAGGAGGACTCGTCATACAGCCTTATTACGCACGCAATTGCATCGACTTCTGAACCAGCAACACCAGCGACACCAGCAACATCAGCAGTTAGACAGTTAGCAGTTCTCTTCGTCAACTTTTTATTTTACAACCAATCCCGTCCTTCGGCTCCCGTTTCTCATCTTCTGATCGAGGAACGTTTGGCCGAGCCTCTTACGCAATCCAGCAATTAAGAGAACAGACTTTAATGCGAGTTAGTGAACGCACCACTGTCTATTTACGAGTACCAGATACACCTTCTAGTCGTAGGTGTATCTTATAGCACGTATGTCCCACATGTCTCTGTAGATCTATAGATACTCCACTCATTTGGCCCTGCTACTTTGACTCGAAATTCAAGAGAACATTCAACCTTGTCCGTATTGAAGCTAAAGGCGGACACTCATGTGGCTTATTGTAAGAGGCTCGTAGGCAGCTGCAGGATTTTTATGGAAATCCACGAGTTACGTATCCACTTGCATTCCCATGGATAAATCAGGAGTCCACTCCGCGGGAAGACAGTTTTATTGGCTGACGTTAAGTAAAAGTGAAGACGCCACGCGTGCTTTTCACTGAGAGCTGGAATGGCGGAGGGAAGTGGAGAAGATAAATGACAGTAATTTCGAGGAAACGAGGAAGTATAGGGGAACAAAATAAAAATCATTTGCGGAAGATGAACTGAGCCTAAATTAATCGCTGGAGTCGCGTTTACGTTCACGAGTCAATGGGAAAAATCAAAGGTTCCTCCGGATGACAAGAGGCTGCACGGTGCTTCAGGGCAGAAAGGCAGAAAATCCTTCTGGTCAAGGAATCAATTCTCTCAGCGAAGACATTCGATCTTACGCGTATATCTATCACGCACGAGAACCTGTCACTGGTTACGTAGGGATACGCGGAGTTACAGGAGCAAATAGAAACAAAAAAAATCAACGAAGGCATCGCGACGCCTTCCTAAGAGATTAAGTCGAGAATGGAGGACAGGAACCACTTGGATATGCAATATCAATATATATGGTTATTAACTGCGCATTCATTAGCATTTTGGCATAAACTAGTTTTCGGGACGAGCTCAGTGACTTTTACTGTAACGTCCAAGACGGTAGTGGTTGTAACCTTGATCTCCGATTCTCTGGCATACTAAATATAGACGGAAGTAGATTCATTTATAATTGGTTATGTAAAGGGGCGAGTTCGATGAATCTAAAACCCCTATCGGTTCCATCAGACCAGACGGAGGCTCATTCAAAAAGGCAAAATGATCTTGTCATTCGTATCGCGCGAAGGCGATGGAGAACCGTCAATTGGACGGCAGAGGTACAATAAGAAAATAAATAATTATCGAAGGGATATCAATCTATTGAACGAATGAACGATGATGATGATGATGATTCAAGATTGAAGGCAGACCGATCGAAAAAGTGAACGTTGAACAGTGGATATTCGGGTCAAATGGATTTCGGGTTCCTTTCTACGCACTGCTTTTTCTCTTGGCTCTCTCATCGCTCTCTCCTTCTTCTCTCCCTGTGTCTCTCCCTGTGCTCTTTCACCATCGAGGATACTTCTCTTGAAGATGAGAAAACTTTTGATTTCACAAGATCTCCCTGCGTCCAGGACAAACAGACTTTAGGCGTAGATGCGACTTGAATAACCAAACGATGACAAGGTCGAAGATAATCTCATTAAGACGTTTTACTCTCGTCGGATGGAATCTCTTGGACCAGACACAGATTTATGAAGGCACACTTTTATTTATTCTCTCACGCTTTACGTCTCAGGATACTGAAGCCTTTCACTTACTGTGTCCTGGCCCGGCTCGTGTCCCTTTTCCAAAACGCTTCATCCTTTTCATCTGGTTGCAAATTCAATTGGGAAAAATTCCCAGGTCAAAAGTCCTGGTTGATTACGTAGAAGGAAAGAATGAAAGAAAGAGTCTTCTTCTCGTCTCTTATGCTACTACTTGACAGAGTATTTTTTTCTTTTTCAAGGACGCGACTAGTCACAATGAGAGATTTAGAAAGACGTCTCAGCTAGTATTTCATAATAGTCAGCCTTTCACCGGGACGGCACCAAATTTACGTATATCGCGACGATTAGGCTTCTCGTGTAACGCGAGAATGAAAAAGGAGGAATTTCCCCACATGTACTGGTGAGAAGGAAGGAGAGGGAGGGGAGAGAGAGAGAGAGAGAGAGAGACATGTACTTGCATCGAACAAATGACTTCCGCATGATCGTCGTCATGTATCCTGAGGAAGACATCCTTTTCACCTGTACTAGCATTTAGAGAATCCAAAAATTATACTTGTAAGGCCCAACGATCCCGTGTTCTTGTTGGACCACCGTGTCCTATGAAGGTTTTTAAAAAATACTAATTCTAATAAAAAATTGGATGGTCGTTTGTGAACGAGTCGATTAAGAATTGCGTGGGGGGTTGAAGGGTGGAAGGAAGATGATAAAATGAAAATGGGAAAATAATAGATAATACGAAGATGTTGAAACAAAATTTGACTTGGTAGCGTAACAGAAGTCAGAGGAGATTTGCAATAGCTCTGTCGCATCTCATAGGTGATGGGTCGGCTCGAGTGGGGCCTGAGCTGGCCCGTATAAAAGGGGGCCTCAAGACAACCACGGAGCATCAGTCCTCAAATCAAGGAACAGCAGCAACCATGAGGGCATTCATGGTGAGTAGCATCCTTCCACCATTCCTCGATTTATCCTCACACCTCATTCTATCATTTAGCACATTCCGTATACCAATTATTCTCCTATCTTTCTCTCTCTTTCTCTTTCTCTCTCTCTTTCTCTCTCTCCATCTCGAAGACTTTATACCATGTGAATCCTGACGGCGAACAACGGAGAAACTTTGAAGCACAGGACGCAAATCAAAGGATATTATACACTGGAGAAACGACGTTACGCGAGAAAGCAGGAGAGACAGTAGAGACACGAGAAGGCTTACGAATAGTCAGAGAATCTACTCAAGTGTGATGCAGGAGAGAGAGAGAGAGAGAGAGAGAGAGACAGAGTCAGTGCTGATCCCGTTTCTTGTTTCCAACTCTCAATTTCTTGCGAGTTGGATGAATGGGGGAATCGTGCGTGCCTTAGATTGACGTGGATAGAGGAGCAACGAGATGCTTGGAAGGATAGTCGATATTGATTGACTTTCATCGATAAAGAATCGAATAGATAATAGACTAAGGATGGATAGAATAAGGAGACTAAAAAAGAGGCTTATGAATTGCAGATCGTGGCGCTTGCCGCGGTGGCGATGGCGCGACCGGAAGCCGGATACTCGTACTCCCAGCCTAGCGGAAGTTACGGAGTGCCTGGAAGTGGCGGCGGAAGTCTTGGAGGAAGTCTGGGAGGCCTTAGTCTAGGAGGAGGTCTTGGAGGTCTCGGAGGTGGTCACGGAGGTGGTCTCGGAGGAGGTCTCGGAGGTGGCCACGGAGGTGGTCTCGGCGGAGGTCTTGGAGGAGGTCTTGGCGGAGGTCTCGGAGGTGGTCATGGAGGATCTTTCTCGGGAGGATTCAGCTCCAGCAGCGGCAGTAGTTTCGGTGGCTCCATTGGAGGTGGCTCCTTCGGGGGTAGCGGACTCGGTGGAGGCTTCGGCGGTGGCTCCGGAGGTGGATTCGGAGGTGGTTCCGGAGGTGGATTCGGAGGCGGCTTCGGTTCCGGTGGCGGATCTCTCATTCAGAAGCACATCTACGTCCACGTTCCACCACCAGAAGCACCGGAAGACAGACCCGCAAGGCCCATCGCACCTCCTCCACCACCCCAGAAGCACTACAAGATCATTTTCATTAAGGCCCCAACTCCACCAACCCCAACTGCCCCAGTGATCCCAGCCCTGCCACAGCAGGACGAGCAGAAGACTCTCATCTACGTTTTGGTGAAGAAACCGGAAGAGGCGCCAGAAATCAATCTGCCTACGATCGCACCAACTCAGCCAAGCAAACCAGAGGTTTACTTCATCAAGTACAAGACTCAGGTAAGTCGTCTCTCTTCAATTAATCATCCACGTAATTTCTCCGTTACTCCTTATCTCGGTTTGGTAATAATCGTATCGATTATTTCACCTCACAGAAGGAGGTGACTTCTGGAGGCGGCGGTGGTGGCGGCATCATCGGCGGAGGTTCCGGAACTGGAATTGGCGGTGGAATTGGCGGTGGAATTGGTGACGGACATGGCGGAATTGGCGGTGGAATTGGTGGCGGCATCGGCGGAGGAATCAGCGGTGGAATCAGTGGTGGAATCAGTGGCGGAACTGGACCCAGCGGACCCAGCTCGAACTACGGACCACCCGGTGGATCGGGCCCCTACTAGTCAACTTTATTAACTCACCTTCTTTCCTTTTGCGTTCTACAACATGACCCACCCACTCACCCACACTCTACACACGCACACAGACACACACACAAACTGGCATACACGTACACGAGGAGTGAAAAGCGAGAAGCGAAATGCGAAGCGCAACCCTGTACCATATAACGATCAAGCGACTCGATGATATTATTTTTATACGACTGTATTATATAAGGGAGCATACGACGACGACGACAACGTTGCTGATGATAATGATAATGATGATGTTGACGACGACGACGATGCTACTGATTATGATGATGATGATGACGACGATGAGGAGAAGTTTTTTATACCTATTTTTTGCAAGAAAACGGTGGCGAAATAAAGCTTTTTTATGTATGTTTACATAAAATCCCGAAGCCTGTAATATTGCGACAGTCCCATCTGATTAGAGAAGATACGACGAAGTGCGAAATGGTCGAGTTGCTGAAAAATTTCGAAGATTAGCAAGAGCCATTTTGAATTTCGAAAGGTTTCCGTTATTCTGTATTTCTTTGCTGGCAACCGGCAAACTGCCAGGAGCTACTTTCACCGAGCTAATTCAAACGAATAAATAAATGACTTACTGATTGTCAGTGAGCCCGTGAATGAGTGGGAATGAGATCGACGATTGCGCGTCATCCATGTCATTGGATTTAAAGAATCGCACGATTTCCTAGCTGGCTGCCTGCCTGTCTAGCTGAGAAGTCTGCAGTGAATGAAAAGACCTACCGAATCGCGAGATGGTGCGGAGGTCAAGCAGGAAGAGGACGAGAGAGCAGCAGATAGAAATCGAGATGAAACGTATACGAGATAGAGAAAGGGAAAAGGTATCGAAAACGGAGGAAAGGGATTCTTCAGCGAAAGCGAATTCCCCTCAACGCCATTGCTGTCTTCCTTCATTAAAGACGCAGTCGCCAAGGCGATAGAATTTTATGTAGAGAATCATGCTCCTCAGGTTCACCTATTCTGACAGCATCAGCATCTACGAGAATATACGGGACTGGATACAGGCTGCGTACACTTAATGTACAGCGCCGTTCAAATGCCCACGACTCCTGCTGCACGCAGCAGATCGGAGCCAGAAAATAACCGAAGAGAGAATGGAGCGAACGAGGCTTACAGCCACGAGGCAACTTTCACGTAGAACTTTATTTTTTTTCAACTTAAATGAAGTCGATCGCACTCTGGCCACGAGAGCGAGGAGAAGGTGAGGAAGGAGGAGGAGGTGAACGAGCGCGTAAAAAAAAAATAACTTTCGAAAGGTCAGTCGCCGGCCTCCTTCAAAAAAACCGGGACATCTTCGAACTACGACGCGTCGCCTCCCCACTCATTCCGATACCCCGAAGATCATCAAGAGGATGCAGGAGCATCGTTCCCGTCATCATGCACACCCTAAAGTGCGACTGGTCGGTCACTGCCTTTAAAGTAACTGATACACAATTCAGGATTGATCTGGGCCAATTTTCAAATTAGAAAGCTATTGATTTCCGAAAGAGATAGTACCGCATTGTGGCTTAATTGCAAATTCATTTAAATGGATCCTTACAGTTATTAGAAAATTAAGCCACCACGTGCGCGCCACGTATGACAATCAAAGGTGCCCTAGCCGCAGGAAAATCTTAAGAGGACCGGTTTTAATGATTGCTCGAGAATATTCTTAATCCAACGTAAGGAGGATGAGGATGCTAGTGGAGGTGGCAGTATGGCTGTATCGTGCGTGAGACTGTGCGTAGGTTGCGTACGTGATTCTAGCATGTGTTTCCTATCAGACTTGAAAAGAGGAGACGCCGAAGACCCTGGTGGTGCAATTCCGAGTGCGTTTTTTAGCAAGCAAAACCCCGATAGGCATAACGTGCAGACTACAAGACTGTTTTCACTCCCTCTAGGTCCCAGAAGATTTACTCGAATATATATATATATGTATATGTTCCGTATTAGTGGCAGAGACCATGTATTCCCTATGTGTACTCCTTGCATTAGAGTGTTGTGTATGGCCTTTACGCTGACCCATGCTTTCACCCGGTAGCGTCTCCAACGGTCACCTACTTCGCCGATTCTGACGTAATTCCTCCGAAGGAAAGAAACCAGGGAGATGGGATGAACAGGCGAGCATAAAGATGTAGGAACGAAGAGGAATAATGAAGAGAAGTAAAAAAAAATTTACAATTATAATGAAATGCATGACCGTTGCCGATGCGAATGGCCGATAAACATTTTACGGCCTTCCTGGCTATGTGTCTCTTGCAGATTAAGGCATGCTACAGGTGCGTACACAATTCTGCGACTGTGTGAAGAAAAGAACGGCGACGCAATTTTCCCGCGGCATCCGAACGCTGCTAGACTTTCGCACGCTTGCCAATTCTCGCAAATGGCAAAAGGATCATGAGGAAAGATCGACGCGTTTCTCTGGGAAGGTGTATAGGAATCCATAAGGGATGCTGGAGAATTTACAACAGAGGAACGAGAGGTAGACGCGCGGACAATTAGAAATGATTGTTGTACAGAATTGTTTACTGGCGATTAAATTGTTATGCCTTCGGTCATGCCGTTTTCTTTTGTTTCCTACCTTTTTCCCATACTCTCTCCGAGGATGACTTCCTGTTCGGCAACCTCCTAGCGCCTCCTCTTGTCTTGGCGCCCAAGTCCCTCAGTCTGGACTGGATAGAGACATTCTCTCTTGTAACTGGTTACCTGGTGAACCGCGTCGAGACGTCTTTACCGATGAGTGGTAATCAGCTGGAACCGATCGTTACGGGTATCGATGATGCATGATTTTATTTATCGATCAGAAAGAGAACTGCACTTTGGAATTCCGATGAGAAGGAAAAATAGAAGGTCGCTAGGGAAGCCGAGTAAGGAGCCACGCGAAGTGCGAAAACATTTCGCAGAAAGTATTTCAATGGGAAAATCTCAAGTAATTTTGCCAAAATGGAAAGGAAGACCACAGACAACGGGATGTTGCTGAGTTTCGCTCGATAAATCCTCTGAGCGTCAAATTGTTTAAATTATATTAATGAGAGTCATTAACCGCGCTCTTACGCGGCAGGCACGTTTCCTCTTGCAAAATTTGCGAATTTCTCTGTGAAATACTATCCGAGTATTCCGGTACGCTTACGCGTGGCCCGTCTAGAATTCAGGGATTTAAATCATTTAGTTTTACAATGTGGAAGTAATGGGTTGAATCATTTGGCATTTTAACACATCGATGCGCCGAATCGCCATTCGCTTCTGCAAAACTTTCCCCGCCAGTACATTGGAGGAAAGTTAGTCGGCGGTAATTAGGGATCCGATGGTTATCGAATTCTCGTTAAAGTAGGGCTCTCGAGTCCACCTGCCTGGAATTCGGCATAATTTTCAGTGGAAAAAGGAATAAGTCAGCCGAAGGCGTTCGATTTCCAGAAAATGGGAAAATGGCCAGAGAGACGAGAGCACCGGCCAAGGAATTCACGTTCGAGTCGTGAAAGTGTCACGCGTGCAGGGTCAGAGGTCGAGGCACGTCGAGGTGGCCATGGAATTTTGCGAGATTACGGAATATTCGAAAATCTAACGGTTCGCCATGGGGTGGGTTTTCACGAAAGTCATTAGGCTATTTAAGGGAAGCTCTCGAAGCTCTGCCAATCAGTATACGTGTGACACTCGGACGTACTGTGGTCGCGCGCTATTATTTATTTATTTAATATTTATTAGAACAGCAGCAAGACAGAGATTCGTGTTAAAGATGCTGGACAAGGTTAGTGGTAGTGTCGGTGGCACTGATAGTGGAGAGGAGAGCGGCGAAATGAAAGAGGAAACTTGGCGGCAACCTAGAATAAAGGATTTTTTAAAATATCAACAATCGAGGACGAGCACAAGAGCCAAGTGCAACTCGGAATTTCACTCGGGCTAACTCATTTCTCTATTAATTGCACCGCGCGCTAATCTGACTTAAGCTTACTCGTAGGCTCGTGAGGTGACGCAGAGGTGCGCACGACATTTAATCATAATAATTCAACTTAATAGCTAGCCGAGCTGAGAATTCCTTCAGACACTGATGGCTTCACTCTTCTGTCCATTATTTTACTTTTTAGGTTATTTAAATCTTTTCGAGAGTTTACACGGAGAGTTCAAAGACACGAGTGAAATTTTGTATTTTCTACCATTTTTAACAGTGTCTAGTACAAAGGAACTTTAAGGAGAATGTCTTCTTAATTTCGCAGATCGTCTGGCTGCTAATCCTAGGCACCGTTCTAGGTGATCCCCTTCAGGATGATCTTACGAAAGAGGACGATCAGCGTCCACGTTCCTCCAGGAGTATCTGGCCGTTCACATCGGGAAGCACGGAACCGTCTATCCCCATTGATGAGAATTTTTTCCTCTCCGAAGACACGGCACTTCCGGAAGGAATCGACCTAAATAGGTATCCCTTGTGGAAGATCCACAAGTATCAGGGAATCGACCTGAAGCCGGTGCAGGTCCAACAGGATGCTCCTTATCCACCCGAATCTGTCGCAGTGGACGCTTCGCGTTTCGATGCTTCCTCGGACGGACGCCAAACGTCGTCCTATCAGACAGGATACAATAATTTTCTTGAGTCAAAAACCGTACCGCAACTGGGTACGGATGCTGGCCCGTCTCTAACGAAAACGAAAAATTCTGCAAAGGAAGCTGCTCCGTATCCTTCTGAAGTAGAGGCCGTCTACCCACCGGAAGTCCCTTCCTTTCAGAGCGGTGAATTTCAGAGTTCCGACTACTGGAATTCTAAGAATTCACGACAGAAATTCACGGCGTACGCACCTCCGATGGAGGATACTCCTCCTGTAGTACCACACTCTACGTACGGTGTTCCGGGATACGCTTCACCAGTGGAAGACACTCGATCAGTGGCGCCACATTCCACATACGGCGTCCCGGAAGCATACCAGGGGCCGAACTTTGCCCACCAGGAATCCTCAGGATTTCAGCAGCAGCCAGACTCTGCTAGCAAGCCCGATCTGAGCTTCCTTGACAACCTGGGAGGTCTGGCACCCTTTCTACCGGAACCCGAAGATCAGACAGAGGCGCCCTCCGAAGGATTCCTTCAGAGTCTAATCGCCAGGATACGTGGAGCCACTGAGGCGCCTGCGATCGCAGAGGAAGCTGTTCCAGAGGAACCAGTACAGAGTGGCGGTTTTCTTTCCTCTATCTTCGGATCATCACAGGCTACTGGGCAAACTTCCTCATCGGGAGGATCGATCCTGTCATCCTTGTTCTACAAAAAAGAGGAACCAGCATCAGCGCCAGCGCCAGCACTACTGCCACCACCGGTACCGGCAACGACGTACTATCTACCCGAGACCAAAGGTTCCTACGTGGCCGTGAAACTGCCTCCAAGACTCCAGAGTGAATTCGTGCCAAACTTTGGTCCCCACGTCGCCACGATACCTTTCCACGAGGCACCCAAGGTATCCTTCGTTCCTGATGCAATTCCACAGTACTCCGCACCAACGGCATATCGTGGAACGCAAGAGAGGAACGCAGCCTCTCACAGTGTAGCATCGGCTCATCAGATCGATCACACTGACGTCACTGGAGCATTCAATCAAGACAATAACGCCGCTTATCAGCAACTTCAAAATGCTCGGGATTCCACAATTTACTCAGCAGCATCTCAAGGATACGAAGCGCCTTCCGAGTCTTCGGCTGCGTCACAAATTAGCAACTACTCGCCATCAGCCTCTTATCAAGTACACATAAGTAGTTCGAACGAGGAGAGAAATACGAATAATCAACAGAGACAGAATAGCCAGACGGTCCACGTGGGCAGCCAACCCTTTGTAGCTGCCCAGCCTACCAAGAGCATCTCTGAGACCTCAGTGAGAATCGACAGAGAACAGTCAGAGAAGCACGAGAGTCATCACAGCAGTCAGAGTCAAAATAATTTTGAAATAAATCAGGGACGAAGGGAGCCAGTTGATTACCAGCAGCAGATCCTGAGAGATACCGAATCGTACCAGAAGCCTACTCCCATTTATCAAATATCCCCATCGGCCTACAGGGCTCCCATAAATCCTCCAGGACCCATTGAACACTATGATAACCTTCCGGTACACGCAGCTATCAATTTCAGGGACGCGTCCTTCCAACAGGATAACAGAAATCAAGTGGCGAAGCAACAGTTATCATCCTTGACGTCCTACGGGACTCCAACGTTATCCTATCACGTGGAACCTTTCCTGGCGTCACCTTCGGACACGTCCGAGGTTATCGTAGAGACTGACCCAGTCAGGATAACCGAGAAACGTATCGAGGATGATGAACCCCTAGTGAATCAGGAACTCCCGAAGGAATCCGAAATTGCCAAGGAGGATTCAACAGCGGAGGAAACGAAACTGAAAGGGCAAATAAGAAGAAGGTCCTCACCGGAGAGACAAGCTCCAGCAGAGGATGAAGGATCGTCAGTTTACAGGACTCAGGTCGACCTCGTTCCTGACGTAAGAGAAGGTCGTCATTACGACGGCACCATGATAACCGATGGCTACTCGAAAGTCAAGCAAATCATCCCTACGAGCGCGTCCTGAATATATTTAATAATATACACCACTGGTACATATATAGTACCTGATGTGAGAAATAAAATCTTTCCAATAGGCCTAATGGTTCCTGTACATAGACATTTTTAATAAAATATTCGAAATAGTTGAATTTTACCTAGAGACACGTAGAATTACGTATTCTACTAATTCGCTTTCGTTTCATTCCGCTACACGTTGCGACGTAACCTGCTCGCTATAAATCCATCACGATTTCACCAGGTTCTCCAGTACCACCCTGTAGCTGGAGTATTTGCAATTTCATATCCTGCGATAAGAATATCTATAGAGACCCGCGTACGCATCGTACGCAGGGTTCGTCATCTTGAGAATTGCTGGGCCACCGTTTGGCCCGGGTGAAAGTCGAGCTAATTATAAGTACTGTGTCTATTGCAAAACCGCGCGTAACTGGCTACCAATACAAAAACGCGTAATGAATATCAAAAATGTATCCAGAGGGAAACCAGTGCGCGTCATAAGAAAAATTCAGACTATTGGGTACAACCAAGGGAATTCAAAACGATAACAAACTGCCTCACCCTGCACTGATTATCACTGGTCACGAGATAAAGAATCAGTGACGAATTCGAATAACGTTAGCGTCTAGCACGCTGATGTGGCAAATGTAATTAGCGCGGATGGTAATTGGCTGCTTTTCCCTGGTGATGGTCCGTTAAGCAGATGCCGAGAATCGACTGCGAAGAATAGCCAAACAAAATGGGGATCTTGTTGCGGCTCGGATGCGAAAGTGATTTAATGAAAAACGTGGCGTAACGCGTGACGATCGTTGCGTGAGGGACGTGTTTGTATGTAGAACGTAGAGAAGGTTGAGGAGGACTTTGAAGCACGAGGAGTCGACCACGTAGGTGGTTACCCGGGGTACTCGATACGTCCACGTTGGAATGCGCAAGGTAGGCCAGAGGTAGTGGTCGACCCATATATCTTGGAAAACGCGAGTCTTTGATCCGATAAATGGAAAGTGGATCCTCGACGACGTAATCCGGAGAGTCGTGTTGCCATTAAAATATCGTGTTCCAGTTATGCACCGAAAGCGTCATTATATACGTCGGGTAGGAGGGAGGGAAGGTGCCGTCTTTGTCCGCCATTTCTCCAGGTAGCTCGCGCGAGACTCGGTAAGTTCTAACGGACGTTTCTATCAATTCGTTTTTTTTTTTCATCCTCGACAACGGACAGACTATTCAAGATCACTTGGTCCTCTTTATTTTCTCCGTCTCTCGCGGCCTTTCCCCTTTCTCCTTTCGTATTAACCTAGACGATCTTAACTTTTCGACGTATTACGTAACCGATGAAAGGTGCAGCTGAAACTCGAAAGTATTCCAGGGAGCAGTTGGATTTCGAATAAAATTATTCCACTGCGTTCGCGTTTCTTATTATGGATTTGTCCGAGTGACCAGGTGGAGGGGGGGTTGTTCGATTAAAAAAAAATATTACACTGAAAACAGTATGCCTGCAGTGTATCGATACACTTGGTATGGACGTCCTCTTATTTAATACGGATTATACACGTGGCTAGTCTGTTTGAATAGCGAAGCCATAACGAGAGTAACTATCACGTATCACTTTTACTCGGTGAAAATACTCTCACTGCTCGATTAGCATGGGAGTGCGATGGCGCGTCGAGGGAAATTTGTTAATGGCGGGCCAAGGAGTCCTCCTCGAATTATTTAGAGACTATGAGAGTAGAGTTACCGTTCACGGCCGTTAATCCAGTCGCGCATTAATTTCAATGGCCTTTTATTTTTAGCATCGTTTCTTAATCAGGAGGCTGCTTTATTCATGCATCTTGTAGCACAACAACCCTAAGATTCGGTAAATGGTAAAGTTCGAGCGACGATGAAATTGCGAAATCTCATCGTTAATCTAAACGCGATGAATTGATGTTTGGCGTGGGGCAGGAGGGAGGGAGGGAGGGAGGGGGGTCGCGTACGACCGGGTATCAGTAATCGTAATAGACTGTCGAATGAAATGGCACTCGTCGAGAATCCACAATTGGAAATCCAGAGGGAGGGAGAAAAAAAAACAGTATTTATTATGGAATCCAAGGCTGACGACTACTTTTTCCCATCAAGGTGAATATCGAGGCAAATCTGAAATAACTGAAAACAAAATGTCGAATTCCTCGAAAATAATTGCAAAAAGAAATCAGAGGACCGGTTCGCGTCATTCCGAAACATCAAGGTTGGCAGGGGATATAACATTACGTAACGCTTGAGAATTCGCGAGGGACGCTGGTCCGTCTGAAAATTAAAAAAATTTGAATTTCGAAATTTCCAACTCAACATCCTCGCCACTGCACTACTTCGGAATTTGTTGTGACACCGCGTGAGCGATCGTTTCGACTGGTCTTTCTTTTTCTCTTTTTCTCTCAAATCTCGGGACCGGATGTTCGCAAGATATATGTCAACGAGAGACGCCACTACTCGGCCGTTTCACTGTTAACTTTCGTTCGACCACCCGCGCTTCTCCTGCCGACTCTCGACTCTCATTTTGAACTTAACTGCTGTACTCGTGACGAGACTCTCGAAACGAGTGAGAATGACGATTAAAAAGAACTTACCGTCACGTAGTGCGGAGGGCCTGGACTGCACCGAACCGTCATCGCTGTGGATGGCAGAGAAATGCAAAAATCGATTAGAATGCAAGTGGCGCCGTGAAACTTTCGTCCCGCTGTTTCTTCACGTATTAATTGTAGGCTAATTAGCCGGGCAGACTCACGTGGCACGAGTGCACCATAATTCAAGAACGTCTCACTGTAATTAATCGGCACGTATACGCGAGTCGAACATTCGTTTCCTGCGTTACTCGTTGCATCCATCTTTCCTGCGGAAGGAAACGGAAGTGACGCTGCCGTCCGTTTTCTGTTCGATAACGAGAAAGGAATAATTCAAGAAACGTCATCGAACGTAACACTGTGTAATCTAATGAAACCATTTCATAACCTGCGTAGCAAACAGAAACGTAGTGTCCTCCTTTACCGAAACTAAAGGGAATAACGAATAGGCTCTATAAAATGCTAAGTCCGTCGGATCGGATCGGCCAACGCAAAGGATTGAGACATTGAGCGGCATCGAGTCAAGTTGCGCCATATTCTATTAGACGCGTATCTCGACTTCTGGTCACGGGTTATTCACTGTCCAGCAGTATTAATGCGTACCATCCACCACCAGTGATCCACCAGCGGCAGCATTTCCACCACCATTGGCAACGGTAGCACCCATCGCAAATACCACCACCAGCAGCTGCTGCTTCCTCCACCACCTCGTGTTTTGTACCGGTACCCAGAGCATGACCCGCAAACCCCCTAACCGTACAGCCTTCCTCTTCTGGTAGCCCAGGGTATAAAAGTTCGGCGGCCTCCGGTCGCCAGGCATAGACGGCCGAGTGAGTGAGTGACTATAAGTGAGAGTGATCGGGTGGTCAGTTCTTTTTTTGACTTGGAAAAAAAAAAGAAAAGGAAAGCTTACAAAAGCAAAGACGCGAGAGAATGAAGTCCTTCGTAGTAAGTAGATTGTTACTTCGTTTCGAGATACAGATTGAAGTGATTCTGACGTATCGTGAAGATTTATGCGAGAGTGAATTAAGGAGTCGTCATCAAGGAATCATTACCGGATGAAGTGTACGACGAGTGTGCGAGGAGAATGTCAAAGATTTTACCAAATTTTAATTACCTTTCGATTTTATTAGTCGAGACTTTGTGAATTACCTTGAGAAAAAATGATAACGGATTTTTATAGGCAGAGTTCTGTTCTACTGGAAATAATTAACACGACGCTTCGCACTCGGGGAGTAATTGCGTAGAATCATGAAAGCGTTAAGCCTGCGAAGTATAACAGTTTACCAGAGTTACTTGTCATTAGAAAGAGAGAAAGTTTTAATATTTCTTTATTGTCTGATTGATCGATGTGCTCCTCGCGAATGACGTTCGGTCGATTACAATGATTTTTTTATCTATTTAGATTTTGGCACTGGCATGCACGGCCGTCCTGGGTAAACCCGCACCGGAACCACCATCCTCCTACATCCCACCATCCGGTGGAGGTAGCTTCTCCCTAAATAGTTACGGTCCTCCTGCCGATCAATATGGACCACCGCAGCAGCAGGCAGTAGTGCACAAGCACGTCTACGTCCACGTGCCTCCACCAGAGGCACCCGAATACAAAGCACCAAAGTACCATGCACCTCCACCACCTCCCCAGAAGCATTACAAGATCGTCTTCATCAAGGCGCCAACTCCACCTACTCCGACTGCACCGGTACTGCCGCCACTACCACCTCAGGACGAGCAGAAGACGCTCATCTACGTCCTGGTGAAGAAGCCCGAGGAAGCACCCGAAGTTGTCCTGCCTACTCAGGCACCGACGCAGCCCAGCAAGCCAGAAGTCTACTTCATTCGCTACAAGACCCAGGTAAGCTATTATTCAGTAATTAAAATTAGAAAATGAAAGGGGAAGAGGTAACGCATAAAATTAATTACGTAGAAGGAACAGCAAGCTGCAGAGTATGGACCACCTGCACCATCTTCTCCATCTGACAACTATGGAGCTCCTCCACCGGGTAACGGACCTTACTAGAAAGGTGCGCGCTGAATGTGAAGGACGCGCCAGAAATTGCAGGTACAAAAATATCCATTGGTGACGGTAGAAACGGAAGAAGCGTTGCGGAGCAGAATATGGCGCGTCGTCTTCCAGAAACAATCCTTCCAGGACGTCCCTGTGCTTCTTCGGTCCGATGTCCAGGCACGCCAAGGATTTCCCTGTGTATATAACTAATGAACTAATGCTACGTAGCCTGTAGATACTTGAGAGAATGTGCGAGCGCGAGAGTGCAAGTCTCAGAGAAGTGGTCGAGCAGCGATTGCTCTTATTCTACAAAACCATGAGCTATACTTATATTTTTCTAAGCGTTTTCAAATTTTGTATTTCTTTTTTTTAACGTTGCAACTATCGCAGAACAGAAGGTGTTATCCGTTTGTAAGAAAAATTATGAAAAATATATAAACTTCTTATTAAGACGAATCTACCTATCCGCGTATTTTATTTTTCATCTCCCACAGACGTTCCGTCACGCACCTTATTACTCGATTGTAGTTCAAATCATCTTGCAGAAGAGAAAATTGACTTAGAAATAATTGAAAAAAAAATATAATATATTTACCGAGCAAAACATATACTTGATATACTTAGGGACTAGGCGCAACCGCGAGCACATAGGCGTCCTCGACTTAATTTCTAATTTGTGGCAAGTCGACGCTCGTCTCGCGGAAACGAAAGTTTTGCGCGGTGCTATTTTAAATAGCGAGAGGTGGAAAGAAAGAGGAGAAAGGCAAGAAGGAAGAAGATGCCGGAAGTGAAGGGGCGAGGAAGGAGCAGGCATCCATCCGGACATGAGGGACGATTAGGAGGGCGTACGTCACGGGAAGTACACAGACAGATTATGGCATGGATTCCTCTGTTCCTCAAAGCCTGCGCATTCTTTGACAAAGTCAGAAGCGTGTCAGTTGACGAGCAATTGAGAAAGAAGGAAATACGCACAGCTGACGCACTCGCTAATGGCCTACATAAATACGCGTGTCAGTATGTAATATATTTACAAGTATAGCACAACCCAATAAGTATTATCGACTGAATGCCCTAATGGATCCTAGAGGCTGATTGGCTTCAGCCACGCAAAAGTAATAATGGCGGCTCGTGCAACTTTATTCCAAAAGTTACCAACGAGCACGCGAATTTAGTTACTCAGTCACTGTCACGCAGTCCTCTTGATCCTTTTACAAAATTACAAAATATGGGCGACCGATCGAAAGACTCCCCAGCTTCCGGTACACTCCATCCATCCTGACTCCTGTTAACCAGGAGTTTTTGTACGACCGCGCATTACTCATATCACTTTATCAGAATCGTCCACAAAATAGCCACGTCACGTTCTTATGTTTTCCGAACGACTACAAAGTCCACTCGCAGATATAGAAAAGTTCTTCGAACTCCAATCTCGTATATACCATTGATATATATATATATATATCAATTATTTATCTATATATTAGATAACCCGGCTTCACTCCTCATCCATCAATAGAACCGATTGCTTAAATAGTAGGCAGACACCACAAAGTTTTGAGAACTCGTTTGGATGATTTCAAACGAAACTAGAAGAGACTCTAGAGGATCTATACATTTAAGATTTTACTATTCCGTGTGTGGTCTAGGCTCTCTTAATAATCTTTTGATGTACGGCGCGACAAGCGGATACGTCAGGAAGATTGCGTGACCGACGTAATAGACGCTCGCGTAGGATTGAGTGTACCTATCGAAGGAGAGGAACACAAAAGGTATCAGGGAATATCCCATAAAGACTAGGGTGTACAATTTGAGCAATAGCCAGACGAATATGCGCGCGGGGAGGTACTCCATTAATTTTTGAATCTTCTGGTTCTTCTCCAGGTACGGTGTGATCTGCAATATATGGATATCGCGCGATATAGAAATTAGACAGGATTCTATCTAGTAATGAGGTACAGAAAAAATATACTCACGTCCTTCTCTAGATACATGATGATGAATTCCATAAAGAAACAAAGGTAGTAGCCCGAATGGAATCCGTGCCAGACAGCCAGAAACAATAGAGTTACTACCTGGCTGTATAATCTGGATCCAAGAAATCTCAGTCTCTTATATATGTATTCGGCGCACCAATTATTAGTGTTTGTATTAAACGAAAGAATATAATGTCCAAATGTAGTGGCATTTTCAAAGACCCGTAGCCTCACGTTAGCGCAACCATCCCATTTTACACGACCATCGTCGTTCTTCCCATTATACGTGAGTCCAAATACTATGCATACCTAAAGTTCCAAAAAATCGATTGATCGATCCGATTGATCTTAATACAAGCAGTTTAAAAAGATCAGGATTATTTCTTACCCCCTCGGTAATTAACCAGCAGCTGATGTACTTGTAAAGATTAAATCGACCCCAGAAACCAAGAAGAATGCATCGCGTAAAGAAATTCTGTTCCAAGAATTCGGGGCTGAGTAAATACTGATCGGAAACGTATCGCATTCCGATTTGAAAGATGGCCAAGTAGATCAAACCGATGGCAGCCCGCCCGAAGCCAACAGCCACGCAATCCGGCAACTCTGCCGATTCCGATTCCTAAGTAAATCATTAAACAATCATTGATCATTTTAATTTTCAAGGATCATGCACGTTGCTCGAGATGAAGACCTCTTCAGTTTTGTCATAAGCAACGTACGCTCTTCAGAAGGAGACCGTGAACGTAATCCAGGTACCGTCTCATACTGAATTGAGGCCCCACGAGGAAAGAACCCGGAAAATACGTGTAGGCGGCCATTTCTAAGAACGACGGCTGCACCCTGAGTGCTGCGAGCTTCTGCATCGCAGACAGTTTATCCTGGAAACGCATAGGGCAATCGGAAGTGATGTTTTACCCTCTAATCGATGGAGAATGCTAGGTTGAAGAATTTGAAAATTAGGAAGCCGTCTTACTTCCGCTTTTTGACCGTCCATCAAGTCAAAGGCTAGACCAATGAGCCTTAGAGTAAGAACGCATTGCGGCATTGTCCACTTAATGTCATAGTCATTTGTACTGGTCGTGTAGTATCCTAGAGGTAAATAAATCATGTTTTCATGCAGCATTCCTGTATTGTCAGAGAGCTAAAGGAGAATATTAGAAGTACGGAAAAAGTTTCTTCGCACAGATAACACAGTGTTAACGCCGCTCTTATCGCGGCTATTCGAATGCCGATAACGCAGTGAAATCAAGCTGGGATCGTGAAAGGTAAAACAGAGGAGGGACTCACCGATCAACAGATACGCCATGTTGAATACAAAGGTTATCGCGACGGAAATGACGGAACTGCCAAATATCTTGAGCGTCAAGTACGTGACGCATAGCGCAGTGGCCGAGTGTATTATGTTCCATTCTATTTGAAAAACAATAAGACTTTAACCTAACACAATTAACCTTAATTAATTAACGTATCATTAAAAGACTTACCGTAGTTCCAGAACCCAATGGCAAGGCCACACGCTATGAAGTAAATGTGCTGATACTTTGCGTCTTTCCCATAAAGTGTATACCGGTGTATTAGTGCAAAAGGAAATCCTGAAATCATTAGAAACAAGTATGATCAATTCATGAAAATTGATATTTTAATCAAGATCGTTACACGTGATCAATTCAAGCGTCAGATAATGAGTATATCTGGTTCATCCATATCCTCCACGACTCTGACAAGTGACTAATCGATTTTAATTCCTACTGATGATCCGTCGGATCATGTGAAAGCAACAATTGTAATCCCATTTACAACTTAGCACTCGGAATGAATGTACAGGGTGATTCAGTTGAACGCATCGACTGGAATAGTGTCGTTCATTTGATTTCTAACAAAGAGAGCCAACTGCAGTTGGTGCGTTTGCACTGAATAATTCGTATGGTTTATGTGAGTGACTCTGTCCTAGGTCAGATAAACGAACTGTCCTCAGTGCCGCCAACAGAAGTGGACGCGTGCACCTGATCTGGTCAGGAATACAGATTAATGCAAATGAGGTTGCTTCCTACAACGAAGGTGTTAGTCTGACGTAAATACTCATTGTGATTGGCGTGTAACAGGATACACGGTAGACAGTGTATCAGATCCAACGGAACTCGATTTCCAAATCAAGGAGAAAGCCACGAGTAACATATCCAGTGTATAGGTTAGAGACAGCGTGGCTTCCACCCTAGATTTGGGAAATGCGTGCATGATAATACACTAGGATGCATTTCACACGGCGTCCACGCGAATCAGGAAACAAAGGTCTGACTGCAGTGAGTCCTCGCGCACGTAATCTTTAATTCTATTTAAGAAACGAAAAGCTGTCTTTACCTAGTAGCAACGAGCAAAGAAGTCGAAGGGCTGGCTCCGGTGCGTCAAGGTACTCCGATAATTTAGTCAACCCGATCGGGCTGGATTCGGCACTGGCCATCTTTCACGTCGGACGAGCAGTGCACCACTAACCAGGAAAGCAGTTGTGTGCTGACCCGCCGCTGCATTTTTACGCCGACAATGCAGTAGTTGCAATGTTTTTCCGATAGATGGCACGACGATAGGCTGTCGTATGTAACGCGCAGGTAACCATGTATAGCGCCTGCGAACGCAACCCTCTACGCTTGCGCGGTAAGCGGGTAGCATATTGGCAGGCGCACCGAAGCGTATTATAAGGAATTCCACATTCCCAATAAACTGTGCTGTAGAACGCGAGGAATGGAAATAAAAAGACAGAGAGACTGAACGTGGGTTTTTCTTATTCTTCTTGCGATGCTCCGAAATTAAAGTACAGAACGTTAACGCGCTCATGCGCTGACTAATTATGCGTTAATTGTTATCGAGATCCAAGCCTATCACAGAAACGTTCATGAAGCCAGCAAGGAGTGAAATTGCACAGGCGCCCATTGGCTTTGAACATATATAGTACTCGTGGTTATCCTCGATCATCGTGGTCGTCATCATTTTGTCTCGCTAATAGCATCTCTAACTAATCGCGTTTCTCAAGTACTACGTCACATTAATAGAATTATATCAGCACATCCTCTGATGATCTTTAACGTTTTCTTCATAGAGGTCTACATATTTTTTTTTATAGAACATAATATATTATAATACATATATATATATATTCTTCATATACTTCTATATATATCCCATTCGTTCATCTGTCGTAGTATATTCGTTATCACAAAAATAAATAATAGTCGAAAAATAAAAATCACAGACGAAGGTAAATGTGTATTTTCTTATCTTCAGCGTGTCTCTCTCTCTCTCTCTCTCTCTCTCTCTTTCTCTTTCTCTCTCTCTCTCATTATACTAATGAATTAATTATATATGTACCTATTAGAATATTTCTCGCACATCCGTCCAGATCGTCTCATTAGATTTCACATTCTATTACTGTGTGTTTCATGCAGAAGTACCTTCGCCATTTGCAATTTTTCCTACTTGACCCTGGAGCTTCCAATTGATCCAATGCTGTTTTCATTAACCATATTTATATTCAAAATTTTAATCCCGAATCCACATTAATTGGAATTTAAAAGGCAATCTCGACGGACGCGTTTTCCGCGTTTGCCATGATTCGCAGAGAAAAAAGCAAAAGGAAACTCGTATACATTTTCAGCTTACGTTTTCCTCTAGACGAACTATCCGTATTACTAAAACGCAATGCGCCTTGAAAAGAACGAGAGATGTCAGACAGGAGGATGGAAAATGATTCACGATACGATCACGCGTGATTCTCAGCAATCAGCGAGATAATTAAGACGCCTCTATTCTGGTAGTCGACAGCAATGGTATCGCTGTTTGGTTAATGATCTGGACAGCTGAAAATATTAGCAGGATTAGACTGACGTTATTCGTAGCAGCGACCTAACCACAATCAGCATGGACCAATACCGTGGCAATATCATTTTTCGCACACGCGGAAAAAGTATATTCTAATATGTAGAACATTCTCAGAGTTTGATTAACGTTATCTCAAGCAGTGGCCTGGCAGTTGGCCAATAACTGATGAGCCTTGTTTCTTTCTTCTTTATCTTCTATACGCTCTTTCTCTTTCGCGGCCTCCTCCCAACTTTGTGCACGTTAATAAATACTTTCTTTAGGAATGGTCTCTCCGGATTGGTGGGAAATCCCGTCGTGATGAACCCTGCCTTCCTCTCCTTGGCTCAAACAAGTTCTCTATCCTTCGTTTCTACACCTTCGAAAGTTCTATTTCTTTTGAGACTCGAATCTGATCCAGAATTTGCTATTTTATTCTACTTGTTTGTTTAGGTATTCATAGAGGAGGGGAGGATCAGCAACATGGCCTCCCTCAGGCAGCAATCAGGTCCTAGCTAGAGTCCACCAGGGACTCTGACAACGAATAAAGGGAAATTCGACAAGGACAATAGAAAAGAGATAAGGGAAGGTTCGAAGTTAAGCGACGTTGCGCGTCGTATTCGTGGTAGGAACGATGTTACCGGAAGTAATGTTCTCGATGAAACTGGAAGACGTCGTACTCGTCCAAGAGGGCGCGAAGGTCGTCGAGGTAGAGTTATGAAGGCAATAGGGCATTATCTTCCCATGTACGCAGGACTCGGCGGTGTCGTTATTGAAGATTACGAGAAGAAGGCCAGACACTGCAGCCAAGACTCCGGCGATCATCAGTCCCAGTGCCGGAAGCTTCTTCGAGGAGAGAAGTGGACCTTCCTCGAGTTTGAGATAGCATAGGGCTGGTAGTATGTAGGCCAGAGGAACGGCGGCCAGGATGCCGTTCAGCTCGAGGACGACGCCGAGACAGTCGGTCGACATGGAGATCAGGTAAGTCACTGTTATTATTCCCATGGTGATTATCAGGTACTTGCGATCGGATCCAGCTATGTAGGCGTCGTGATCCTCGACCTCGTCGGTTCCTTTGATGGCTGTCATCATCACCTGCAGCAGGGTAATAGAAAGAATGAATAACGGATGCAGGTCATATTCCACAGGTTGAAGGATAACTGTACTCACCTCTCGAGTAACGAAGCACTCTATGGGGAAGGTCAGTAGGATCGTTCCACTGAACATGACTCTGGAGAAGTTCATGAGATCGTCGTCCCAGCAGTAATTCTCCATGAGGTCACCCTGGACGTACGCAGTGAAGGTGGCGTAGCCAGCTATGCCAAAGGCCGCCGCGACGAGAAACGACGTGAAGAGCGACCAGTGCGTCACGACGTCCCACTTCTGCTGGGTGACTCTCTCGATGGAGCCGTAGATGAGGAATGTGTTGTGATGGCACATGAATGCAAAAGCCATAATGCCTACGGAGGGGACGATGCCTGGGAAGTTCGCGAACCTCCAGCTGTTCTCGTGGTTCGGCCTGGAATTGCATGAATTTGGTTAGCCAGGTACCAGGATAAATGACTTTCCATGGACTCACACTATCGATGACATGGTGCTCATCCTGATGAATATTGCCAGAAGGATAAACCCTACGCAAACTAACGAGAGGAAGGATATCTTGGCTAGTTTCGCAATGTTCCTGTAGAGGCAAAGTGGTATAGTGATGCAGAGGGTGGCCAAGAGGATGACGACCTGCCTCTTCGCAAAGATGTTCGTCTCCTGGATACCGGTTACCCTGATCAGGACCTTCGTCACTGTGTCTCCAACGACTACGTTGTAGGACACCATAGCTGCAATAAGAATGACATTTCTGAGAATCAATTGATAAGATTATCAGATTGCGTTCGATTTTATTGAGATCGGATTACCTACCTATGAAGGGATACATGAACTGAAGAGCCGTGAGTATGTAAAATCCAGCTCGACCGAAACTAGCTCTCATGAGTCCCTGATAGCTCATCTCCCCACAGAGATGTCCACTTCTCACCATAAGGATCAGGGAGTAATCGGTCAGGACGGCCACCACGACGAGTAGAACAATTCCAAGGCCAAAGCCAGCTTGATGTAGAGCGTAAGGGATGCCTGAAGAAGTAAAGAAATGGAAAAATAATAAATCTTTCGAGAGTTTTCTTCTTCTATGAACTTATTTACGTTCCAGAGCCTATTTCATTAATTATTGATTTACTCGTTTTATCGTTATCAGCAAACTTAGACGATTCGACCGAATCAGCCATTCCAACTGCGTTCGGGTCCCGCCATTAAATTGGTATCGGCAATGCGACCGGGACCGATGCGTTATGAATATAAAAAGAGGAAGGAAGAGAAGAAAAGAGAAGAGTCAGAAGAGAACCTTACCGATGACACCGCTGCCTATAATGGAATTAATGAAATTGAAGCTAGCCAGCGGGAGGCTGGTAAACTTTCCAGAGTCCTCCTCGTCTTCCTGAAATTAATACCCAGTCAGAATGAGCATCATTCGGATTAATTAAACACTAGGCGATCAGAATTGCGAGGATAGCCGTATAGCCAAAGATACAAAAGGTCTATTGATCTGTTTGATCGATTAATTCATGAAGGATGATCTAGTGAAATTACTTGATTTGGATTACGCGTGATGGTTAGTCGCACTGAAGGAGTCTTGACGACGTGGAGGAGACGAGGATGGAGGAGGAAACAATGGAGGACCGTTACCTCGCGTAACGGTCTTGTGGCCAGCAGACTATCAAGTCATCAAGGGATACAGAAAATACTTGCATAGGCTCCTCAACTGTTTTTCTGTATAATATGTTTGCAAGTGAAAAGACGAGGGTGGAGAAATTTGATACGTGGAAGGAGGGAATGGAAAGTAAGACAAGAGGGAAAGTGACAGACATAAAAATATCTTATCTCAAAGCTCATGGAAATGTTGCCGAGTCGTTAAAATTGAATCATCAGTGGATAATCGTAGTTAGGGGAGATATTACAGTTTATTACGTCACGTATAGGAGAATTCCAATGGATACAGAGAGGTTGCGCGCGCATCGTGGAAGGAAGTGGTTTAATGAGATTGAAAATAATCGAGTGAAAAGAATGACAATGTAAACAGTAGATACGTGCATGGCTGAAAAAAAACGTAACGCGCAGCCATTGAGCATTATTATAATAAAAATTAGAAGGAAATTTGGGAAAAATTCCCTCCCGCTCCAGAGAGACCACCGTGAGACGTAACCGGAAAATATTCTCATCCGGGTTCTCTGAAATTCCAGTAAAAGAAAAGAAAACCGCCCTGAACCACAGTTATCCAAAGCGATCCATATCAGGCCACACATACATCATACACCATAGAGCATTACGCAATTAGAACAAACTAGTACAGTCTTGTCAATATGTTACGGCTGTTTAGCTCCTAGAGATTAATGAACCTAAGCATTAGTCAAGTAGGTATAACGGAAACACGTAGAATCGCGTGCACAGTCAATTTCCACAGGCAGGAAAGTAAGAGAAGCGCAATCTGCAATCTGCAAAAGAAAAAGAAAAAGAGCAGAGCAGCCAGAGTGAAATTAGAGAGTCAATGAAGAGGAAGAAGATGATGACGATGACGATGAGTACAAGACAGCGTCGTGAAAGAGAAAGATATCGAAGACAGGAGTAAAACTTCTCCATATTCGCAACTCTATGTAATAAAATATTGAGCAGAGCAAGAAGCAATGGAGGAATCTTACCCTAACGAGTTGTTTCATGTCGTCGTAGGAGTCGTCGGAGCCGAGGCTGCCACCCTGCCGAATCGTTTTGATTTGAAAACGCGTCAGTTTAAAAATCGCGAAGGAGTCTTAATTGCGAGTCGTGAACGCAAAACGACAGGAGAACCGGAAGCACAGCAGTGAGTCACTCTGATGTCACTGCGCTTCCCACAAGGTATAAGATTCAAGTGGCAAAGCAAAAGCGGTGCTCACTACCTGCTTGCTACCTGCAGGAGTTCAGCCGCGACTGGTACTCGGAACATAGAGAAAGGCAGTAATAGTAACGGAGGCCACTCTGACTCCCGCGAAACTTCAGATAAACTCGACCACGTGCTATCTGAATCGTTATCTCATCCATTAATTATAGCGCTTTACTTCTTTTCGCAAATTCAAAGGATCCTTCTGTGCTGTCGCCAAAATGGACCATTAATCTCGAAGATATGGAAGACACTGCAGTGTGATGAACTCCTTGAGACTTAAGTCCACTCTTCACGTGCACATCTACGAGTTCCCTTTCTGAGTGGTGGAAATCGCATTAAAGTATCGGTCTGTGTGTTTCTCTCTTTCTCTCTCTATCTCTCATGCTCCAAGAGAGAGACGCGAGAGTGTTTGTGTGTGTGTCCAGTTGGGAATAGAGATGAATAGAAGGAATCGGAGTGAGAATATAGAGGGTGGCAAAGGAGAGCTGTAAAAATCTGAATTGTTAATTGGACGAGAGTCAGGCAATCGATGCGACCTTTAAGAAAACGAAATGCTCCCAGGGAGGAAATAAGGCCAGATGAAATGAGTCGTCGAGACGCTCAAAAATCACAACCCATATCAATTCCTTCCGGCGTCCTGAGTCTCTTGGGAATTTAATAAAGCGCCTTCCGACCACCAATGGATCTCATTTCCGCGGCATCTCTATATTCCGTTAAATTTATAAGAGAGACAAATTACTCTGGCCCCTTCATCCCCAAGAGCACAATGTTTTATCACAAGTGGGACACCTTTTATTTTTTACTCGTTACTCTTTTTCCAGAATGTAGCTCACTGCCGAAATTCCATTCGCTATAATTGACACAGTTGTCGAATTGATACACAAATGACGTACAGCTACTGCCAGGTAAACACGAGGATATAGCTGTGCGTCTCTTAGAATGTAAATATAAAATATAAATAAAAGCAGAGTCAAACCGGGAAGGAAAAACAATTCTTAAAATCTACCGGGTTATCAGAAATTCCTATCCATGTCGGGTCGCCGCGTTCCTTTCCGTCAAGCACGAGTTGCAAAGAGTCGGATCTTATTTAATATCTATAGTTGCGTGCTTTTATAAAAGAGAGGCAAGCGTGGCCCTAGTAATGAATGAACGGGCCAGTGTCAATGGACCTGGAGTCCATTCATGGCCATCCCCAGCAGGGGAGGATAATGCTGACAGGGACGCTCACAAAACAGTCCTGATGGCTGTCAAGTAAATCGGACCAGTACAGGACAGGTACGCCCAGATCCTGGGCTAGAATAACTCCTGGCATATGAGATGACTCTCGTTTTACTTACATCTTCGAAATTTTTCCTGGCGTCAAGGATGTAGCTCTTCTCGTTAACACGTTCGGGCCCGCCGGCAGCGAGGGCCATTATTCCAGGATTCGTTGCTTCCCCCGGGAAGACCGGGAGCCACCGGACGAAAGAGAAGAGGCAAGAGAAAGAGGAGGAACCGGTAGGGAAGTGTTTGAAACTGAAGAGGAGGAGCGAGGAGTGTCGACAGGTCCGCAAAGTACGGCCGTGTCGCAACGTCTAACTTGATATAACTTATACTGTGCCGGAGAAACGGACGAAATGAGGTTTATTGATTGCACGAAGCGAGTATATCTATACATTGAGTGGGGAAAGGCATCGCGACGCGACCTCTGTAGTACGTCGTCCCCTGGTCTCCGCACCACTCCGCACTCTCTCTCTTTCTCGCTCTGCGCAGGTCTTTGTTAAGCTTCCTTCTCAAGTAGAACAGGAACGATTGGCTTCCTGGTGCTCCAAGAGAATCAGACTCTAGAACTGGTTCTGTTCGGTATACTATTTCACACGACGCGATAAGCTCGTTGAAGGTCTGCCTTCAGCGATATGACGACTCCGGTGCGTGGACATCGGCCTCTGGGATATTGGTGAATTCGGTGATGCGTGGGCGTACCAGGTTGAATGAAATTCTTGACCTTACCATCAGTGAACTACGCGTTACCCTTTGTCATTCAGAATTATCATGCAAAGATTTTATCACGTGAAATTCTTTGTTTTTACGTTTTCGTGATTTTTGTCACTATTTATATAAAATTTATTTCTCTTTGAAGTATACGTGGTTTTACCTGTTAAGCTTTATCGGTAGCGTCCACTTCTTGGTCCTGGACCACGTAAGATACTAATGAGAGACTGCTAGTATCGATCCCTAGAAGTGGTAGCAACTGTCCTCTTGGTACAGTAGTCATATCCTCGCCTCCTTTAATCCATGGAAATTCTCGGCATTTTCTATTTTCTTTCAATGCCACGTGAGTAGTCTGGCGAACTCTAGCTACCACTTTAAATGTTGCGTCGGTTGGAATTGGCTTTAAATACGTATGGCAAGTCGACAATTTCAGGCAAAAAGCACGCAGAGCCTCTTCTGTTTGCAAGAAGTAAGGATCGTCTCTACAACGGACATTTTATTTTATTTAATTTTATTCCTTGATTTATCAAGAGTTTATCTTTATTTATTCGTCACTCACTTTAATGAGTTGCCAGCCGAAGATTGGAAACTAAACACATACTTCTCGACTGGTTTTCCGTTAACATCCGAAATCACGAGAGTCACGGATTTCACGTTATCTTCTCCAGTCGTGAGAGCCTCGTTAATTCCAATTAATACTTTTTTCAAATACGTTTTGACATCCGGGTGAGTTATCATTTGCACTTCGGTCCCGTAAACTTTTGATTTTTTAAATACGGCCTCTGGATAGAGTTTACGGTGGTACAAAATGTTGTTAAACGCAACCTCAAGAAATTCCATGTATATATCCATGGCGACTATAAAAAAATAATTATCATTACGACGAGAACGCAGTCAAATTTCAAAATGTAAAGTTTTTCTCATTCTTGTCGGGTAGCAAAACTCTCCGTAAAGATGGCGTCACGTGTATCGTCCGGGGAGGTGCTGCCGCCTTAAGCGGCAATTTCGTGAACTACATTCGGTATACCATCAGTAATTTCAAAATTCGTACCTACCGTATCCTGCGACATTTCAGACAGTTGAAATTGACTGTGAACGAAGTTTAAACTCGTGACACAAATTTTACCAACCGAAACTCACAAAAATACGAAACGTCAAACCGTCGAGATAATGCAACTGAAATTGGTCACTTGTATTTAATTCGAAATCCGAGACGCTGGCCGATGTCTTATGATTTAGAAGACCCCGATGAACCACCGAAGTGAATACTATTTCAAGAATTCGAAAAATCACCTTTGCACTTCCGTAAACTCTTTATTTTCTCTTTTTGCAAGTTCGTACGTGTCGCTAACCGAAGCGCAATGCGCGCCTCAAGACACGCGAGCAAGATATTGCATATGGCGCATTCGGCCGCTGCCCGTTACACAGTGCGGTTGTGCGATTGCTGGTGTCTATTTGATAAGCACTGAGCAAAGTAATGTCGAGTCCCTCGACTCTCGCGTTCCGTACGTGACAACAACTCGTCGTTCACAGAAGATTAATTAATTATTGGCGAAGGCCTTGCACTGTAGCCACGGACAGCGGCTTCCCGAGTAACCTCAAGAGATATTTTAACAGCTCTGTATTATCCACGTAAGTAGCACCGACTTGATTTTTCTTATTTCACGTAGACATTCGTTCTGTTAACTCTTGGATACGATCGATGGGTTTTCACAAATGCATTGGTGGATCGTAAACTTATAAATATTCTTAGGAATCTGCCAATCTGCCTTCCACTACTTAGTACTGTACAACGCGACGCGTGAATCTTCGATTTCTAATGGCGCGAAAAAGATTCAACCGACAGTTGAACGTTTTTTAAATTTCTTCTCTTCGTCTATCTCCGTTTCATTGAAGTGGATTAATGTTGGGACTGCTGAATTTTTATGAACCTGCAGCATTCTGACCTGGAGAGAAATTCTCGTGGAATGTTATTTTTGAAAAAGTCTGCCGGCTCTAAAAAGAGATCGTTTTTCGATACCATCGCGGCTGCACCGCAACGAGTTTATTACGATTACGTTTACTTTTCGGGAGTTTTTGTGATTCGTGCGAATAAACGGAACAAGGGTCGTGATGTAAATCTTGCGACCAGAGAAGATTGTTTTTTTAGTTGAAAATGGCACCAACCAAGAAGACGGATATGGAGAAACTGGCATGGGCTTGGGTGGACTCTGTTGAACCAGAAGAAATCCAGAGGGTCCATTTGGAAACAGCATACAAAATTGGTCTTAAAAATTGCAAAAACTGCAGGTAAATCTATCACAGGACACTTATGGCTTTAAAGGGGTGAATCAACATGGAATTGCATGATTTCATTCTGTGAAAAGTATTCATAAACATATTAGAAAATACATTAACTATTAAGTCAAAGAAACAATTTGGATATGGAAGGCAATACATCTAGTAACGAGATAGAATATTTTTCTGGAGCTTCTTCCACGAACTGATGCACTCCTCTTTTAGACGTAATTGTCAAAATAATCCCATGTGCTTATCGGGACTTGGAGAGGAACGATATCTAAGAGCCCCACCAGTGGAAGCAGGTTCTCTGCAAAGCGTATTGTGCAAACTTCGTGATTTAAAATCCTATGTTGGTCTGAAGAACCTTGGAGCTACTTGCTATGTGAACAGTCTTATCCAAGTTTGGTTTCACAATGAAGACCTGAGGTAGTACATTGGATAGCTCTCTGTGAGACAATTTTACTACTACGAAGTCTTCTGTGCAGGAGGATAATATACAAGTGGAAGATCCAAGAAGATCCAGAGGAGATCGAGAGAATGGCACAGGCCAGATCTATGGCAATTACTTACAGCCCAGTAACTGCTATTGGACAATTACAATTACTTTTTGCACTAATGCAATTCGGCAATAAATCATCAGTTGACCCTATCAACCTGGCCATCTCTCTGTCTCTCGACACAAGTACCCAGCAGGATGCGCAAGAGTTTTCCAAGCTTCTTCTCTGTCACATTGAGAAAAAAATGGAACGAAGTCTGGAACTAAAGGAAGAGCTACAATGTCTGACCCAGGGAAAATATAGTTATGTTAACTGGTAAGTCTTTTCAATTTCAATAAATAGAATATAAATATTTATCCTGTGTGATCTACAAAATCCATGGTCACGTAATGTTTTGTTCGATGCATCTTTGGCACAGCTGTAAGACCTGCGGTACTGAGCATCTCACATCTACAACATTCTATGAACTGGACTTATTACTTGTGGGAACCTTAAGAGAGGCCATCCGGTCGTATTTGAATGTGGAACAATTAGCAGGACAGAATCAGTACCACTGTACGACATGTAACGACAAAAAGGATGCCACCCGTTTCATACGATTGGACTCACTTCCGGATACCCTTAACATACAGCTGTTGCGGTTCATATTCAATCGGTTAGTATGACAACTCACAAAATTCTTCGTAATCCTAAGGGCAAAATATGCGGGGACTTCCAGAGGTTGCATTATTTCACAGCGACACTGGACAGAAGAAAAAGTTGAATGCCTGCATCACATTCCCGATGGAGCTGGATATGTCGGAATTCATTAAATGTCCACCTCAGACCCACGTCTACAATCTCATGGGTATTTTGAGCCACAAAGGACAGTCGGCTCACTCTGGTCACTTCGTTGCCAATATTCGTAACTCGGATGGGCAATGGCACGAACTCAGTGACGATAAGGTCAACGAGGTAGACCTTAATCAGCTGGAGGACGGTCTTCACGGTAAACCTCATGACAAACACAGGATTGTTTGTCGAAGGTAATAAACGTTTCTGTACAGGATGATCGACTCTTTTTAGATTTTCAGAAGAATACAAAGAGGACCCGTGTACCCAAGGGATGCATATCCTCCACAACGGCCTATATGCTCGTCTACAGAAGACAGACTGCCAACAACACATCAAAGTCGAAGAGGAGCACGATGCAGAAGCGGGAGAGCGAATCCCCCACGTCGCCACCAGAGAAGATCATAGCCCGTGAAGGGTCCAGATCCTCGAGTTTAGGGGATCTTGGCATCTTCAACGAATTAAATTCACCAACCACGAGTCATTCGACCGGATCCTCCTCACCAGCCGAATCAACGTACTGCCAGTCATCAAATGTTAAGGATCCCAACTGCAGAAACAGCGAGAGTCCCAGCATGCAAGGTAGCCCAACGGAGAAGAAGAATTTCCACAAGCGAACAAACTTGACTCCAAGAGAGGGCCAAAAGTCTCAAACAGAAACGGTGGCAGCACTAGCTTCGAAGATGCACAAGTCTGTGATAACTCATAGTCCAGTAGCTGGACCTTCCGGTATGCAGAACATAGCGACCAACTACGAGAGGATGAACGGCAGTGCACAGCAGAACAGTCTTGGAGCTAACGAGTTTTTGGAAGATGTCCGTATTAGTGCACAGCAAATATAATCCCTTTCGCTTCTATCATTTTTTTCCACATTCACATATATTTCCCTTGTCTTATGTTCGCAGATCGAGTTTGAAAAATGGGGAGTGAACGAGACTGTTCGAGACCTCGTCAAGCAGGAGAACGTCAAGCATGAGCTTGTCCTGTTGGCTGAACAGCAAGAACGAGTAATTGTCCATTTAAACTTGTGACAATTTATAATGAGAATTCCCGGTTAATTCGTGCCTAATCTTTTTACTCTTTATTCCAGCAACGAATAGCAGAGGAAGATAACAAGAAGAGGCAGCTCGTTATAGATTTTTACAATATCGTAGAGAATACGTCAAGTCACGAGGAGTATCAATGGCTACCTACGGAGTGGCTACACAAGTGGCTCAATCCTTCGGCTGCAAATTTGATTTGCCCTATAGACAATACGCCGATCATGTGTCCCCATGGATTGGTCGACCCTCTGAAGGTGAATAAGGCAAAGTGCGTGCCCCCGAAAGCAGCTGAACTCCTTTTCGACCTTTATCGTGGTGGCCCGAGACTTGACCAGGATTCTCTCTGCACGTTCTGCGTGAGACGCCGTTGCAAGACAATACGCTTTAAAACTGCCATAGAACAAGATCAGAAGACAATAACAGAGCTAATGAGGAATTATAAAGAGTAAGTGTGCAAGTACTTTTGTTATTTGTAAGACAATCTTTTAACATATTTCTTATTTTGTTTCAGAGAAAAAGGGGGTTTCGTGGTAGGGGCAGAATCGTTCAAGTACTGGAAGCGTTTAGCCACTGATAAATTTAACGAGTACATGCAGCGGGAGATCGACGAGGAAATAGGGAAGGTATTCGAAGAGGAACCCGTGGATGATTCGACGTCCAAGGACGAAGTCACTGAGAAGGAGCAGGAGCAGGAGGACACTATATTGAACTTCAACGAGGACATTCTCTGCGAGCATGGACTTCTCAAGTCTCCTGATGCCACCAGGAAGATCGTACCGTTAGAGGTCTGGAGTATACTGAAAAAATATTTTCCTGGCTGTAACGAGTACATACACAGTGTTATGCCCTGTACTACTTGTCTGGTAAGTGGTTATACTTGATTTCTCATTATAAAAGAATTGCAATAAAGTAATGACGTCTTTGATTTGCAAGTTGCTGGAATCTTTTTTGTGCAGGAAAGACAAAAGGCTGCGCAGAAAGCAAAGGAGGGTGATAAAGCCAGAGCGAAGCAGCAGAAAGAAGAACTGATAGATCTGTACTACGGAAAGAACAGAATTGAGATTTTGGACTGTGAGGATCCTACCAGGAAGTATTTCATCGTGGAGAAAGGCTTCCTGGACTCGTGGCGTAATTTCATCCGGTGAGTCAAAATAATATTCTCGTGGCAGAGACTGTAGCATGATGCATGAAATGCGTTTTTATCGACCGTTGCGACTTCGCGCTCCTCCAGCGATTCAAACATTCCGTTGCTGACGACATTATCTAGAGCAGTATTTACCAACGTAGCTCAAGGTAGCGTTGGTAAGATGGTAGTAACCACATTCGGCAGTGTCCTACTAATTTCATGAGTATCCGCCAGTTTTCTGAGCTCGAAGGAAATTCCGATAGGTGGCAGCACGCGCGTGTGCCCGAAGTGAACTAGTAGCGTCTCCTGTCTGCATAATTTTATATTGTTCATGCGAAACCGTTAATAATGGCACGATCGATTTAATTTCCCTGGCACGTCTCCTTTACGAGGAGAAAAAGCCATAAGGAAAAGAAGAAGATATAATTTTCAAGCGAACGAATAGAAAGTGTCACAACTAGAGCCATAGACGAGGAGTGAGGGTGTCAAAGGGTAAGTAAGTGTAACTCAATGATAAAGAGCATTGCGAAGGGGTGTATAAGAAGTAAGAACCCTCTATGGGGAAATATCCAGCACGCATTAACGAGCTTTTCCTAATTATAAGAAAAAACTGGTCCCGCGCGATTAAGGCTGGGTTGTTGGTGGCCCAGTGAGGGTGATGCAGGCCGATTCTAGAGGTAGTGAGGTTAGGGTACGGGCTAGTCCAGGGCCAGGGAAAACTAATTGAAACCGCCTAACGACCCAACGGCAAATGATACATCGATCCCCGAAAAGACCCTGCGTCTTAATACCGTTTCGTCTTATTCCTTGTTGGCCAGAATCCTCCGGCTAAATGCAATTTCCTTCGTTTCAGAAAGTTCACTGCCCTTTCCTTCCGTCGCTTTCCTCTTGTCAGTTTTCCCTATCAGTGAACCCGTTTACAAAGCCACACCGACGATACGTGCCACGGAGTGTAAAAGGGTCGAGACACTTTCAGATTGACATGTTTAAATTGGGCAGAGTATCTTGGTAATCCTGCCGCGTTAAACTCATGGACATTTGGCTAAACCGGGATCAACTCTTTGCGCGGATCATGTGGCTTGTCATGTCACACACGCGGCTTTCTATTCTTAAGGGTTGGAATCCCTCAAACGAGCCTCCCCTTCTTTCCCTTCTTTCCCTTCTTTTCCTGTAGCAGGGGTTGTTACAGAGCAGAGGGACCCCAGCGAATTAAGCGATCCTCGACCTTAAATGATTCTCATGTCCTGCCTTCTCTTCTTTTACCTGAATTCGCAGGGCATTAACGCCTTCCTTCGATTCAGGTTAATTGGCCCTGAAATTCTCTTAGAATTCTTTCCGAAAATGTCCACTCGAGTATCGTATGTCAGTAGTGGAGTCTGCTTCTCTACAGTAGTTAAACGGTATCTCCCTAATCGTTCTCGGATGCTGGGTAGAAGGTTGTACCGATCCTGGGGATTGAGGGTCGATTTATTATCAGGAGAATGTCCCTCCGCTTAAAGGAAAAGGGGTTAGGAGTTAAGGGAGGCTGCTGGGGGTAGTGAACGCGAAAATATTTTTCCACTGGCTATTGTCTCAAGCGTTCTTTATAGCGTCAATAATTAATTTGCCAGAAGGCGATCACGAGCAGCGACCCTTCTGGAATGGAGAAAGAAAGAAAGAAAGTGATAATAATACTGTGAATCTCTTCTGTTTAGTATCCGAGTGGAAAAGAAAATAATTTGCGCCTCCCGAAGTATCGACCTCCCCCTAATCAATTAAAGTCTATCCAATCCTTGCTGTCCTTCAGAAGGATAATGTTCTGGAGGACATTAAGATTTCACTCTTGGAAAACGAAGCGTCTCGCGGATGCTGGGACTAACGTGAACGTGGCCGTAGCGTACCACGCTGGAAAACAAATGGTGGCCGGGATTGCAATTTGTCTGAGCCGGCTTCAAAGTCCTCCCCAATCTGTCAACGTCGCTCCGATGGATTTTCGAAAGGATTAGGCATTTGCATAGACGATCGCTCAACTCGTCTTCGCTCCTTGCCGCACTTTTTAAGACGCCCTTTAGCAGCCTGGACCAGCATCCGCATGCTAAGAGACATCCGCGCAGCCATTAGAATAATTTCTGTATCGAATTCCATTTAGGTGGCAAATCGAATTAGAGACAACGTTAACCGAATTGACAGAGATGATATGTGAGACATTGACGAAGAGAGAGAGAGAAAGAGAGAGAGGGAAGGAGGAACCCAGGGAGATGATTTCGCGGCTTCAGACTCCCAAGGTAAATAATTATTAATGACAAGCGGACCGAAAATATGACTCGGGTCGTGTTGACATGGCATTGTACGCCGAGAGACAATGGTTGGCGGTAGACGCGTGTGCCAAAAGGCGAAGGGCCCCATAATTAATAACTTGGAATTGATTAAGGTGTCAGATAAGTCTATAGAGAGCCGGAGCGAAGGGGTGCCTGGCTTTTGGTGGGTAGAGGTGGCTCGCGCCGCGTTACGATATGATTAATAATTTTGAGATAACGCCCCGGGCCAGGGTAACCTCCCTTCGTCTCTTTCATCTCTCCTCTCCTGCGACGTCCTGGCCCCACTTACGGTTTCCTAAATGACTAATTATTCTCATGCTCCACTCGTAATCCTTCTAGCCATTTTCCTGTCCCATCCTCGTACTGGCTGACCACCCAGGTACCTACCTACTGATATCTCCCATCGGAACGCCTTGATAAGCTCTTCTAGTTTCTTTTGTATCTTCCGTGCCGACTTGTACCTTTGCTCTCCTCTCCTGCAGGATACGTCATACACAAAGTTACCCTTATTCCCTGACACAGTATATGTTGTATAGAGTTGACAGAACAGTAGATATTTTCCAGGAAGCATAGATCTTTCGCAGCAACTTAGCGTAGAGATTTCCAAGTATTTTGCGTACATTTGGGTAGCTCGGGTTGCAGGGGTAGTTCGTAGGAGATATCGGCGCTAAGGGGATGTGGAAGTCTAACGTACGCGCGAGAGTAAGAGAGAATAGTGAGGGAGGAACGAAGGAGAGGATCCGCGAAAGGGAAATAATAAATCATTCTCGGAAACGCGCTGCGGGGGGTCGTGCATCGACTCGCGAAATCCAACTACCCTTAAATAAGTTGATTCATTGCAGGAGCTCCCGTACACGCCAGGGTAAAACTGGCAACCCCCTGGCAAACCCGCTTGTTGATATTTTGCTAATTCTTATGCTATTATTCTTATAGGGGTTGAGCCGACCTCCGCTTCATCCCTCTGTTAATACTTGTATAGGTATTCCATCTTTATGAAATTATTTCATTCCATCTAATCTGATCTTGGAACAATTAGAGGAGCCATCGAGATTACTGTAATGATTGACCGATGATTATAGTAATTCTGGATAACCGAGTTCCTCAGAAATCAGTAGCAGCTACGGATATTCATTGGCGTGCTTGTATCTTCAGGATGATCAGGCACAGGATGGATGACGGGAGAGAGGAAATAGCTGAGAATGGCGCAGAAATGGCAGAGACAAGAGACAAGTAGAGAAATAGTAGTATCTTGCGCGTTCGGATCTTCTCCCAAGGAATTCTTCCTTCGGATTCAGGATATATCCCCCTCCTTTCCTATCCCGGGGGCGGCCAGTGTCTCGGGGGCGGTCATATATCATCCACCCCTGGGGGTGGACGAGGGTGCCTAGGTGGTAGCTGGAGGCTGAGGCAAAAAATCTTGCCAAGCAAAAACTATCATCAGTGCTCGGCAAAGCGAGCTGAACGCGCTTCTCCTCTCTCTCCTACTCTCTCTCTCTCCTTCTCTACTATGCTCTTCTACCCTGTCTTTCTCTCTCTCTCTCTCTGTCTTCCTCTCTCCCAGTCTCTAGCAGTCCCTCACCCTTGCTTCGCCTCTCTCCAAAGAGAATTCGCAAAAGGAGAGGATTGGCGAAAATGGTCCAGAGAGAACGCGTGGCTGGAACATCTAAAACTAGCATAACGGGTGTCCCTAGTAAATTCCCTAGACTCCTAGTTCTTTATCGAGTATCGAGTTGCGTGATTGCTAATTGCCCTTGTAGCTAATCATCCCCTCGCCTCTCCAGCCTCCCTCCTACGACGAGTGGACGATTGCTCAAGCAACTGCGTTGATTTCGCGATCGCGCGACGTTACACCACGGCGTCGCGGCGTGGCGGGTCGCCGTCGCGCGCAATGTAAATACATGAGCGCGACCGAGCATGGCGACAGGTCGTTTTTCGTGAGTATTCACCGAGCGACGGTCACGCCCGACGCGCACCGGCCTACGCCTTTTCCTCCGGGCGATCGGTTTCGAAAAATCGAGCAAAAACCGCTGGCCGAACGGCAGGAGAGCGGCGCGACGCCGACGTCGACCAACGTAATCCGATCTGGTGGGGAATCGCACGCTTATCCCTTCGCCGCCAGGATAGGATCACCATTCGATCGCGATCACGATCATCGTGTCTACCACGATATCGATATACAGATGGCAACGGTGCAAAGATCATCGCGGTTTCGCTCGATCAAACGCGATCTTTCTTCTCTTGCCAGGATAAAAGTAACTAGCTGATCCGGCTACTGCAGCAACTCCTTTCCTAGAGATATTCCTCTAGCTAGGGACAGACTTTTTCTCTCGGTATTATTTGTTTAAAACTCTGCTTCCCTGAGGAAAAAAAAAGATATAGCCACGATCGTAGTCATTCCTTCTCCTGCTTGCTCTCTCTCCAACGAGTCTCTTCTGCTGCTGCTGCTTCTGTCCTCCTCGGTCACGAGGACGAAAGATTCACGACTGGCAGCGGCAGTCCTTTTGACCGGTAGTTCGGCAGGATGTCGATTATCGACGGTTTTTGCTGCGATTTGCTTTTTCTTCTGGGCGCATAATTAGCTTTCGTTATTCTAGTGCGCACCGCCCGCTTCCGCCCGCTGACAACCAGACTGGACCTCACGTGCTTTTATCTTTATCTGGATTTATCCTTTAATTCTTACGCATCTCGTAAGAATCCTCCGTTCCATCGGGCAACATGTTCATCAGTTACGGTACCTACTAGACTTCTTCAATGCTTCTCCAGTCAACGTAGGCTGTCCACTGAGTTACTCGCGTGATTCGTAGAATTCGATTAGGCAGGTTCATTCACGTGTCTCCCAAGGGTCCACCTCCTAGTTTCGATGTCTCGTGGTACAGGGATGCTGCCTGCTCGACGCCCGATTTTTCTGTCTTTCTTTTCCTCGAGTCTTCTTTTTCCTTTGCTTATGCTTTTTTCTTCCTTTTTTCTCCGCGGTACTCATGCTCTGTTATTCAGTGAGTCAGTCCGATCTTAGCCCTGAAGTCTTCTATGCTACTGGACCTTTCTCTCTCTCTCGATCTCTCTGTCACTCTCTCTCTTATTCCATCTCTCTCGTACTCGCTCTCTCGCTCTGCTCCACTGTCCTCGCACCTCTCGGCTGCTTTTCGGATTCTTTTTTTCCTCTTTATTTCTTTCTCGTTTCTTTTTTTTTTTCGCGGCTACCGAGCCTTTTTACCGCTGACACGTAGCCTCGCGTAATGACTACGGCAACGCTCGAATGCTCCTGCCCATACAACCTATAGGCTACGGCCGAGCATCGAAAGTTTCCTTTTATCTTGTTTCGCCTTGACAATCATCCCGTCCAGATGCATATTACACGCGGCCTCATCCACTCGATACACGATTCTTCCTTCTCCTCTCCTCTCCTCTCCTTCAGAGGCTGCTGCTCTGCTTCTCTCGCAGCCTTCTTCGGGAGACGAAGCAGTGGGACACGCGTGAGCGAGGATAAACGCGCTTACGTGCGCCTGAAGATGCTGGTCCACGCAGCAGTCGATAGGTGGACCTTTTTAGAGGGTCTACGCACTCTAATGTATTATGCGGGGGCTGATTATCGTATAGGTGGGTGAACAAGGGTTGGGAGTCTCGAGGGCGTTTAGTCAAATAGGAATATGGGTGGCGATGGTGGCGATGGCGGGAAACGTTAAATCAAGGGCCAGCCACTCGTTTCCCTTGGCGCGTCCTCGCAGGAAGACAAATGTCACGCGAGGAAGGGATTTCTCTCTTCCTCTCTTTCTCTCTCTATCCATCTCTCTTACTCTGTTGCTCGCCACGTAGATGCATGGTCTACGCCAGTAAATCAAGCTGGGTGATATTAAAAGGCCGCTTATACGCGAAAACATAAGATTTATTTCTGGAAACGGGACGCGCCGGCGGAGTTGCCGAGGCTATACACGCCGCATACACAGACTGCAGAGCCGCAGCCAGACTGGGGCGAAGCGGCCTGAGGAACGCGGCAAAGGGATGGAAGGGCTGAATGGTCTTCTGCTGGGGAAGGTGGAGAACGAGGAGGAGGAGGAGGAGGAGACAGAAACGGGGTTGTAGGGCGCGTGGCCAGCGTTTGCCCAGAGAGAGAGAGAGAGAGAGAGAGAGAGAGAGAGAGAGAGAGAGAGAGAGAGAGAGAGACAGAGAGAATCAGAGAGAATGGAATGAGAATGCCAGGAAATCCCTCGTAGCTCAAATAATCGTGTCGCTCGTAGAGAGTGGTCTGTTCGAGCTAATATCGAATCGCGGAAAAAGATCGAGGGGTCAAAATATATTAGCTCTCTTGGTGTCCCTCTGTCTCTCTCTCTCTCGCACTTTGTAGGGATTCACCATCTCTCGCCACATCCTCTTTCCTCTTTCCTCCTACGGACAGTGCGCAGTCTTGCATGCTCTGCCTGAATCTGCATGAAGTGATGAATGTGGAGCAGAAGCACGTTTTTCCAGCGAAGGCGCAAAGATCGTTGGCGCGCGAGCAGCGCCGCGGTTGATTAAGGCCCATGAGGGCTGTCACCGGGATCGCTCGTGCATAGAACAGGATATTATGTCCCAGCTTCGGATAATAAGATTCCAACCGCAATGACTTGGCTGCTCTTTCTTTCTCTTTTGTCTTGACTCTGGACACCCAGTACGCAAGTCGGCGCTGTGCGTCGCCTGCAATCCTTGCAATTCTTGCAATTCTTGCAACTCGTGAAACGTCATTGACTCTGCGAGTTGAAATCGGCCGTTCACTTTTTCTTTCCGCTCATTTTTCCGATTCCTCAGGGGATGATTCCTTCGGCACGAAGCGCCTCCTTCCTGCGGCGTCCCGGAATCGCAGTTCGGAGTCGACGGGACAAACGTAAAATTCGGAGTTTCGAAATTCCCATTCTCTGGCGCGCTCGAGCGAAGAGAGCATGTTTTCCCACATCTCCGTCTCTCGGGGGAGCAATATCGTTAGGGGGTGGAAAAATTTCGCGACAGAAGTTAAACAAAGCGACAGGGAAAAAACGTAAAGCGCGATGCGACCGTCGGGGCTGCTTCCCGGGACGAGGACCTGGACGAGGAGAAGGACGAGGATGAGGATGAGAACGAGAACGGAAAGGATGTTGTGTAGGTAGTATTTCGCACGGTATTCGGCCTGGTAGTGGGTAGGTCACTAAGGGGTGGCTAAGGGGTGACAATGGAGAACTCACTCCCGTACGTAATAAGGGGATAAACGGTGACCACCCTCTAGCCTTCTCTCTGTACGCCTGTTTGAACAAGCCTCATAATTAATACGCATTCGCTTTTACGCCGTTCGCCAAAGGACTCCGAGCAAAGAGGGTGCAGAATGAACGATTGGCCCAATAGCCAATAGCTACCCTGGCAAGAGAGCTCTCATTTATATTTTTACATGATCGCTTGTTTCCTTTCCCTTTCGTTCTCCCTCCGAGTTCTCTTTGGATTGGAAAGCGCGAATGGACCAGGATCTCTACCTGGACGCTGGGTAGGTTCTGCCAGTGGCTGGGACGCGCAGGAGATATCTGTCTTTAAGGACATTATCTGGATTCTCGCGGCGAAGGGGGTCGCAAAAACCGTCCGCCCCCTCGTGGTATGTGAAAAATGATGCACAACCCCAATCCCTCCAGCAGAGCGGGGAGCACCCTCACTCTCCCTCTCTCTCCTCTAACACCGTCGAAATTCACCCTCAGAAAATTCCCTAAGGATCTGTGCCTTCCGCGACGTCCCTGACCCGCGGCTCTGCATTATTCCGAACGATTAAGAGCCACGACAACTTCCTCTGGAGACCGACCGCATCTCGATCCTTCCTACGTGCACTCTGATCGCTCGATCGACTCCGGATTAGAATCATCTTCTTCCCGAGGGATGGGAAACTGACTTTCTTTTTATTATACTAGAGGTCTATTGCGCGCGCACCGGACTGAGTTTCCATGAACGATTAAAAAATTATTTCGTATCTTTACATTTCTACAGTAATAGACAGAATTTCCAGATATTTATACTAAAGGGAAAACCTCTTGCGACATAAAGAATCAAATACGTGTTGCATTGCCAGTCCACGTTTTCTTATATTAGGGGTGGTTACACTGTCGTATGGATTACTTTTGGTAGAAACTTTGAACTTCTAGCGAAGATGCTTTAGGAGAGCATTAGAATCTCGTGCACTATGACTTCTTTATTGGCTCATTGATCGATGTTTCTGTTTGACAGATTCGTGGAAAATCATCCTAGGCCACCACCGAAATCCATCAACAATGGGATTCTGCTGTGCGAGAGTCACAAGGGCTTCGTCTACCAGCCTTCGGCCTACAGTGATATGTAAGTGCATTTAGAAATCTCGGATTCATCATTAGAGTAAATCATCTCGTTCGGGAGAGTCAAGGTTGCAGAGTGCATTATAAAGCGAAAGTGCGTGACCTCCAGGCAGCGCTTTCATCCGGCGTGCATCCCCAGATTCTCGAGCCCCATAGAATTGAAGGAGTCAGGGTAGGCAAGTAGGCAGCCAAGCAGGCTGCGTGATGGATACGCCAAAATGTCAGGCACACGCCCCGGGCCACTGGCTTCCAACCCCCTGACCATTATGCTAAGCCATTGTCCACTATCTGGCTAAGATAGCGACGGCTTAAGTCACCCCTCTTCTACAGGGAGACACTGTTAAAAAATCACTTTTCTCCGCGAGACCCTTTAACGCGAGCAAATTCATCCCTCCCTCCCCTATTCAGGAATCGACAATATTTTCCACCCTCGTGCGCTACCTTTCCCTTGCCATCTCTTGGCAGTGGTACAGCCCTTTTCTCTTTTATTTTTACTCTTGCTTTTCGATTATCTTTTTGTTCGTTTGCTCAAAGAATGTCCGATTCCAGTGGCCGATTTTCATCTCGCGGATTCGCATCTCGTTGCGAACACTCGACTGTTCTCGGGTCATTATTCGGCCGTTAGGCAAAACAGATTGGGCGTCGCGACGCGAGAGGAAGCGTTTTCGCGTTTGGGACTTTTTGTCGACATTGTAAAATTCAAATTAGATCGGCGCGGCATATTGCGTTGAATGGAAATTAATACGGCGCAACTAATTATCGTCAAGTGATTTAATGCTTGCATTTCGGATTGTCATTGGCATACGAGTATCAAAGAGCAGTTCTGCCTTGTGAGACGGAGGATGGTCCATGAGAGCTCGTGATTTTGGAAATTTAAGAGTAGCCAGTCTAACATGGCCGTTCGGGCCGTGGCCCGACAAGCTGGCCCCGACACCGATCTCTGGCCCCGCAAAAAATCCTGGCGCTCCTGGCGCCCGCAAGAAATTTCTAATTTGCGGTATAATTAAGGGAGGTCGGGCAAAAAGCTCGCTGGATTTCAATGGGGAAGGGGTGGGAAATCGCGAATTCCTCCCGAGAATCTAGAGTCTACAGAGACCAACCACTTTATCCCTTTATTCCTAGGATCCTTAATTTAATAGAAAAACATTTGATTCTCAGGTATTCCATCGTTACCGAGGACGAGTGGGGGAAGCTCAAGCAATCCTACGAGGTGGACCACGAGGTGATCATCCGAAGGATCAACGAGAACCTAGAAGTGGAGCCCAGTGAGTAGATCCATCATAATATCTATTCAACGTCACATATCATCGGGAATACATAAGGACATAGTAGCCGTGATAAAAAGAAAGCGTCGGGACGGTGGTGTTTTGCCACCGGATGGTCGCCCTGCTAAAGAAAAGCATGAAAAATTCGTAATGGGAGCGTGGAGCGATTAGAGCGTCTGGTATTATTCAAATCCTGGCTGCTGGTACCAGAGAAATGAATTCCGAGGAAGTGCGTGCATTAAGACACACGAAGCGTCATTAAGCGTCATTAAAAAATAAAAGGAAAAAACTAGCCTAAGAGAAAAAGTATAGAGAGAAGGCATTAGCGGAACAGCGTGTGTGTGCGTTTGAAGATGGCGTTAAGAAAATTCGGTAGTACTGCAACAGTGTGGAGGAGGAGGAGAAGAGAGGGTTAGAGAGAAGAGAGAGAGAGATAGAGCCTGCGCGATGGAGAGTGATTGCCAGAAATTTTCTCGTGGATTAGCATAAGAGGGCCGGTGAGCCGAGTACGGAACTTCCAGCAGCAGCGGGGGATTCGGTGATTAACATATCAATTTAACGGCGACACGCCTGGCCGGCCTATTAATGACTTTGTCTCTCTATTCCACGAGACGTTTTCGATCTTATCGGCAATTAATTCCTCGAGCACTTGGAGTGTCATTATGTAAATGATTCCGGCGACCGATCCGGCCTCAATCCTTCCCTCCGCGTTCCAGCTCTTGATATCATTATACATTATAGCCAGCAAGTCCTGCACCCTCATGTGAACTCTGAACCCTTGCATTGTGTTTGTTATCCTACTGTAGAATCGAGCGCGCGTGTGTCATTGTGGACATGGGTGTATTCACGTACTGGAGAAAATCGCCAGGCGCATACTAAGCGACTCGATCTACCGACGTTAATAGTCAGTAGCTAGTACCTAGTAGCTAGAACTGTTTCTACACGTGGAAGTAAAGCGATACTTGATATACACAGGGTAACCGGTAATGCTGGCTCATCCTCCGTAGAGAATAATGTCAGAAGACATTAGCCCCTGATTTACATAAATCCCCAGCGCCCCTAAAGTGTCTCATTATAATTAAGAAGTATCCCGAAAATTAACCGACAGAAAAACAACCTGCCTTCATCCCTCGGTCGCAGGGTGGATACGCACCCGCATACAGTCACCCCTAAATGGAACTTTCTTATTTCTCTTTCGCTTCCTTGCTCTCCTCGTGCGATGCAGGCGCGTTTCCAATTAAATTCCAAATATCCGCTTGATCCGGCTCGAGTGCATCGTGGGACACGTGCTCACACGAGTGCGCGTGTCCAGTGGCGAATGGCGTTGGCGGCTGTGAATCTCGTGTCTTCTGTAAGGACCATCCTCTAAACATCCCATTGTCTTGTCCGTCTCTTGGTGCTGAATTTTTTGCGACATTTGTCAAGGCAGCGTTCGACTATCGCTAACTGCGGGCGCCGAGTCATTTGAATTGCAAAATTCTCATCCTCGTCCTCATCCTCATCCTCATCCTCCTCCACGTCCACCACCACCGGCAGCAACAGCAGAAGCAGCATCCCTTCTCTCTAAGCGAATCCTGATCGTATCCCGTCCTATCCTGGTGCACCTACTCACATCCTCGCTCTCCAGAGTAATACGTCCAGGAGATCCGTGCCAGATGAAGATGTCAACGTCGGCTTAGGAATTAGACATTCAAAGATGTAGATAAGCCGAGTTTCATTTCTGTCCGGAGCTTTCCTGATTTTTTGAATTCTCCAAGCTCCGAGCGACGTTCGCCAGACTGTATTGAGAAACATGGGGTGTGTGCGATGGCAACGGGTTAGAAAGTACGTGTAATGGGGGATGCTACCGCTGGAGGAGGGAGGGAGATGGTCGGAGAGGAATTGTAGAAGAGACGAGAGAGGTCCAGAGCAAACAGACAATTTAGCTTATTTTAAGGGCAACCCGTCCTCTCTCTTTCCCTTTCCTCCCTCTTTCGTCTGCCTCTTCTCTGAGGGGTGGGACAAAAAATCGGGGGTTGCTTTTGGTGACTGATACGGCCCTGCCTAACGAGCCCGGACCTCTGCCCGTTCTACTCTCGAAGCTTAGAGGGTGGTCCTTGCAGCCCGGAGCACATTAGGTCCCGTCCGTGCTCGTATCAATCACACTACCCTCTCCTCTCCTCTCCTCTCTTCCTTTCCTTTCCTAAGCGGCCCTCCCTCTCTCTTCCTCTCTCTCGGGTAGTCTCTTTTCTTGTGTTCGTCCTTTCCTTTCGCTTGTCGATTTTCCATGAAAATTATTCCCTCTTACTCGTTACACAGTATACGGTTTCCCTAGGAGCCACCTTCGTATCGCGTGGCATCGCGACGCTTCGTGCATTAATAACGTTTAGCGACGCTCCAGGCGTCCTGCCACAAATCAAACGGACAATCCTCCTCGTCGTTACTAGTCACCAGTAGCCCCACTTCGTGTCTAGTATTGTCCTGACAGTATCATCCTAGTGGCTGTGTATCACAAAACAAGGCAGCGCCGCGACGCTACACTCGCGCCGGGATTAATATTCGGACGGCGTTTAGATTTAGAACTCGAATTTGCAGATTAGTTTCCAAGGGAGGTGGGTCTGGCCGGGCTGTGCGGTCGTGGTGGACTCTTGCTTTTCCTTCCAGCGTCAGATCTCCTATCCTGGAATAGGTTCGGGGGTCAAATCGGGTCAGAGCTTTCTTCCCTCTCTCTCTTTCTTTCCTTCTCTCTCGTGGCATGGGTCAAGCCCAGAGGGATATTTATTAAGCGGCAAGTGTGCCAGACACGTCTTAATATATGCATTTCTCGAAACCAAGGATAACTTTGCAAATGCCTAGCAAGGAAGGTGGTGGTAGTGGTGGTGGTGGTGGTGGTGGAGGTGGTGGTGGTGGTTGATAGGTAAACCTTCTCGACGCACTATGAGAATTCTCGTTAGGGTTCTAACTTGCCACACAGAGATAAATGGATAATGTTTCTACTAGAGGGTGGTTGTCGAAAAGAATAAAAAAAAAAAGAGAAACGTTGGAATCGAGATGCTCGAGTGGGGACAATTTCGCAGGAGCAAATTAGCGGCTCCTCTCTGGCTCGACCCTCCTTGGGTCCTTCTCTTATCCTGCAGGAGATCCCACTCGTCCCTTGCGCCACAGGGGGTGGCTTTCCTACGGGATTAAATGGAGCGCCTAGATGACCGATGCTCAGCTCCAGGGGGTGCCACGCCGAAAACAAGATAAAACAGGGATAAAGCTCTCGCTTAGCCACCGTCCTGGACCACTTTCTATCTTCTCTCACTTTGCCAAAACGTTTCTTCTTCCGATCTTTTTGACTTTCTCACTTTTACTTTTGCGAATTCGCATCCTTCTTGCCGCTTCGTCGCTGCTCCTGTTGCTGGACCATTTTCCTACTCGTTTCGCGTATCTGCTGCTTCTTGATTATGCGACTCCGAGACTTCCGTCTAACGTAAGAGGATTAAGTATCCGACTTTGTTGTGGTCCTCGAAGACGTTCGTTAGCGAAATCGTCGACGACGGCGGCGAGGATGACGTCGACGACGTCGTTTCCAAGCCAGATCAGGACGTCGGTGCGGCCTCTGCTGATCTTCCGTTTCTTCGACAACAAAGAGGGTTTCGCAGTCGTTTCTAGCCAAAAGAGGGTTGCTAACCACATCTCAGAATAACTCGGCAGGTTGTGTTATGTCGCTGAAAGGAAGTGGCAGGGTGAATCCGGAGGACGAGGGTGGAAAGACGTTTGGATGTTGTAAGGGTGGCTGGCTCGGTAAAAGGGTGAAACTGGTGGCGCGAGTCGTTCCTTATAACTTGTAGGGGTTGCTCGCGATATGGGCGCATCTATGCATGCATGTCCATCGAGAGATCAGAGAGACGAGAGAAATGAAAGAGATGGCTGAAGGATGGACCAGGGAGAGGGATGGAGAGAGAAGCACCACCCCATTAATCTTTCATTCACGGGGTGACTCCGAAGTTATGAATGAAACTGGCGACCCTTTTAATATAATATATTTCGCCGCCCTTGCTAACGCGGTTTCGATTTTGATCGAAGACTTCGGCTTCGACACGAGCGCGCACGTGTTACGCCACTTTTTTCATCTTGTCCTTAATTTCCTATTTTCCTATTTTCCTATTTTCCTATTTTACTCATTTTACTTGGCCACTTTACATTATCTTCCCTCGACCAGCGAGTCTTCGAGCGGATATGTCAAACCGGAAGTCTCTGTTAATCGTGCAGCTCTCTTTACACCCTTCAAGTCGCAGCATCTTCTCAAGGCCTCTGATCATCTCGGCAGACAATTCCTATAGGGTTGCCTCACCGTGACGAGATCATTTTTTGTCTCTTGGACGAGACTTTCTTTTTTCATTCATTTTATCTTTCTACCTTCCCCTTCCGCCTCTGTAATTCTCCAGAGGTGACTAGAGACTCGCGGCACGGCTGAATTTATCCAGTCCATTGTTGCATTTCTCCAGGGCTTTTGATTGATAGTCCTTGATTAGTTTAGGATTCTACGAAAATCATTAAGAGGACATGGGAGGGTAATCAGAGGTAGAGAAGAATATAGAGACGTTTTAAGATAACGTGAGACGCGTGAGACTGCGAGGAATAAAACGTAATCGTAGAATAGATCCTTTCTAGGTTAGCCATCCTCTTCCCCTCCTCCCCTCCTCCCCTCCTCCCCTCCGTTCTATCCGCAGTCTCTACAAGGAAGTAGCCTCCTGCTACACCCGCCACACCCGGCAAAGTTCTCGCGGCGAAGAAACTTTTTGCCAGGCTCGCTATTTTATGGCTTGACTGCCCTCGGATGGCACTTTAGGGAAATACACGGGGAATACTCTGAAATACTCTGAAGAGCCTATTGTGTATTATTCGCCAATAAACCGGGCCGCTCTGGCTCTGTGTTTGCACTGCAGAGGGAAGCTGCTTGTTTATTCGAGTCTGCCCATCCACTCACCCCATTCGCTCCATTCGCTCCATTCGTATCGCATTCCGTTCTACATTTCCTGACATAACACTTCTCTCCATTCTATCACACTCATTCGAGAACAACCCTTCTCCCCCTCCACCCCCTCCACCCTCTTCCAAGTCTAGACTCGTTCATTGAAATTGACTTTGCTAGTCGACTTGCGAACGGCCTTAATAACTCGTTAGGAATATCTTCTGGTAAATACAACCGCTGGGAGGCAAGTGTCTTCAGGGTAATTCGATTAAAGGGGTTGAAACGGTGCTGCTGCTGCTGCTGGTGATGGTAGGGATGCTAGGGATGGTAGTGATATGGTAGTGATATGGTAGTGATGGTGGCTCGTAAACGAGAAGGGATCGTTTTCGAGTAGTTAAATCGGGTGCCGATCGGCATCATCCCTCATTAGCTTAGATTTCTCGTATTTTAGAATATCCGGTATCAGGCTCCCCCATTTCTGTCAGTTGATTCTAGTCGGTATTCCTATCGGATGATATCGCACCGCTAGTAATTAGGAATCCAAGGGCGGTGGACACTCGAATTCATCGTAGGGGTGAGTACACCTCCTAGCGGTTCCCTCAGGCTGGCAGGACCCTCGGGCACCCCTCGAGCGCCCCTCGAGCGCCCACTCACCCTTGGAAAACTGTCTGAACATGACGTAACACTCCCGCAGAGGTCTAGCGTAGCCAACGCGTACGCGCTAAAGCGGTTTTTGCGCTGTCCAGCCAGTAACAATGGTCGCTGCTTCTTACACCCCGCCGGTCACACCGTATATTATTAATTACTGTATTAATCACCACCCATAAGCAATCTATTATACATGGATAAGAGCCACCCTTGGTTGCCTTGGGAGGCCGGCTGCTAGGCCAACCCCTAAGGCCTTGATGAAATCTGCCCAACACTGTTTAGCCCTGACTTTACCCGGGCTGATGTACCCCTTCGTCCATTATCGAATCTGATTAGCGGGATTAGTCAGGCACCTTGGTCAGCCATCTCTTGAAGATTTGCAGTTCGCAGTTGAGATTCTATTTTTTTTTTTTCTTTTCTTTTCAGCCACCTGCGCTGCCTGCATGCTCGCCAGGGTCGAGAAGGAGCGCCTGGAGAGTCTTACGTACGAGAGAGCAACGATCTTCATTAAGTGTATTGATGATTACGAAGGACAAAAATCTGATAATGATTCGGAGGTTAGTCAATTTCGTAAACCGTCGTCTTTATCATTTATTATGATTTTTTAGCTTTATCTTTATCCTTATCTCTATCTCGATCTCGATCTCGATCTGTCCCCCTCCCGTTAAAAGAAAATCATTGAATGGGCTGCCGTAGTTGTCGAGTCATCTTCAATCCTGGAACGAGAAGCCAGGAGAAGAGAAAGGGAGATTCAGATTGATGGCAGTTGATAAGGAAATTGGTCCCATCTCCTCCATTTCACAATAATAATCGTGATTACGAGTCCTGAGTGGCTACGAGTCTTCATGGCCGCCACAAACAGGGACACACCTGCTTTACCGTCATTTCTCTACCTGATTCTCCTCTTCCACTTCCACTTCCACTTACACTTTTTCTTATTTCTCCAATTGCCACGCGTTCCTCCTTTACGCTCTGCACGCTTCCCTACCTGATCTAACGAGAGCCAGACTCAGAAGCAACGATTCCATTGGGTTTTCAGAATCAGCCAAAGAGAGCGAAACTGGAGACTGCGACGGCGACGAGGCCCACCAGGACTCGTAGGAAAACGAAAAAGTCCCACGAGCTCAAGGTCTCGTCGACTATCACACTGAGGGACCTGAAACTCATGGTGAGTCCAAAGAATTGCGGCCACTCGTTTCATCTTTTTCTTCTTCTTCTTCTTCTTCTTCTTCTTCTTCTTCTTCTTGTCCTTCGTCTTCTTCGAGTACTTATAGACTCGTTGGCCTTACGCGTCCGGAGGAGCAACGAATATACGGTCAGCCAGTGCGGCGGTAGGTGTGCCGATGAAAGCATTGTCGATTCAGAATCGGCCTCCAGAGCCGAAGCTGCGGCTTCTCTCGTTGATGGCGCGGCCCACGAACCAGAGTAGTAAAGCATAGTTATGGCTGGTTAGCATATGCGGGCCCTGGGAGTGTGCTTAAACTATTAAGCGTATTTATATTGCGAGGCCGAAGCCATCTCGCGGGGCCACCGGCAAAAACCCGAAAGAGCATAAACCCCTCACTAATAACAGGCCTCCACCACTCCTCGAGCACTCCACTTCACTCTGACTCTCTCCACGCCTGCATACTACGAGAGATCCTCGAGCGGTCCACGCACTCCTTTCCTCCCTGCAGCTTCTTCTTCTTCTCCTTCTTCTCCTTCTCTCTTCCTATCGTATTTGCGCTCATCTCCTCTGGTGCACCGATGCATCCCGTCCAATTCGCGAGCCATACGCATATCTGCGTCCCGTTTGCCACGCAGCGCGGCCACGAAAAACTTGTGGGAAAAAAAGGGGAAGAAACGAACGCCTAGTGAAATAACAGTTGGCATGATTGCTCGCTGGGATTGGCCGATGCTGTGCGTGCAGCCACTGGGTGCACTTTTAGGAAAAGCGCGCGAACGTAGGAATCTAATAAAAATGCTGGATATTTCATGGTCGAGTGCAAAGGAGCAACACGATGTCGCCCCTGCCCCCCCAGCCCCCCTTTACCGGGACAATACCATAGTTGCACCTTTTTCCTCACGGATGGATGGACGGGCGGATTATGTCGGCGTACGAGAGAGAATGGAGACTTTTACGTAATGCCTATCTTGCGGCTGGTCTAAACGCCCGCGCTGTAAATATTACTTTCTACCAGATTCCGTACGCTTTGTACTTTTTTTTCTTTCTTTCTCTCGGTCTTTTCTTCTCTTTCGATTTGAGCAGTTCTCTTGTCACGGCAGCCCAGGAAATCGAGTGATCACGGCTGCACCAGTATGTTAGGTTAGATAACACAGGAATTGTCGAAGGAGTCTCATCAGTGCCTCGACTTCGAAACCTACGATGACGTACACCTAGACGCCTAGAACTGTGTACAAGAATGCCCGTACTTTTGCCATACAGTAATACTTTTAGAAACAAAGGAGTCCGGCTGAAAGAGATTTTGCCCAGATATTCTTTAATTCATTTTCCCAAACTCTCCAGATCAATGCCATACTCTTTGCCAAGCTTCCCATACTGCGAGTATTGGATCTGGGCAGCAGCAAGACTTTGCGCATACTTGTCTATACTGTTGCAGGACACCCTGTAGCTCTGTAGCTCCGTAGCAGTGCTCTCTTGCACAGGTGCATCCGGGCTGAAAGTGCCTTAAGCCGAAGATCCGGTGCGCCTGTCTTGTGTGTGCAGATCCTCCACTCGTAAAAGTACTTAGGTGCTCGCGCCAGGCTCACGGCGTGCCTTGCTCGTAAAACGAAACTGAATACGTTTACACCAACACAGCCGCGAATTGCACTCCAAATCCGCGCAGCAAACACCGACGTGCTTTCACAAATTAAGCAATTACCAGACGCATGCTCACCGGCCGGCCGCCTTGCTCTCCTCTCCTCTCCTCTCTTCTTCTCTCCCTGCCTCTCTCTCTCTCCGGCTATGCAATTCGAGCTCCTTACTCCTTTGGCCTTATCTGTCTTTTCTTGCCCTTTCTTCACTCCCAGGGCTCTTTCGGTTATCCAGGTTCACCCTGTACAGTCACTCGGAGTAGCCTTTCCCTTATCTCGATTTTACAGACGATGCAGATCTGTGGCGCTGGACCCTTCGATCAGCATCTCATGCTGGGGGAGCACGAGTTGACCGACCACAGCGAGAGTTTAGGATCCCTAGGGATCTATCCCGGTGCGCTACTGACCCTCAAGGTAAGAGTAATCCTGCTTGTCTACGAGTTAATAGGGATGGCAGGCGGGGGATGCCGTATGCACGGGCGGCAGTCGTCCGCTGGAAACAAGTGCAAGTAGTAAAGTCCTGGACAATTGGAGGGACTCGACAAACCTCCAATGCGGATTGCCATTACGTAAACGATGGAAACGAACATATCTCGGGGCTTAGTCAGCCGCCACGGTGGCCTATAAAAAGGTTCTCACTGCCAGGGATAAAAAGTTAACAATAATGCCCGTTCCGCTCGGGACTTCTCTTGCTGTTGCCGTTGCCCTTGTTGTTGTTTCTGCCATCGACGCTGCCTGCGCCTACTTGCCTGTCCACCTTCAGGAAACTATTCTCCAGTTAATCCGTACTGCAGTTGGTACATAGTTGGACTATTCTTCCTTGACTTTTGATCAGGAATACTTCACCTGGAAATTACACATTCGCGTCTACCCTTTCTCGAGCTACACGCAGAATGCACGGAGGGAGGTTCACACCCTTGTGACAAACAGCGTGCAATTTAGATTTAAGATCAACCCTCTCTCAGAGCATAGAAAGGACAATGGATAAGTTAGTCTGACAATCAGCAATGACCGAGATAAGGGAAAGAGAAGAGCGGCAACTGTTGTGCGAGACTCTCTCTGGATTAGTCGAGAGGCACCCTTGAGATTAGGAGACTTAATTGGTCTCCTCTCACCAGGAAGTGAGAAGGAGCCTAAAATCTAAAGAGACGAGTCAAATGGTCTTTTTTTTTCAAATTTTTTATCCGGATTCTTTTATTTCTTATTTGGAAAATTTGTCTGCTTTTTGTCGCCATTTCCAAATAATCGGGAATTACGTCTCGCTGGGCGCGAACCTGCAGCCGCGATTCGTACACGAGCAAGAAAGAAATCCATTCGCGCGTCAAGTAGAATAATTCCAGCATTCCGACACATTCCTTCGTTCACAGTCGAGTGATTTTATGAAACTAGCTTGGTGCCAGTGAGTTCTCGGCACTCACTACTCGCCATTGGAGACCGTTAATCCCGAGCGATCTTTAGCCAATCGAGAGAATGAAGAATCAGCTGGAATCTGATTGGGACGATGCAGAAGAATGATACAGCTTCGGCTCCTCTCAATGAAAATCATACGATATTGAGGATTTCTATTTTTTCCTTTTTTCCCGTGTTTTTTTCTTCTTTCTTTCTCAACTCTTTGGACATTTTTTCCGGTCTTTCTGGACCGCGCGCTCTTCATGGCTGATCGAGCGGAGTCTTTACGTCTTTAGAGTCGCTCGGGCCGGTCGCCAACGGGCGGCAGCCGCGTTTGATGTCGTGTGACGAATGTCCGCGTTGGACGCGCCTCTCCCTCTCCCTCTCTCTCTCTCTAGCTCTCTCTGCATCATCTTCCTCTCTCTCTTGCTCTCTCGCATACGTCTTATCTCCTCTCTCTCTCGCTTCTGCTTCTCCGTTCTGGACTCTCCTCCGGGAACCGAGAATCCCATATTACGGAGTCTCCGCGAGCCTGACGCTCCTTCTTCCGCCCCAGCTATCCTTCTCTCTCTGCTTCCCACAGAAAATTGGAAAGATCCGACGGGCTTTTATACGCGCGACGTAAAACGAACGACGAGACACAAGAGCGAAACACAAATTGGATCATGAGTCCTTGGAAGGAGCGTGGAGGTAACCCTTTAATCGTCCATCGCAAGCAGAATATTCGGAGTGAAGCAACCAAGAAATATTATTATATTTATATTCCTGTGTCAATCATGCTCCGCAGTGTCTATGTGGAAAACGTGAAAAAGGGAACCTTCCTCTGGAACAAGAAGGGCCTGGCTTTCCGAGAGCAGCAGCAACAACAGTAGCACCAATGAGTACGCAGGGCCAAAGGAAAAAGTCCCAGGAATAGTACCTTCCACGAGTCTGTGCTGAAGCGGACGAGGAAAGTCAACTAGGACTGTGTTTACACGGGGAATGGAGGAAAACTAGGATGCTGCGAGTCCTGGTGGAGTGAAGTGCGCGCGCACGCCCTTCGTTCTTTCTTCTTCTTCTTCTTCTTCTTCTTCTACTTCCAGAAGACAGTAAACGCGCCCTCTCGTGCAGGTAATGGCGACAATTATCCGCGCCGGTGAACTCGGCATTAAAATCAAATCACTCGTCCCGACGTCTCAGGTGCTTCCCACCTCCGAAAACCCTTATCATATTGCATCGCTCATGCGCTTCTTCCTCTTCTTACTCTTCTTCCATTCACAGTCAGCAAGAGAAAATATAGTTTGACGTGAATGCGTGGCGATAGGAAATATGAATTCTGCTATGAATTTTTCCCTGGCGCCAATTCCCAGCTGTGTCCTATATGAGATTCGTCCCCGGCATACAAGATCCTCTCGTGTTCCTTGCTTTTTTTTCTCATCTCTTTAGGCAGGCCTCGTTCTTTTTTTCGGAGGCCGATTCGCGCCTTCCGGGGGCCTAAGTTAATATTAATGGGGATATTTATGACGGGGGGTCAGCGGTCAGTATTTGCCTGGCCGACTGTATGGCTGCCCACTACCACCATCACTACTGCAGTAGAGAAGTTCCCCGCAGGCTAGAGTGCCGGAGACTCGGAAAGGGAAGAGGTGGAGGAGGAGGAGGAGGAGTATTCGAAAGAGAGCATGCAGGATAGTCGAGGAGTCTCTGATAAAAGGAAATCTGTAAATGCCATGATTTATGGAAGCTTTCGCCCATGAGCTCCCTAAACGTTTGAATAAGTTATAGTCCGACGCCAACTGGGACGCTCATGCTCAATGCGAATACCGATCGACTCTACATTGTAGTTATTTATCGCCACTAGTCTTAGGAGAAGAGGAAGGAGCTGCGAGAGCACGAGGAAAGTGATAAGAGAGGAGAAGAGAAAGTAAAGAGGGAGAAGGATTGAAGTGGTGCCTGGTGACGTTCCTAGCGTTAATTTCTTTTCTTCGTGGTGCCCAGCCTGGCATCCTGGCCACTTAACGCCATGGCGTCTTCCTGTGCCAGCACAACTAAGCTTCTGTTTGTTGATGCTAACCTCTCTGCTGGCCATCCAGCCATCCAGCCATTCAGCCATCCTCAGATCAGTCCATCTCTTGTGTTAGGCTCTTCTGTCTTGGCCACCACTTGGGCCTCTTCACTGCTGTGAACTCCTCGGCGCAGATGACGCGAAGAGTCCCTCATCCTCTTGATCACGATCGCGATCGGCTACGTACGTCTTCCACGTAGAGCACGTACTCCGCGCGTAGTATTATCAATGGCGGGACATGTGGTACGGCGAAAGAGACAGGCGCGTCTCCCTCATTGGCTGCTGGCTACGCGTCTACACGTCTGTCTATATACGCATGCAGTCATGACTGCACGTCTCTTTCTATCCGAAGCAGCGTAGAACCCTTTTAAACGCCACAGGTTGCCCCTTGCGAACAAGTGGTAACACGTGCGTGCCTACCAGGCCTTTACAACCGTCTACGAGTCTTTCCCGGCTCCTCCAACAGTCTTACCAACTGTCCCTGTCTTTTATATCTTTTCGATGCTCTCCTAGATTATTTTTATTGACTCCGACACATGTGACTACACGTAGCCCCATTTATTCAGCACGTATGTTTACCCGGCTACATAGAAAGGGTAGCGTCTCCGGAAGTCTGAGAGTATCTGCTCTGAGCATATAGGCGAAGGACAGTTGAGCACGCACGCACGCACGCATTTATCCTCGAAGGTCGAGGAGTCAGTCAGTGGAGTGTCGGTGGGTGTTGACCATCCCCGAGGAGGAGGATTTGTCCCCTAATGTAGTCAGTGAGGGGTGGTGCCAGGGTGGATCTTCTTCTTGGCCTCGTAGTAGGCGTCTAGAGAGTGAGTAATGCTCACGACAAACGCAGCCCTGGGGGTGCGAGGGCGATGGGCGATGATACCGGTCTGGATAGGGGTTGCTCCAAGATCCCTACAGATAGGGTGCTAAGCGACACACTAAGGCTACCCCATCAAGCAACGGTGGGGATGCGAATCGGTCCTGATCTCGTTCCTGCACAGCAATTTGCCATGCTCTCATTTCTGCCGCTGCTTCTCCATTCTGACAATGAAGGAACAGTCTAGAGAGAGAGAGAGAGAGAGAGAGAAGCTTTCACTCCTTTCTCCATGTTTCTCATTCCCCCTTATTATCATTATCCTTCGTCCCGATTTCCTCTCTCTTCGGCACTGTCTCCAACGAGAGACAGGCTCTGCCTCCATGGTATGTTTTTTCAATAACGAATCCTACTCCGTCTCTGATGGTTTCCATCTAGATTGGGAATGAGAGAATGATTCACGCACGCGTAACTTGGTCCGAGAATAAGAGAATGAGAGAAGAGAGTAAAGACAGTGAGAGAGAGAGAGAGAGGGGGGGCGGGGGGCAGCACTGGCTGCTCGCTCATATTGTAGATCGACGCTACACCATGAAGGCGTCCTTTGTGCCTGGCGGAAGCATGCTTCGCCTCTGATGCTGCGTAGAGACTCGCTTCCAGGTTTATGCTGAGACTTGCTCGTTCCTTACACCATAGAGCATAGTAAGCCAGAGAGTTTAGGGGGCACCACGCACCATGGCTAACGTGCGTGCCGAGGTTCGATCATGTGGAAATGTTACACTGTCATCGACGACGGGCCAGCACGATGCTCTCAATACCTCCTCCTTATTCCGTGGCACCTTCATCTTCACCTCCTTTGCCTTTTTCGCCTTCTTCACCTTCTTCACCTTCCATCGGCTGCTGTACCTTCCATACGTCAAGACCTTCGTAGTCTCTTCTTCATCGTATGGTAGAGCAAGAGAAGAAGGTTCCCCGACTTCCGTTATCGCGGTCCTATACTCCTCTTCTCCCTAGTGCTTCTGTTTCTACGAACTCTCCTTCTCCTGCACGAACTACGGGATTCTCATAGTGGTAGATGCGGTGCTATAGGTACTACGGATCTTGAAGAAAAACCATCCGACCTCACCCAGTGTCCAATCGAGCGGAAAACTCATCAGGCACTTTATACGCGACACCTCGAGGTGTCAGTGACCGCCGAAAAACTCTTTTCCTCCCCTCTCCTCCACTCTCCTCCACTCTCCTCTCTCCGATCTTCTATGCCTTTTTCACTGTTGCTCTTTTCAACTTTTCACCTTTTTATTGCTCGTCCCCTCGTCTGCTCTGTATTCTCCTCGAGAGAATGTGGCAAGAGCATCGCTAGAGAAAACTCGAATTCATCCTTCCACGCGGAATTCTTAGAGGCTGCAAAAAAAATCTCTTCGTTTCTTCTTATTTTTTAGCCGCGAGTAACCGTTAAGTAGCCTGCTCTCGGTACGCGTGTGTCTTCTTATTCTTTCGCCTCCTCCTCCTCTTCCTCCTCTTCCTCTCCCTTTGCTTCTTCTACCCTGAAGAGTATAAAGACGTTCTCGGGCACAGGGTCCCTTCTCAGGAATAATTTGAATAATTACCAGGCACTTTTTTTCCTTTTGCATCGGGGATGCTAAACAGCTGTTGTGCCCCGTCCCAGTGCGTATTCCCTGACGAGAGACAATGCTCTATCTCTCTGTCTCTCTCCCTCTCTCCCTCTCTCCGGAGAGAGTCCCCTTGCTCATTCCTAGGTCGTATCGTGTTCACCTCCACCAGGGTATACACACTACATGCACGCTCTTAATTGACACGGGCGTGTCCTCCGTGCCAAAACTGACGATGCATCCTGGACAGACTCTCCCGTGCGCGATATTACTCTTGGCGACGTACACTATCATTGCCAGGTTCCTGGAGCGGACCTACGAAGGCGCGCGGGAAGCTCCTGCAATATAGGAGAAACGTGCCGGCCTCTTAAATGCGTGCGGAAAAGGGCGCAAGTGACGGAGGTGGCAGAGGGATGGAAATGGCAAAGAGGAGGCAGGGGTTGAGAAGCCGCGACAAAACACACGAGTGCCAGCGGGCTGACTCGAGACAACCCCAAGTAATAATTCCTCGGCCGAATTAGCGCCATAAGTCTACTAGGGCTGACAGCACCGTAGACAATATTAATCTACTTTGAATTTATACTCGGCATCCGCGCCGAGAGGACACGCGTTTCCCGCTACCACAGGACTCTCTCATTCTTTGCCCAGGACTCGTAAGAGTCCTTCGCACTCCTTCCGACGACCTGTTCCTCCTGGAGGCTGATCGGCCGAGCAGCTTCACGCGCAGCAAGACGGAAGGTTTATTAAGTCTTGCGGCTCCACGCGCGACATTAACAGAGAGATTCCTCGAAGCCTCCAAGGATAAATAACTCGACGCGATCCTGGAATAGCTGACGGGACTCCTGCAGGATTTCCCTGGCACTCTTCCGCTGCAGGGCCATCACTCCCGGAGCCACTCGTTGACTTTCTCCGCGACAGAAGAAGGAGAAGACGCCATTCACCCCGAGGTAGGAGAGCGGCGGCCGTCCTGAGAAATAAGAGGCAGACGCGCACTTACCTGGTGCATCATCCCGGCACCCGAGAGCAAACGAGTCCATGAAAAGGTGCTGGCTCTCTTTCGCAGCTCAACGAGGGCTTGCGCTTGCGTTTGCCTTGGCGCAACTACACGGCAAATGGAGGAAAAAATTTATGTTAAGGCGAAGACGGCGCAGCTCACTGCCGGGGATTAAGACATTCTCGAACTAATAATTTTCAGCTGAGCTCTGGGATATTTTGTCCATCTCGGCAGAGGATCTCTCGTGGCCGCTGCTTCGGGCTTCCTTGCCTTCTAGGATCTTCTTATCCGGCTGCTTTCCTGGCCATCCGCGTCCTCCGGCCTCCCGCGCCACCCTGGCGCCTCTACTTCTAGGCGTCTCTCGACTATCGCGGCATCTAGGACTCTATCGTCGGACAATAGGTGTTAGTCCGAGAGAAGGCAGAGCCCCGAGGTACACGGTTCGAACCCCGACTCTACAATTATGAGCCATACCACGTCGGGGCGAGCTCATAACGAACTCACTATATTGCCGAGCATTTCAAAAGTGGCCATAGCCCTTGCTGGTGCACTCAGGGACTTATCCTTGTGCCTCCGAGACAAGATCTCGTCCTTCTCCCTTTCCCTCGTACAGACGCACGCACACACACACACTCTCTCTCTCTCTCTCTCTCATGACTCTCATTCCTCTGTGAGAAGTTCCGGATAGGGGCAGAATCCATGGAGAAACCACCCGTTTTCAGAGGGAGGGAGCAGCGTGGTGCACTTACGAGAATTCCTCGCGGCCGCGCCATTTTCGATCTATACCCACTTTGGCAGCGCTTCGCCGTGTCTTGGCTGCGAAATTCTTATTCCACGGTGCTGCGCTTATAAGCGCACACGTGGAAGGAATCTTTAGGATTCCATTTGAAAATAAATCACATTGTATAAGACGCACTTGCGCGGTTCGCATAGGTTTAACGTTTAACACGTGAGTGAGCGAGAGAGAGAGAGATAGTTGCAATAGAGAGTACAGAGAGAGAAAGAGAGGAGAGCCAGTGGCACCGACCAGATGTGAATGTGGAGGCGACATGTGCGTCCACGCCATCGGGATGACACTCGCTATATTTAGACCTATGGGAAAAGGGGTTTCGTGCGACGTGATTACGTCGGGAGAGATGGAACGATGAAGAGAGGGAGAGAGGGAGAGAGGGAGAGAGCGAGAGAGCGACAAGGAATATGATAAAATGAGCATAAGAGAGAAATATCGCATTGGTATCGACTCCGCGCTACTCGTGGGGAATCCAAAGCAGCAGCGTACTCCATTATACACCGTTCGTCGATTCTCCAGAGGGAGCCAAGAAGAACGAGGAGGAATCGTAAATACATGAAAACCATGAGAATGAGGATGAGGAGCACGAAGAAGAAGTGCAGGAATGAGAATGAGGCCCGTTTAAAAGGGTTAACGATCGAGAGCGATGACATTGGACAGGGGAGGGGTCGGCACTCTGTCAACCGCTAGTTCAAATATTCACACCCTTGCTCCATCCTCGTGTGCTTTTTTAATTCCTCCTTCTCTCCCCCCCGTCTCGCGTCCCGGGACCTTGTGCCCCGAAACCGAGAGTCCGCGGGGCCACCTTTTTTCCGCGTTTTGCCTTAAGTTATGGCGGCCCTTTTTGCCCCGGGGCCCCTCGGGCCTACGATTTTTTTACGTCGGGTCAGGGATCATTAAGACTCGAGGGAGAGAGGCTGACTCTGCTGACGGTCCCACCAGTGTATATGTACTTGTACTCACGTACGTCCTGCCTAGAGAAATGACGCGAAGGAGTCGAGAATCCTAAAGTGTCATCAACCCCTTTTTGCCCTTCTTTTTTTTTTCTTCATATTCTCTTCTCCCTCCTGTCTTCCTGGAAGAGGTTCATTCTCGAACTCCTATGGTTAATATACAAATTTTGTATGGTGACCGATGATTCCCTTGCCCATCCTCTAACCCCATCATTGGATTCCACCCCTCGTGCTCCAACCCTCCCTCAATAACTACGTGTGCCTATAGACAAACGGTCGCAGGATATCACATATGCGATGTGGAAAGACGCGTGGGAAGACGTTCTCGCAGCCGTCGGCAGCTGTTCACACGTGTCCTCTCTCTGATTCTCTCTTGCTCTCTCTCTCTCTCTCTTGCTCTCTTGCTCTTTCGCTTCTCCTCGTGCACATTAACTACGTCCGATGTTCTCTAGGAAAAACAAACAGCGATAGTTCATGCCCTCGTTCAGCCCGCAAACGGATAGGCGGTCAAAGACGCAGAAAAGGACACGAGAGACGAAGCGGCTGCCAGTCCCTTTTTATTTAATATTATCTTTATCTTTTTCCTTTTCTTTTTACAGATCGACACACCTATCGAGGGTGAAGGGGATGCGGAATCCGATTCAGCTAATTACGATGGAATCACGGAAAAAGGATTCAAGGGTGAGTTTATATACCAACGTACTACGTAGGCAATAGAATATCAAGATAAACACGAGTAGCAAGAGAACTCGATTGCGCAACTTTTACGTCTGGCTGGAAATTGCGTGATGGCGATATATATACCTATTGTACATCTCAGTTGAAATTAACGCCACGTATAAGTTATCCCTGTCGTGGAGGAGCGAAACCAATCCACTTAGAGATCCTGGCGTTTTGTTCTCAAACAAAAATCTGACAAATATGCTGCGATTTGCCGAAGAATGGAAGTGAGCGGTCGAGGAGGAGGGGTAGTTGGAGGTGGAGATAGGGGTGATGGTGGAGGGGTGGATACGCTTCTACCAGCCCTGAGAACAAACCCATCCACTCACCCCTAACTCCCAGAGTCACCTAGTTCTCCAGGCGCAGCTTACTCCTTCCTTCCTTCCTTCTTTCTTTCTTTCCGTCTCTTCCTATTCTTTTATCCTCTCTATATCCACCCTGAAATCCTTCTCGCGGGTCAGGGGTGATACAAGGACCGAAGGGATGTAGGGCCATGGCTTCTATGGGGTGACTCTTAAATTACTTAGGTTGAACAAAACGTAACAAATGAGCCCGAATCGAGCCACTTATGCGATATTGGTCCATCGGAACCACCTTTTACATCCCCCAAAGCCAAGCCACCCTTAGCTACGTTTCGAATATGTCATATCCTGTGCGTGTCGATTGCGCCACGACCCTTTCCTCCTCCTTCCTCTCAGGACTGAAGAGAAAGGGGCTGTCCGCGAGGGTCAAGGGTGACTCTCAACTTCCTAATTCTTAGGATATATATCCTGCCGGAGCGCATCGACGTGCTTCTTCCGAAGGGTAGAAAAGTGTCTAAGGGTGCGAAACCTATCTGGAGATCCATGGGTAGAAAAGGATCTTCCCGGAAGATCCAGTTAACTGTCCTGACGGGCCCATCCTTGTAAAAGTTTCCCGACAGGACCACGCATAGGATGGTTACACCCTTATGCTCCTAGGGCACCTTTCGACTCCCAGGATCCTCGGGGTGGTTCTCGACACCCTTCCCGAGCCTAAGTCCTCTCGGTTATTAATGGTTTTGGCGAACTGGGTTCATTAGAAAGCCTCGCGAGCCTCGGTAAACTCCGCGGCATCCGCGAGGCCCGTAGCTGCTTCGTGCCATACCATTCTACTCGTTCCTCCCCTGCCTCCCCCTCCCCCCCGTGTCGCCCTTCCACCCTCTAGCCCTTTGGCCTTTTCACCCTCTTTGCTTGAGTACCCGGAAACGCCTTTTCCCACCACCCCACGTCATGTGCACCGCCTTGTATATTCAAAATTAGCAACGTATATTATTTCTAAGACTTTGCCCACCCCTCCCTGCCTCTTGGCATCCACCTGCCTCACCCACCTTTGTTCCTTCCCTGCTGTCTAAACACTTTGCGCACAGTGCCAATTGCGAAGGTGCTTAGAACTGTGGTCTTAGGTTTTTCCTCTCTCTCTCGGCATTTATTTTTTCTTCGAGACTCAAAGAGTAACTTACTTAAGATGAAGATTAGCGAGTAATTCGTGGTAACACTCTTCCCGGGAGTCTTGGCCAGCTCGCTTCGGGGAAGAAGCAGATGAAGAGGAAGAAGGAGAAGACAAGCAGGAGAAGAATGAGGATACGAAAGAGGGTTGCCGAGAGGAGGAGGTTGCAGAGGATGTTACTTTTTGTTCGGCTGAAGGTTCAAGAAAAAAATGCTCAAGAAAAATGCGTATTTTAGCACGCTACTTTGACGCAAGAAGCATGACTGTGGTGCACAGGGCATCCAGCATAAGATGCGGCAGCTGTTGTTCGATCGTTTTGATTTTCCGTCAGGGAGAAGGTATGGACCTTGGATTTTGTTGACTTTTCTATACCTGCCGCGAGTGCGAGAGAGAGGCTCTTATGGACGCTTACGTGCGCAAGAAAAGGATAGACATACTAGACGCTCGAATCGCGGGTACAGACACTCTTTTCGAATTGGCTAAATTCTGGCTATAAACTCTGAAGAATTTGAAATATGGAGACCAGTCTGTACTGGAATCACTTAAAATTTTGCAAAAATTTGCAGAATTGCCTGACATTGATTCCGAAGGAAACGAAGAGCCTTTAGGGAAATGGGTAGAAGACACAATCTACAATTTATAATGCGCTAATCTCCTCGCTCAGGGCACGTAGCGCTCGACCGTTGCATTGGTGCACTGATGCACTGATGCACTGATGCACTGTTGTACTGTTGTCTGTATTTGTGATACGAATGGAGAAGATCGCGCGCCAGGAATTATACTAGAGTCGAGTATGCCCGGTAATGCAATAATAAGTATAAGTCTCCGACGTCTGGGTCCTCTGCGCCCTTTGAGCCCTCTGAGCCCTTGGCTCGCAATCACAACGGAGGCTGACTATTATGTCGTTTGATAGAGCCCCAAGCGCTTCTCTCGTTTAAAGAAGAACAAGTCCTCTTCACAAAATGGCATATCGCCCAACCGCAATCGCCAACGAGAAACGAATCTTTCATTGTCTCCGATTTTATTCCTCGTTCTGATTTAATCCTCATTCCTTTCTGGGACTCTTCGCTTCACTTTCTCTCTCTCTCTCTCTCTCTCTCTCTTGCTCGCTGGCTCGCTCTTCTGGCACCCCTGTGTGCATCATCTTCGTGGGTATTATAGAGGAGACTCGTGCTTGTCCGTCGATGCAAATGCAGTGCGTTGCATTTTTTTGGCTTCTTTCCAGAAAGAGAAGGAAGCGACAGGGGTCGAAGGGAGCGGAAAGAATTGAGGGTTGAGAACGACAGGGGGTCTAGCGAATCCCTCTCGCTTCTTCGGGGTGGCGTTCTTTTTTGCTATTAGCTAAGTATGCTGCTTCTGGCTTATGTTAAGCTTCAGCAATTATTTGTCATAGTCAAGTAACGCGCTACGAGACAAAAGAGCGAGGCGGACTATAGCTACCGCTAACGAACCTTAACTGCGCGAGACTTTTCTTTTATCTTTCATAGCTCTCCGACATCCTCGAGATCCCATTTTCCAGCCCCGAAGCCAACCCTTTCTGTCCGTCCAGTTTTGAGGCAGAGAATAGGAATCCCGCAAGAAAATCCGCAGGCAGTTCTCTCTCGTCTCTCTCGTCTCTCTCGTCTCTCTCGTAGGCGCAAGGCGTTAAACGAGCCTTAATTTGAAGCGGAAGTCGTCCGCGCGATAAAAACAACTCGTCGTGCCGAGCAAATGGGTTAAAAATTGCCCCTGAGTAGACGCACCACCGAATTTCCTGTCGCCCCGAAAATTACCAGCCCTTGTACCTTGTTTCAACGATTCTCAAAATATCCATTAGAAATCCGACGGTCCTGCTTCCTTTTCTCTTGGCGTTCACCCTATTCTTTGCCATTTATTTTCTACGCCTATATCATCAACGGACCGCACTCCTTAGCGAGGAGAACTTTTTCCAAAAGGATCACTCAAGCGCACCAGTCAGCCAGTCAACTGGAGAACTTACTTCCTCCTATGTTTTCCGTGTTTTCCGTGTTTTCCATGTCCTTTCAGTATTCGCTTCTCCGCCCGACAACGTTGGTAGCTACGAGTAAAGAAATAGAGCTCTTGGAAGAGTCGAGGAGGCGTCGAGGAAGCGTCGCGACGCCACTCCGAGTAGTCACTCCGTACTCGAGGATCGCCTGTTCTTTTCTGCTTTCAGGAACCGAATTGGTCACGGGCTGATCCAGTGCTGCTGGGAGTTTCAAAGTGAAGAAGCAGCATCCGCGATGCTCTCGAAGAAGATGCTCTCAGGATTCATCCGATGATTCGACGTCCGAAGGCGTCGCGAGTTAATCGATCGATCGACCTACTAGGATTATTTTTTATACGTGAGAAGTTGGGACGATCGAATAAATCCCTCAGGACTCCAAGATGATCGAAGCAATGGGTGGGATATGCAGAGAGAAGAAGAGTACGTTCCTGTCGTCGGGGACTCTCGGGACAACTCCACGATTTTATACTTTTTATATAAGAACATTTTTCACTTGCTTTCTCCCGTTCGTTATCCTCCATTTTCTTTTTGTTTTTTTTTCTTATTTCTTTCCTTTTTTTTTTCAAATTTTAATTACAGTATTGCACGATTACCAGCAGCAAGGCCTCGTTCCTCTTTTCATTTCTCCTGCCACGTTTTTAATGTTGAATTCTTTTAGTTTCGCTCACGGCACACCCTGATTTTACGTCACTCATGCTATTGTTCTTTTGTTGATTTCTTTATTGATAAACAATTCTCGCCGTAACACAGTCCTCGAATTTCCAATCGCGGAGAAAGTCGTTTTCCTCAAAGAATCGAGCATACGATAAAAAGGAATGAGAGGCAAATACGGGGAAATGTCAAAGGACAAATACGCAAAATTGAGTAAGGAGAAAATGCGAGGGAATCGGACGAGATAACGATGATGAAGAAGAGGAAGAGGAAAACTGGGGGAAAAAAGTGGAAAAAAATGAAGAGAGAATTGTACTGAAGCCACACGAGCCTTTCATCATGTTTGATACATAGCTTCTAATACGTGTAAGAGACATATGTATGCTCTATCTTCTGGTACGTAGACACGACCGACTGAAACGCACTGTACATAACGCAAAGGAAGATCTCCTTTGCGAACCTTTTGCGAATCCTTTGCGACTGGCTAGTAGCGAATAGCAATCTATCCACTAGATTATAATAAAAGAGAGACTATGCGAGAGGAATGGAGGAAGAGACACTGCGCGAAGTGCATGTCAAAAGATATATATATATATTATATATTATATAGAAATATTATATGAGAATATATGAGTATGAGAGCGAGTGAATGGAAACGACGACGCACGAGTGTGATGAGAATAAAAAAAGAAAAAGAAAAAGAAAAAGAGAAAAAATCGATTTCATACGGCACAGTTAATAACGTCTATGTTTACTTAATTTCGAAGATCCTATCACCTGGAGTCTCCTTATTATTTAGGATTCGGAAGGATTCAGAAGGATACTGCACGGGGGCAGCCAGGCTGAATGGCTGAATGGCTGAATGGAAAAGTGAGCATCGCAGATCGCAGGCGTGTATGCGTTTGCTTACGGTTACGCGTTAATTAGTTGGAGGAGTTAAGGTAAGTGGGAAGGAAGGAAGGAAGGAAGGTTGCTAGGTGGTCCCAAAGGGACGAGTCATCATTGCCTCATTTACTCCGTAAAACAATCTGCCGGCAGTTCAATGGGCTTAACTATATTAAACTTGGCACCACGTAATTAAACTTAGTTATACTCTACACTGGCTGCGCGAGGATGAATCTCCGAGCGTGCAGAGTGAGCAGGATGGTTGCTCTTGAATTCTTACTTGGGATTGACTAATGGCGTCGGTTCACTGTGGCCTTATCTCACTCTCTGACCTTTATTGTAGTGGAGCTACTAGTATCTCTAGCTTTGTTCGCGGATGCTGCAAGGAGCAGCAGCAGCTCGACTGCTGGAATTCTCTGTGGAAAAATAGCTGCCGGATTAAGCGAGAGAAAGCATAGGGCAGATTTTCAACGGTGTCGTCGGCTCCTGTTCCCGTGTAGGGGTTTGCTGAGCTAGGGGGTTGCAGGGATACGGTTAACGCCTTTTTACCGGATACTGTTAATCCATACAAATGCCTCGCGGACCCGTCACAGCCTTTTTCCCCAATTTGTCCGCGCGCGATGGGAGTCTGGACCCGCATGCGAGAGGCTGCGTAATCTTGACGGAACGACGCCGCGACGCTGATATTTCGGTAAACATCGTGTAATTGAACTGGTAACCGGAAAACTCAAAGTGCCCCTCGTGGTTGAGGCTTTTTCTCAAATTCCTACAATTCGTATTCCCGTGCTACTCGTTCGTTGGGGATAACCTTTTCTTTTTCTTTATCAGCCCTTAAACAATATTATTTGACTAGTTGCGTCATGTGGGTTGAGATATTCGCTCAGGGAGGATTGCTAAGATTGTTAAGTTTTCCCGAAGTGACTTGGAAGGGACGGCTTTAAGGTTTGATCGTTCAACTCGGCCGGTTCTCCCAGCGTAGTGCGAAGCTTCTCTCTTCTCTTCTCTTCCCTCTTACTCCCTCCTCTTCCCTGCGGTCCAGCAAAAAGCGTCTCAAGTTTTGCCCACGAAGAAAACAGAAACTCCCCCCGAGCAAAAAACCGGAACACGGGGGAGGCGTCATAGAAGCGTAGCGTGGTTGCCCGGTGGGGAGGTACAGGGCCAGGAAAATTTTGACCCCGTGAACTCGCGAGATTCACCGGCCGTCGCGTGCCTTTAGGCCTGTGGACCAGGAGGCTGTTCACGGAGTCAGGCCAAGGTGCCGAATTTTCAAGGCATCTATCTCCAAGTCTCTCTCTGCTCTCCAGGAGTCGTTCCATTCTTGTTCCTCCGTCGATAGAACGGGAGCCAAAGCAGCTCCCGGGGACAAAACTTCCTCGAGCGCGTAGACAATGGGGAAACTGGCAAGTCAAACGCAAAGCGGAGATGACAAATGAAACGCGATTCCTGCTTCCACTGTTTCATTTGTATCCTAGATACGTGGTCTGGAGTTTCAGTCGGAGTCTGCGGGGCTGGAGATGAGCGCTTTCGGGGCGCGATACAATTTACTCTATAATTTAATTAGCCTTTCTTAGGAGGCTGCGACTGGGAACTGAGAAAAATCGTAGCGTGCTCTCAGGGGTAGTTTGGTGTATCGGAGCAAATAAGAAGGGGGCAGAGAGAGTTGGGGGGCCGATCGGTTGGAGGACCACGCGTTTAATTGATACTAATTAACATGTTTCATGTCCCAGGAGCGCTGGGCTCGGGCGGCAGATCGGCTTTCGGGGACTGCAAAGGTGGGCCGGGGCCCGGGATGGGCAGCGGGGGAATAGGGCCCTGCCAAAAAGTCCCTTCGTTCGTGGAACGACGTTTCCAATTCGCGTCGCGATATTTTTTGTAATTAATCTTTAGACTCGGCGAGATCCGAGACCAGTCTGCCGCGGTGTATCTAGTTTTTGCGGGCGTCAGATGACAGTCGCTTATTTACCGGGGGCCCTGCGGCCATCTTGCGCGATCCGGACTTAAGGAGGCGAGTCGAGAAAAAGCTTAAGTAAGCGATAGTCCCCGGCTCGAATTAATCGATCGGTTATCGGAACCAGAAGAACCTAAGATGGAGCAGGACTGAGAGGAACGCATAGAAGGTCCTCGTGCTGCCCCCCCTTCCCACCTCCCGCTTCATGGAGAATTCTCCAAATTCTTGAGAGACGCTGCCACCGTGGGCCCTTTAGGTCCCATTTTCCATAAGGCTGGCATACCGCGATGCTTCGTCTTGTAGCGTGACTTCTATTCCCTGAACTTTTTCTCTCTTGCTCGTTTTTGGCCACTTTTGCAGAGACACACCTTCCGCGAGCGGCCATTATAATGACATTAGCCTCAAAGGGAAGAGAGTCTCCTGACTCCTCCTTACCGTCTTCTTACCGGTCTTCCTCTCTACAGGGTGCCCGATAAATAATCCCTTCCCGAAAGGACCAAGGGACATTATAGAGTGGAACGCGCGTGGTTCCGGCCGCGTTCAGGGAGGCCAGGGGGGAGGTGCGGGCATCGGGCAAAAAGTCAAAGTGCAAAGAGAAGAAGAGGAGGAAAAAAGGGCGAGGGGAAAGGGGGGTTGGAGAAAAGAATGACAAGATAGCGAAAGGGCACGGGGACCTGCATCCCTCTCGCGTCTCTCGCGGCCTCTGCGACGCGCCCCTGTTTTTCGTGAGCCGCACGGCCGGGCAACTTGACAGTGGAATTGGGAGGAATTAAAAACGAAATGAAATAAAGCAAATGGAAGGAGCCGCTGGTGGCCGCCGGGTGCTTTGTGATGTTCGTAAAGGCCGCTTCCAGCTACCGGTAGCTCCTTGTATTCTTCTTCTTCTTCCTCTTCTCCTCCTTCTTCTCTTTCTCCTAGGCTTTACCTTTTGTTTTACCTGAGCCCTGCAGAGCCCTCGGTCTCCCTGGGGCTGGCCTCTTTCGGACTTTCATGCAGCGAGGAACTAATTTGAAACGAGTGCGAGTAGTCCCTGCCTTCGATCCTCCTGGACATCTCAGCAAAAACTAATCTTTCCCCATTAGCATTTCTAATACGTCTATCTCGAATTAAAAGGACGTCCCACCGATGTCCCAACTCGTCTCGTCTATAGCCCAATCGCGGAGTTCCGATAAAACGACAGAATAAAGGTCCAGTGAGATTAGAGACTTCCGTTCGTCCCGAAGACGCCTGTACCTAAGCTGCTGCAGGCGAATAAGCAGATGAACGTTCAGTGTCGAAAATTGCGCCTTAACTAATTGCCATTGATTAATTGTCCCAGGCCAATAGAGAAGATCGGACAAAGAGAACGACGATAAATTCTGTAATTATTGGTCTAAACTGCAATTAACTGACCAGTGGAATATAGTAGTCAAGCTACAATTTAAAGGTTTGTGGGAAAGGAGTCTGACAAAATTAGCGTCAATTACCTAAGTGGATTAAGCGCTCTTAATTGATAATTGGACCGACGTCAAATTGCGTAATCGACCTGATAATCTCCAAGTCTATAAAGTTCTTTACCTACGTTACTTGACACTTGTCATTCGACTCTTCAATGAATTCTCCACTTTTCATATTCCCTAATCAAATCGATTATCGATTCTGCAGCTCGACTTTGCGCTCGGGCTCCTTCTTGGAATTCCTTTGGAGAATGAGCCGTCCTCCTTGATGGTAGCTGGACCTCTAAACTTTAAAGCCTTTAGATCGTCCAGCATCTCTTGGGAATCTTCGGATCGTCAAATCAATACGGAAACTATCCTAAGAGTGTATTGGGCATTATGCTCCTTCTCTCCTTCTGAACGAATCTCCAGAGCGAGAGCGAGAGCGAGAGAGACTCTTGACGTAGATCCTAGAGTGGAATTGAGATCACGAAGGGAGTTCGTGAACCCGGACAAAAAGTCTTTAGAAAAGGAGCTATCTTTAAAGTTCCTTTTTCCTTTCCCTAATTCGAGTCAGGATGGTTTTTTATCGTCGTCGGGGCGACGCTAATCCGAAGTCGATTCGTCGATCACTCGATCCAGGATCTATCCCCAAGATTCCCGATGATTCTCGACGACGTGGAACCGAGACTAGACCAGAGAAGGAGGAGCCAGGATCGAGTATGGAAGATGAGTCGGTAAAACAAATGAATAATTAAAAGTGCAGCAGGTCAAACGTTTTAACGGAGTCTGAGGTTCAGAATCCAGGACGTCCAGAGGTACCTTAAGTCCTGCGCGTAAATGCACTCTCCACTGCTGAACGCAATTATCCCATTTAAATTAAGCCGCATAATTGGACGGCGTCTATTCACACTCGTAAACTCCTTGGCTTTTAGAGTCCGACGGGATGAATTTAAAAAGTTAAGAAGCACGAGAAAAAGGAAGGACCACCGAGAAAAAAGGACTGATCCTTCGGCAGGATGCTGCTACCGTCGTTCGCTACTCCGCTGGACCTCTCGGACCTTTGGTCGCCTTGTCCTTTTTCTCTCCCTGTCTCTCTCGTTTCTGCATTTTGCATTTTGCATTTCTTCCTTTTCCTATCTCCGCAGGCACAAGTGAAATTTCATCTGGCACGTGATCCAGGATTAAAGAAGGACACATTAATTATCCTTTGAGCCTGGCAACACGTACGATTCTCCATTCCCTTTTTACCAAAGGTAGAAAACGGCAAACTACGTGTGGATGTTCTGCATCTCTGTAATCCTCGCGAATTCGAAATGCCCAATTACGATCTTAATTACTCCCTGTTGGCTTAATTGGTTTCGTGCCGGTCATCTTCCCCGACAATTAAAGTAGAACGTTTTCATCCCCGCCGTCAGAAGCTCCCGGGACAACGTATTCGCGCATCCTGATCCTGTAGGATTAGCGCGCTTCCCGAAAATCCTGAAAGGATTAACCGCGCTCCGATCAGCCAGGACTCTTCGGGGTAGCCGCAGGAGATAGGTCGTGTGTGTCTACGCCAGTGGCTGTAAAAAAGGACATAATACAAGGCTGAAAAAAAGGGTGGAACCAGGAGCCCAAGTGTAAAGGCTGACTCTAAAGGGAAGAAGGAAAGCGTCTAGCAGCTGCCGCGGACGGGAGAAGGAACCTGGATATAGGGATATAGGTACTCATGCCGCTTAGGAGGGCAAAGTGTAAGGGAGATGAGGAAGGAGAAAAAATAGAAACAGAGGATCAAAACACAGCGAGGGATTAATATTAGAGTGGACCATGAGAAGAATCCGGAACTGTGGGCGCCACCTGCTACCGGGTGTCCAAAATTTCACGGGCTTTTTATACCGAGAGGCGATCCGAGGCGTATCGAAGATCCTTGATCCTTGATTTTTGATCCTTGGAGAAACATCCATTACCCTTCTTTGTATATTAGGTAGTATACTATAGATCTTGCGATCGTCCTTGGTGGTTCATCGGGATAAGCGCGTGAGTGGCACGGAGCGCAGCATCCGTGCATCTCGTAGAAAATCTCGAGTCACGCGAAGCATGCGGGGAGGAGAACCCGTGTACCACGTGAGATTACACGGCAGAATCCGCAAATGACCGAAGTTAGCTCGCGTTCTAATTGCAAATATGACTTTGCTTAAATCTCCCCCTTGGCAGGACTCACTGGAAAGACTGCTGGAGATGTCCTCGAAGGCTTCCAGAAGCATTCTGCTTTAGCACACCGACCCCTCGTGGATGAGATTATGATCACTCGTTATGGATCTCGCATTAGTTCTTCAGCAAAGCAACACGACGCGTATTTTATCTTCAGTGTTGAGATCTTCGATCAGGATGAGTGAGTGGAGCTATTAGAACTTATCAAAATTGGCTACAATGCCTATATATAGGAAGTATAAATTTATTCTAATAAAATATTGCCAATTATTCTGCACTGCATCTTCTCACGGAATTCTCTCCGTAAAAGTTCAAACTGGATTCTGAATTCCGAATAGGATTTTTCTGGCTCTTAACTGCCAAGACGAAACATTGACATGGCGTGAAGTTATTTGAGAAAGGTTAGGAGGTGAAGGAAAAGGAAGAGAGAGATAGAGAGAGAGGGAGTACCGTTCGAATTGCAACATCGATCTGATCTAGAATATTGGTTCGTCTGGATCAGCGAGATCCAACGGATCTAAGGAAGGTCCGTTCATAAGCCGAGCGCCAGTCCCGCCTTCCTTCTTGCAGTTTTCTCGCGTTTCTTATTGCATAAGATCAAGTGAACGAATTTCATGAATTGTCCATGCCAGGATCACGTGCCGTATTGGCTAACTGTACAAATTCTGACGTTGTGCACGAGTATTAATGGCCTCCAGCCGTTACGGACAGAGCGCGTGCTTCTCTTCTGGAAAATCGCGTTCGATCCGCGACAGTATTGACTTTGGCCGCTCGAAACTTTCTGCGGTTCTGCTCGAGCGTCGCAGCGAGTGCGCCTTTACGAAAAGGCCGAATGGCCCAAGTGGCCCGAGAGACGGTGAACGGTGGCTGGCAGAGCGAATGCGTGGCTGGAAGATCAGAGGAAATCGAAGGAAATTCGAAGATATCGAAGCAGATCGAAAGGGGTCCATGGAGAGAAGACGTCTAACGGTACCAGTGCGTCGCACGAGCCGCGGATTTAGACTCACTCTTGGCTCGGTGACTTTTTTCTTACCAAAGAATCCTCCTTCCCGCAGCTTGCTTTTTCTTGACGCAGCAGGACGAGGAGGTCAGCCCGCGCCGCGATGTTTCGAATCGCCTTTTCACGCCTCGGGCGCTATCCTGCTGTCCTGCGGAGGCTGCAGCCTCCAGAGATGCCGGAGAGACTAGGAGAGCGGCTAGAGAGACGTACGATTCGACATAGCCCCCTTCCAATCGATCCTCCCTCGCTTCTGCCACCTCGATTTCGCTCGGCCTGATCGGATCGATCGATCGGTCGAATGATCGGCAGATCCGATAAACGGATAGACACGGCCGCTGCTCCTCAATCCGTTGTACAGTTAGATGAACTGGAGTCTCATTGGAGGTGCCTAGGAGAGCTCGGAGCTGCAGTGGGCCCAAGGAAGCCGTTCGTCGGGGAAACGCGCGACAAGTGGAGCATGCTCGAGAGTATCGATACACACGGATGACTCTCTCCAGCCGTTGGAATCGAATCGGTTTTCTCTTCTTCCTTTAGGACTTGCAGGACCTGCATGACGTGGGATGGATTGATCTCTAGTCGGAAAAGCCTGGACACCCATCCACCTCGTAGGTGCTGACGCGCATCCTGGACGCATCCTGGATGCATCCTGGACGCATCGTTCTGGCAGCCGGTGCGGCTCAAAATTGAATTTTTTGCCAAACAATTAAAAGCCGAAGCGGCGCGCGCGGTGTCCACGAGCAACAAATCAAACGGGATGGTAGCGGAGCGGGCGGACTCGCGCGCAGGCTTGCCAAAAAGAAGGAAAAGATCAAGGCAAAGGGAAAAAGGAAGAAAGACAGGATCACCCTGGAAGGAGGAGTAGCTATAGAGCCAACCGAGGAGGACCAAGGAGAATCGAGGAGAATCCTGAAGAATGGAAGAGAATCGCAAAGGAAGGTGGTACCGTGGCTGCTGTCAGTGGTTGCCAATGGTTACCAGACTTCCGAGACTCCCCAGGCAGCGTTCACCAGTGGTGCTTTTCTCGAGTATCCTGGCTATGTCGGTCGGACGTGTGTTCCCCCCCAAGGAGGAAAGGGTGAATTGCTTGACGAGGAAGGACAAGGAGAGGGCGGGCACGTAGAAACTGTCATGGCGTTCCAGGGCGTCCCAGGGCGTCCCAGGGCGTCGCAACCCGCACGACGAGGAAGCCAAGTCGCCCTAGGGCCGCTTTGCCAAACGGATTGCGGCACTCTTATTTCGCGGCGCGTCCGTCTTTTGTTTTCCCTGGAGGAGCCGCTTTTTTGTAGTTGCGCGTGCGATGGGAGGGACTGCACGAGAGGGCGCGCCGGCCAATGGGAGCACGAGGGCACCGCCTCCTCTCGGAGGACCGACCACCATCGAGCGACCTCCCCGACCTCGCTGGGATCCTCCACGGGTCCTCCCGATACCGCGGCCTCCCGATCCTCCCAGCTCCCGTGCCGGCTCATCGCCGCCGCCGACTCTTCTAGCCTCCTCTCCTCCTCTCCTCTCCACCTCGTCCTTCGTCCTGGCTCCAGCGACCCTCTCCGGACCTCTTGCACCCCCCGGCCTCCGTCAGCCTCCGCCAAATCACCTCCCGACACCCTCTCGAACTCCTGAGTCGCTCCGGCCAACGGTGCGTCGGGAGGTGCGCGCATGGGCATCACCCTAAGGGTGCAACCCGGCTGGCAACCACTCCCGTCGCTCTCAGGACAGTCAACCCTCTCTACCCCACTAGCTACCGTAACTATTTGAACGGGCAACCACCCCCTAGTGCTAGGAACCCTCTATCCTCCCTCGTTCGCCAGTCGTACAACCAGCTCTTGCCTCTTCTCTCTGGCTATGCTCCGGAGGCTGTTTTAGCTGCACTGACCTCCACCCCTGCACTCTTGTACTCCCTTCTTAAATAACCCCTCACTTGGATCCTCCTGCAGCCATGTCTTTCGCGGATCCCACAGGATCCCCGCAGAGGCTCCTGAGGGAAAGGGTGGGCCGCGCATGGTCATTCTGCATCAGGGTGCACGCCCTCCTATGCAATTTCATTTTACAACCGATATCCAGCCGTCCCCCTTTCCGCGTAACGACTCTGGCATCGTTGTACTGGCAACCATTTCCATGTGTCGCATACGACACAGGCCCATTTAATTAATTATGTATGACTGTGCTACGCAGCTGGACGGCCACCAATCACCGTTATCACGCGCTGCAAGAAAAAGAATTACGAACCACCCTTGGCTATAGGTTACGATCTCTGCCACACCTAATGATTTTTTCTAAGTCCCGCAATCCATTGACCATTGACCAGCAGTACTTCATTGGTAATGAAGAAAAGACTGAGAGACTGTTTTATGCTGATGGCAAATGAAAAATCCCGAGTCTCGCCTCTGCTGTGTCTTTCTCCCGTGATAAAAACCACAAACATTGCTGGAAAGGTCGCGGAACTCTCATTCCTTTCCTTTTTCTCGCCTCATTCTATCATTCTTCTCGCCTGATTCTCTCGCGCTATATCTCCCACTCGACCGGACTGGACCAAAAAATTATGACGAATCGCTGTGACTCTTCTTGCTCGGGAAAGTTTCGGCCATTAACCCTGACCTACACTGACTTTTTGGTACGTCCGACGGAAGCTACAGCGATGATTCGCCAATGACGCTGAGGACCAACCGGCAGAGTTCTTCGGACTTGGAAGGTGTCAGGTGCGGAGGCTGCGTAATCCTAAAGGAGCATGGCATGTCTAGAGGGAAATGAGGGAAAAATAAAAAAGTAATGTCTGATCGTCCTGCAAAGAAGGAGAATTGTGGGAAAAAATGGTCTGGCGAACGAAGCTAGACGGATAAACGAGCGAGGCGGGTTCCTCCATCCGCTCGAATGTCGGTCTGTCGGTCTGTCGGTCTGTCGGACAGCCAAAACAAAAAAGCCCCGTCGACGGCCTTGAACTTTGGGGTTTGCGGCTCGAACTCCCCCGAAAAAGCGTGTCGCAGTTTTTCCCGAAGTCGCAAGAGGAGAGAGTGTGTGACTGCGGGTCCAGGAGAGAGAGAGAGAGAGAGAGAGAGGAGAGAGGGAGAGGGAGAAGAGAACCAAGGCAGCCAGGCAGCCGCCACCGACGAAATGGCACTTCTTACAGGCTACTTGTTAGGTCGCTCCAAGGTGGGACCCCAGTGCTTTCTCGTCGTACTCATCCTCGTGCCGGTCCTCCAGCACCTCGCGACCCTGGAAAAGACAGAAAGGAGTTGCGAGGCGAAGGGATGAGAAGAGAGAAGCAGTGGGTTCCGCTGCCGGAACGGGACGACGCTGCACCAAGATTTGTGGTTATAGCTTGTTTTTGGTCCAGTGGCGTTTGAGAAGGGGTTGTCCGCACTCTTATTCTGGCGAAGAAAGTGAGGACGAGGGTTGAGCCGAAGAAAGGCTCTCGGCGCGGGAGAGAGGAGACAAGGTCAGGGCTGGGGATGTCGTGGACCTAGAAAGAAACTGGGAATAACGGAGAATCGCTAAGAGAGACTGCAGAAGAAGAGAGAGAGAAGCCGTTGGCCCGAATGGTTGAACATAAACATTCGGCATCCCCTCGGAGATCGTAGCGGGGGTGAATTTCTCCCTCAGGTTTTTTCCAAGCCGAAGAAAAGAGCGAGGGATCCGAGTCTGTCTGTTTTAGGCTGCGATCGGGCACGGCGGTTGCCCGCGGGGCTTCACGATGAGGAGGGCAGCTTTTTGCCACGTGCTCGCCACGACCACGACCTTGCCCAATTTTCCGCTCGATGACGACGTGCACGCCGTGTTGCGCTTCCATGCTCTTGCAGAGCGTCCCGATGATCTACCCCGAGGACAAACGCTCATCGGATGGACTGCACGGACTACTCCTTCAGTCTTCTCCAGCCTTTCCCAGCCTTCCTCTGCATTCCTGTCCTCCGCTCTGCTGCTCCGCTGCTCGCTGCACTTTTGCCTCGCTTGGCAATACATTTTCTTTACTGCTCTGGAATTCATGGGAGCGCTGAAGCCAGAACAGAGTCACAAGCTATTAAAGACCCTTTCAGCATTGGGAAGGAATAGAAATAGTCTTTGAAGATGAGAATATGCTCGTCAATTGGCAAGAGCAGTCCACAGGAATCGAAAGCGTAAAGTTAAGAGTAAAGAGTAAAGAGTAATAAGCAAGGAGTAATGAGCAAGGAGCAATAGGGCAGGGGGAGCCCGGGATCCTAGCTCGTTTACCCCTTCCAGGAGCACGTCGGCTCGATCCCCACCAGCATCGCCAGCAAGTGGCGAAGGACCGTCAAAGGCAGACCCGAACATAGCCGAGGCCGTCCGAGCTCGACCGATCGCCCGTTCGAATCCCGGCTCCCGCGTCAGTGTAGAAGCCGCGTCCGCGGTCCACGGTTGAATTTCCGGGCGATGCAGAGTTTTTTGTTCCCGCGGGCAGCCCCGAGGTGAATTTCGCGGCGGGAAAAAGTCGAAACAAAAAAGAAAGTACGGCGCGCGCGCGCTCACGCAGGTCATCTCTCTCCCTCTGTCCCTTTTTCCCTTCCCGGTTCCTTCTTGTGTCTTTCTCGCACTCTCGCACACTTACACCCCCTAGCCCTCTCTCTCGCTCTCTCTCTCTCTCTCCCCTTCTGCCTCTCTCTTTCTCTCTGTCACACAAATCCAATCGCCCCAGACCCCCTCGTACCCCCTAGCATTTCATTCAGAAAGAACGTCCCTCGACTTTGCACAAAATTCGAAAAGCTCTGCTCTCCTCGACCCCCATTGCCAAGGCAATTCTTTTCTGTCCCTTGCGTTCGTCAAGCTCGCCATTTTGGTCTCGTCGGTTCCTCGTCCTTGGTCCGGGTGCCATTCCGGAAGTGTCCTACCTTTCCTCCCTGTCATCCCCCGTGTCCCAGTGCTACGTTTCCATTCTGCGGAGTATCGAGGTAGACCCTTCAGACACCCCCTGGCCAGTCCCCCACCAGCCCCGGCCCTGCGAGCAGCAGCATCACCACCAGAAGGGGTACTCTCGGAAATGAGATGATCGCCCCCCGGAAAACTCGGAAGTGCTTCGCCAGGAGGATGACGGTTGTTCGTTTCCGGCGTGACATTCCCGGCCGAGGCCACCAGTGGCTACGAGGACTTTGAACGTTTCCATTAGCCAGTGACGTAGAACGCCGTGCGCGGTGCCCCTGGTGAACGTTTCCGGGATTTGATATTATGAGATCGTGCGAGTCCAGTTTCGCCTCCCCATTGATTCGCGATATCAACGCTTCCTTAGCGCGAATCGCACCTCTCGCTCCTCGTCCTACTTGGCCGATTTCATTGATTCGAATTCGATTTCGAGTTAGCGATCGATAGAAGAAACGGCTACGACAGCCTGACGCTACCTTGGATACGTCAACTTGTATGCGTAGGACTCCTCCTGATAAGGATTCGAAAGTTGACAAGAGGCCGGAACTCGGAAGCTCCAGAATCCTGTGCACTTATTGATTGCACGTGAACGGGATCGGGAAAGTGCAATTGCCTAGAGAGTGATTTCACGTAAGGATCAAGGCTAAAGGATATAGCTACGAAGAGAAACTGATAGAGTGCGGAGGCAAGTAGATTAAAGGATTTGTTATTCCAGGAACTAGAAAAAGTTGGCAGTGTTACGTTTCGAAGAATCTGCGAGAGAGAGGAAACTCCGTCCTCGTCGACTCGTCAACTAAACTTGTGCAATAATTTAAAGCGTTCGCCGGATAACGTCGTGCCGATCACTCCCTTAAGGACTCGACGGAGTCGCGAGGATCTTCGTAGGGCCAGACTCTGAGCTTCGAGCGGAGCGAAAGGGACGAAAGGGACGAAAGGGACGACAACGACGTAGGTGCAATAACGCTCGCAAGAATCTAGTCAAAGAAGAAGCAGCGACAGCAAGGAGAATAACAGAAACGGAGGATCAGGAACTCCTTGAGAAGCAATATACACGGAGGACCGACTGATATTTATTTCAAGTATAGATAAGTCGAACGTTAAAGTCGCATTCCGCCAATGGTCGAACTTGAAAATATAAATCTCCCTTTCGGATTCGTTGTATTGTCCTCGAGTGAATGTCGGCTGCGAAAACAAACCTGGAGAAGAATCGAGTGTAGATAATCTCACTGTTATCTCATCCGAGCTGCGTTCGACTCGTAGATTTCGCAGCTAATCGCCATTAGAGAATTACTTTGTTTTGCCACGAATCATTGGCATTGGCTGCTCTTTGCTTTTTTTCCTTTTTTTTCCCCTTTATTCGCACCTGTGAGGATAGCCCTCCCTCCATTGCCGCTAGTTGGGAAGTCGCCACGCGAATCGTTCAGGGTGCCGTGTTTGTTTGGCCTATGAGGTCACGCGGGACGCTTTTGTTATCGGACCCACTAGGGCTCTCGAACGTGTAAAGAAAGACAGGTCGGGGGATTCCTCAGTAAAAAGGTGAAAGCCACGCGCGAAGGACTATTGCGATACGATCTTAATAATCGTGTAAAATCAATTAGTTTTCGGCACCGTTTGATTAGCGTTCATTAAATAGATCAAGTGTAGTATCGGCGCCGTTACGCTCTTACGTTACGTTTGGCGTATCAAGGATTGTTACGTGCTGGACACGGATCGAGTGATTAGTGGTGATTAATTCGCGGGACTCGAATATCCTACTGCTAGTGAAAGACTTCCGGTCTAACTTGTGGACCATCATTGCCGGATATCAAGGACCAATACGGACGGCGATTAAATCGTATCGTATCGTAAGTGCTGGATTGTTCGATAGTGTTAAATCAGTAGTGATCGTGCATCGGGAAGAGCAGATCGGCAGGTGCTGCTCGCGTGAAAGAAGATCGGCTGCGTCACCACGTGGACCAGGTCGTTTCCCGGTATAGTGAGGTGCAAAATTTTCGAGCGGGAAGACCAGGAAACTCTTGAAAAATTTCACCGACCCCGAGCACGATGTACCCCTGGTACCGGGAGAGCGTCGCGGCGGCCGCCGCCGCCGGTCTCGGCGGTCCAGTCGGCGTCGTGGGATCTGGATTCTGCTCAAGTGCACCAGGACAGGGTGCGACCACCATCAAGACGGAGAGCGGATACTCTGACTGCATGTTGGCCCTCGACTACGTTCAGAGCAAGGTGAGTCATACTTGGAAAATATTTATATTTTGTTTTGTTCGTTGACATCCAATATCTTATCGCTTCGCGTGTCCACGCAGCCTCCGTGCTTCGATGTCGTATTTACTCTCGGCTTTTATCACATCTATGGATACAATTCCGTTTTCTAATCTACCAAAGAAGAAATCGCTCAGCCAAGGCGATTTTTCGTGCCCACTATTTTTCCTTCCTTTCCTGACGCTAGAGGAAAATTCGAAGAATTCGAGGACCGGTAACGCGGTACCAAGTGGCTCCAGGGACTGCGCCACAAACGCTATAGTTGCTCTTTCTTATCTTTGCGTTGTCCTCTTCCGTTAGGAAAAGTTGAGTAAAATTTAAAAAAGAAATGCAAATAGAACAGAAGCATGAAAGAAACGCACTATACGTGGAAAAACTTTTTGTACCTGGTGAATTGGTGATTGTCGCGCGTGCATGCTTGCGTATGTGTGTGAGAGAGAGAGAGAGAGAGAGAGAGAGAGAAGAAGAAGAAGAGAGAGTGAGTTAGAGAGAAGCTCATAAAGACCAAACGAAAGAGAACTTTATTGGCTTGGAGGACAAAAAGGCTTTGAAAGTGCAACACACTGCTGCCGGTTTCCCCTTCGGGCCGTCCCACCACTTTTCCGCTCGACAGCCATAAGTACGAGCGTTCGTTAAACTCGCATAAAAAGGCGGTATTATCGTCGTTTGCGGTTCAGCCTTAGTCCTCATCCTCGTGCCGAGACTATCGGTAGTTTCAGCATTCTTACTCGTTTCTTTTAAATCAATCAAACTTGTTTACAATAGCATTAATTGCGTACGGAGCGTCTGATCACCACAGGCAGCCACCACTGAATCCCTGACCAGCCTGTCTGGCGACTTGGAGAACTTCTCTCCTTGCGATAACCGTCATTCACGTGTTCCCTAAAATTCAACCTTTTTTACCCAGACTCACGTAGAGCATCCCCAAAGGAATCGAGGGGTTCTCGGATTTCATTAATTTTCATAAATCAGAATAAAATTAACTGGCCGTGTTGATTTTTCCGCTCGACGTGAACCTTCTTCTCGCCCATCGTGCCCATCGAGCCCATCGAGCCCATCGAGCCCATCGAGGGTTCCTACTAGAAAAACATTATAAACTTGTTTCGTTACCTTACGCACAGCTGACTATTAGATTAAAACGATACCGTGTAGTAGCGTCAAGAACTTTCTATTAGCCGGAAATATTCTGAAAAATGGATTCTACTCGGGCTAATGCGTATCATTTGAATATAAAAATCTTTTGATTCAACTTAAACGTTTATCTACGACGTATCGAAGGGTGATAGGGTTGATAAGATAGGAACAACGCAATGGGGCAGGAAGGGACGAAGAGGGTGGTTTAGTAACCGTAGAAGAGTAGGACGGTGTTAGAACACGACTTTGACATTTCTTTAGAGTTCTGCGTGGAAGGCGGCCATTGGCGCGGCGCGACAGTCACGTAAAAGGCCACACTCGGACAGGTTTCCAAATTTGGTTGGCGAGCCGCGCGTTTTTCACCGGTTTTTCAAAAATGGTCTTAGCTCCTCCCTCGTCCACGTGTCTCGTGCACGGTCAGCCAAGTTCAAGGCGCATAACTTTGCTTAGCTGATACGCTCGAGTAGCTGCCTTTAGCGGAAGTGCGCTTGCACCACAGTAGAAGTGCAAACGGAGGAACAGGCTTTTGCCGAAAGTCAGCGACTTCCTGTCGATTGACAGAGGACGAACACCGACTCGATTGAAATGATTCGTTAATGGGGATGCGTCCTGGCAGTCGACAATTGATAATTGGCGCAGGCGAGACTCGACATGCAGTCGTTCCATTCCCTGGAGTCTTGACTGGTACCACTGGTACCACTGCTACCACTGCTACCACTGCTACCACTGGTTCCCTGGGAAATTGATAAAAATGCAATATTTCCTGCACTGGTGCACTGCTGCACTGCCTCGTTGAATTCCTCAGCAGGATAGGGTGTCCCTGGTGGCGCGCCAATACAGGAGGAAACGTTAATGACGGTCGCGCACTGGCCCTGAAAAAAGGATCCCGTGCTTCTTCTGATATTGTTGAGGCACAGGTTGGTGGGCTAGGGGCAATAAACAGAGAGCAAGGGGATGCGAAGGAGAGGAGTGCTAGAAGAGGGAGAGAGAGAGAATAGTCAGAGAATACAGAGGAGGCAGGATCATCGAGGAGGCAGCGAACGGCGAAGAGCAACGAAGAGCAACGAAGAGCAACGAAGAGCAACGAAGAGCAACGAAGAGCGAAGCCACACGAAGCAAACGGGATAAGCAAGAAGACGAAGGCTCTCGGAAAGGCTCGCACTCTCATTGGTGGGCGTGTCGCAGGTGCGCGTGGGTGGGGGGGCGTGGTCCTCTCTCCTGATTGGATCGGCCCCTACCAACACCGGAAGTGGGGGCAGCTCGGCTTCGCAAAAACAATATCGCATCGCGCGCCCCTGCAAAAAGCTGCCAGGTGGCATTTCGCCCTGCTCCAGGGTTAGTGCCTCCTGTGCCTCCTGCGCCCACTGACACGCACTCACGCACCGCACCCATGCGTGTCTCTGTCTTGGCAGCTACCTCATCGCTGTTCCCGCGCCTTCCTTTTCCCTCCTTCGGACACTCGCTCTCCCTGTCCTCCTCTGCTGGGCCAATGCCGTGCTACTACCGTCTTGAACCTTACTCCTCGCGGGACACCCTCTAGCCGTGACGCGCTCTCCCTTTGGCCAGTCACGCAGCCAGCAGAGCGTAGCGAAACGATAAGACTCCAAAAGGTATGAAAGGAGGAGGATGCACGTAGGTGAGAGCAAAGGGCAGAGAAGGGCAAAGAAGGGCGGTTGGGGTCGGGCCCAGTATGTGACGTAATGACAGTCGAAGCTAAGGGATTCGGATGGCGGCACAGTTGGCTGACTGTGCGGATATCGTAACGGCGATTAAATCGAAATTGTATAGAGAGAACACGAGCGCGTGCGGTCCCGGGGCACAGCTATAACTCTCCCGATATAAATTAATTAGATAATTAATCGTGTAATGGCTTTAATTGGGCCCTGTTAAGTGTCAGCGGCCTCTCGAAGCGGGCCCCTGTAATCTTCCTGTTAGCATCTGCTCTCCTCCGACGGATCCACCCGCACTACCCCTTTCATCTCCTACGTCTCTTCTCTCTTCTCTCTTCTCTCTCTCTCTCTTCGCTGTTTCTCCTCTCCAGCCTCCCAGGAGCCAGGCTACACGCCGGGTCCTTCGCAAACTTGTTAGATTCGAGATAAGACGAGATTTAGCAGATCTGATATCAATTGATAGCCGGTGCGCCGGCCGTAATGCTATCTCTCCGTACCGCGTACAGTCCCACCGTTCTCTCTCTCTCTCTCTCTCTCTCTCTCTGTCTCTCACCTTCCTTCTCATTCTCCGTCTCTATCCCTTCGACGGGCCAATCGTGCGTCTCTCTGTCCGACACCGTTAGAACGTGACTACTCGCTGCCACACTTACTATTCCAGTGACGCAGCAGCCCATAGCCAATAATATCAGGAATCTCTCCCAATCGGTATAGAAATGGTAAGGGTAGCGCATTTAAGGGTTGCTTTCCGAACGTGCATCTGCCCCAGAATCAAAAGCACAAGATTGACGGGATCGGTCGAGAGGCGCCTCGCACAGGAGCCAGATGCTCGTAAGACCAGAAGCCGTGTACCATCGAAGCGCGCCTTGCGTCAAAATAGTTCTGCGTTTTACCGTGACGCGGCGTTAGCGACTCCCCGCCGTGTCGAATTGAACTTCTCGCTCCCTACTTCCAAGTCCGTCCTGATAAAAGGCCAAAGGGTACCAGTCTGCACGCATAACGAGTCTGACAAACGACTGTGCGCTACTCCAGCCTACTGTAGCCAGTATTCTAGGCCACGTAGCCTCTTGACGATATCGGATGGGCAGTGCGCGAGGAATCATGATCCACAGGTTAAAACGACGAGACTTTTCTGAAAATCCGGAAGCGCGAAAGATGCACAGCATCCCGTGAATCTTCATAGAGCAGGAGATGAAGTGCAAAGTGCAGTGTGCACTTTGACCTCGCCCAAGGTGCTATTCCCCTTTTATCAATCGAAATCACGTTTTGCTCTCGTTCCGATAAGAGAGGATGGTTACCCAATGTTCGTCTGAGTATTTGGGAAGTAGCAAAAGGTCAATGCGGTAACTCGCATGGAGCCCGTTATCTCGCGTGTCCGGGATTGTCCGGTTCTCTCTCGGTATTCCATGATGATTTGGATATTATCGTGCGGGAGACGCGTTAATACGAAAAATGCTAAAAATCGAGACGTCCGTGAGTCAGTGCGCGTCATCATTTAATATACTTAATGATTTGGATAAGGAGGAAGCAGGCCGTATCTTGTGCACCGTGTCGGCGCATTCGGGACTGTCGGTCAAATGCAAAAGTAGAATCGAGGGAGAAGCGAGAGTGAGATTAAAGAGCCGGAGGTAGCGTTAGGGATTAAACAGTGGCCTGCATTGTGAAGCTGAGGGGCGAAAGGGTGAGGGAGGGTGAGGGAGGGGGAGAGGGTAAGGACACCGCGTCGGACGCAGCGGAGAAGACGCGACCGTTAGTAGTAGTACGCATCACCGCAGCATCCTCAAAGTTACGACTCCATTAAGCCCGAGCTCTGCTAATTTTTTCGGCTTCATTTTGGCTCGCATAAAACAAGCTATTTAAAATGCAATGGCGTCGCTTACCGGGGACAAATGCCTCGGCGTCTTTAAGCGCCTCTCAGCCACTCTGTTCATTCCTGATTACGTTGACGCGTCCAAGAGACGTTTGGGACTCGAGAAGATCGACGAGGATCAGGAGGTTCGTGGGTCCAGGACTATTGGCAAGGATCGGAGGGATATCCAGAATCTGCAGGAAGTCTGAAGGATCGCAGGGGAATCGCAAGGAGATTGGCTGCAAACACAGAGGACGGAAGAGGACGGAAGATTAAAGTGCAATGGTGAAGAGCAAAGAAGAGGACAGAGGAGGTGAGGAGGAGAGGAGGGGGAGGACATCCGCGCCACTGGGCATCGAGACAGTTATGACTCTCCCCTGGCTCGTCAGTTGTTTTGTGGCTGTCTCGTTGCTCTTGTTCGAGCCGCGCTCCTCCGTTGTCCGCATCCCGTTTTGCTCCTGTTTCCAGCGCGAAGGATGCTTCTTCGTTTTTTTCCTTCGTTTCTCTGCTTCTCTCTTCTTCGGCCGAGCAGCCGCTTCTCTTTTTGTCCCGACTCACGAGGAGGATGAGGACGAGGACGTGGCGCAGCAGCGAGAAGCTGCGACGAGCGGAGAGGAGCGGCGGGAAGAGATGAACCTAGCAGAAGAGAAGAAGAGAGAGGAAGAGAGAGGAAGAGAGAAGAGGAGAAGATGCGTTGCGATGCCAGGAGAGCCCAAGGCACTCTTGAAAGGAGCCGACGCTCCGTACGGTAGCCGGTCCAGACTGTACCCAATTATTCTGGCGTGCTATACTAATGCCATGGACCCCCTCACTGTCCCATAATGCGATAGCGCTGTCTTTCGACATTAGGCCCTCTCCCCCTCCCACTCAGTCTTCGACTGACAATCAGACCAAAGCCAATCTTTTATCTAGCCCAATATTAATCTGCTTACGTAGAGCGGGAGATGATTCTTGTGGATGAACGTATCAATGGCACTGCGGGTGCTTTTTTGTTTTTGTCCTAAGACTGCTGAGAAGTCAATTTGAGTTGGTCAACCTAACCTAACATTATGAATATGACGTAATTGAAATCCGTACTGGCGCGTCTCTCCCGGCAGCTGACTTACTCTCTCTCTGTCGCGCATGACACTATCGTTTCTCGGTGATAACGAGACGCCCTTGTTTATCGGAGAGCCTGGGGAGCAAAAGACCACAAGAGCTGTTCGGATCGATTCGTTCTAAGGCACGTCTATTAGAAATATTTCCTAGAGAGACGTCATCTCGACGAAAGAGAAATTTTCGATGGCATCCATTTGATTTTTTTTCTCTTTATTCTCTTTCCATCCTCCCGGAGATTCTCGGCAGCATTGTGTCGCGATATCAATGCGACACGAAGACGTTTTCCGTCCTCTACTCTCTCTCTCTCTCGCACGATGTCCAGATACATGCGCGGAGGAGGGACGTAGGGGAGATAGGTGGCTGCGGCCAAGGCATTAAGGATTGTATTAATCAAGAACTGTCAGTGATTCTCTGGTGTGACTGAAACTCTGTCTGCCAGTATCTCGGAGTTCCGTCTGAGTGGTCCAGGGGTGGATATCAGAGACTAGGAGAAGACGCGTAGCGTAGGAGATGAGAGAACGAGGAGAGAGAGAGAGAGAGAATGGAAAGGGGGTTGGGACGGAAGCCAGGAAGCTAGGAGACGTCACACGGATCCGGACTCCTTAGGGTGAATCTCTCTGGCGATGACGTCGAAAAATGACGCAAAAAGTTACCCGTAGCCAGACTCACTGTCTCTCCATTTTCCCTACGGCCTAGTATACCTAGTATACACTGTACAGGCCTGTTCAATACTCTTGGAAAACACACCATCCATAAAACTCGTGGAACACACTACCACTCGAGAGAATGACTGCCGTCAAGAAGACTCTATACGTGAGGCCCCTTTGATAGCCATCTACTCTCTCTCTCCTTCTCTCTCTCCTCCTATCTGGTAGACTCTCTTAATCTATTTGATTCCGCTTCAACTTTGTCGGTCGTTCGACTCGATTATAATACCGGTACGGTCCTAAATAGGGCCGTGTTCAACAGCCCTGAGGTATTTCCAATATCCTGCAGGGAGATGAATCTCCCCGACTCTTTTTCTCTCCCTCTCGCTCTCTCTCTCTTCCTCTCTCTCCCTCGCTCTCGCACCAAGTTCCTCTATCCCTCTCCCTGTGCCTCTCTACACTTCTCGCAAGCGAGTTCATTCATGCCCGTTGGTGCCGAGGACCTTATTACGTCCCGGTGAATGGATGCTGGAGTAAGGCCCAAACTCGAACCGGACCTCGAAACCCTCTTCTCTCATCGAACTTCTCGATTCGGGCCCATCTTACTCCACTCACACCAGCTCGTCCTCCACTTCCGCTATCATCATCCTTCTTGGCAATTTCCTCCTTAACATGCGCCGCGTCCTGCCTGCTTCTCATCTCGAAATCCTCCCTGACAGGCCGCAGCCTCCGGCACCTGTAATTAACATGAAAACTCTAGGCAAACGTGTCGCTCGTAATTTTCTCATGGTGTCGCACATACTGAGTACGCGACGAGCACGTGTGTCGTTGCGGAATTTGGCGGTAAACAAACATTTATTATAACTGACGTTCCGACAATTATTACACATACACACACACACTATACATATATATTATTTAATTATTTAATCATCGAGGCGAACTTTCCTCTGGACCGCGCGCGATACGTACGATTCTTTTTACTCTCTAATAACGAGGAAATAACTTGTCTGGTGATTTTATTCTTGACGACGTGTGCCACATGTGTGTATTAAGTCGATTCTGTTATCAGTCTGAGGAATTTGAGTGTTATCGTTCGGGAGTTAACCTTTCGAACTCTTAACGGGCCCTTTTTCGAGACTTATCTCATTTTCGGGAATCCTTGACGCAGAGCGTCGGGACGTTTGCATGGGTCTAGTAGGTTGGGTAAGAGTAAAGCCCGCACGTGTGTATCACACCCTTATCAACGATTTTCTAACGTCTGTGAAAAATCTAATTATGTCTCATGTAATACGTGATGACGAGAGACTCTTCAGACTTGTTTGCTCTCGTAACTATTGGCAGCCTAACCTTGTCCTCAAAGTTATCGCATCAATTTCGGCCGTTGAGATACGAAGGTCCGTTATCGCGATCACGACTCGTCAAGAAAATAGTTAAGGCGATCGGCTACGTCACGATCGCATCGACAGAGCCTCCCACCTCTACCTGGCACCTCTAGGTCCTCCATATTAGATTTGAATGTTCGAACGTTAAGGCTAACCCAACTTGCGCGCATCGTTCTCGAGGATCCCAAATAGCCAATCGCGATTACCTGTGAACTGTGCGGAATAATTCTTTTGTTCTTGTTTTGCGCAATTGCCGATACCTCGAGTTCTTCAGGAATTCGGAAATATGTAGAACCAGCTGCTGGGCCAGCCTTTGGTTTGGAGTGCAGCCATCCCAGGAGGAAAATGTGCGTCTACCTGAACTGGACTCACAGGAACGTCAAGAAGCAAACACGTCTCGATCCCAGGATTCGTTAGGATCGATAGATCCAGGAAGAACATTCTTCCTCGAAGTGTCAGCATTGTGCTCGAGTGACGCAGGAAGAAATCCTGATCATTGCGTAGGCAGCAGCATCTCTGCAGCCTGACCTGCCGACGTGAACCTTTGACCGGTTTACCAGGAGGAAGAATCGTAGAGAAACGGAAAACGAGTAAAGGGGCTGTGTCAGAGGTCAGGATGCCGCTCTCGAGGCTACCTTCCGAGGATGGAAGCGACGGGGAAGGTGTAATGTCGCCTCCCAACTCCCCACCGGCTCGTAAGATCCTCAGGACAGGCTGCGAGAAGTATTACTACGAGAGTCCTGGCTACTTTTATCCAAAAGGATACTACAGGCTGGTGCGACGTTCCAGGACATTGTCACGGAGTCCGAAACCGGTAAGGAGGAATTGCTCTCGTTTTTATGGGCTCTCCGCAATTGTCTAATTTATCTTTGGTGGATTAACCAAGGATGTTTCTAATTGTTCCATTAATGAAGCATCCTGGACGGGATTGAGATTTACCAGGCATCTCAAAACGTTGCGCACGCTAGTGACATTAAAACTAGACGAGATTAGGCTGGAGGTGCGTGAGTGCGTGCGCCTTTGGTACCGACGAATGATTCATGAAAGCAAGAGAGAGAGAGAGAATCAGTGGTACCACGCGACTTCCGTGAATCTCGGTATAATTTGGTAGCGAAGATTTTGTAATTTCTTTGAAAACCGGTAATTTTGTAAGGTGCCCAGAGTGAAAGATTACGAATAGAATTGAATAGAGCTCCTAGATGCTATTCACCCCACTGAATCAATCTAGATTTTGGAGCATTCTTGTTAATGTTTTTGGAACGCGCAGTAGGATCGCGTGCATGCTCTGGGCGGGATTCGAACCCTAAGGCTACTCCGAGGTCCAAGGACTTGGCCGGTACTGAGAAAATCTCACCAACACTACGAGAGTCCGATTGGAGCGTCTCTCCTCTCTCGTAGAGAGAACCTTGACTTGTAGGAAGTGCGTTGTATGTCTCTCTCTCTCTCTCCACATACGTGTCTCTACGTGCTATATGCGCTGTGCACGCTCCGCGACGCGTTAGGAGCACCGTGCCTATGATACGACTCGACTCTTTGGTGCCTTAGCCGTAGCGTTGACCGAACTTAGGCCGCGATTGCTTCGGGGCGTAAGATGCACTTTTGTATATATGAGGATGTCCATCGATTGTCGAATGGCCAAAGAGGCCTCGTTAGTTTCGCAGGTTTAATGGCGAACACGCGCGTCCCGGCTGGCAGGTGCCTTCCATATCCCCTTTTAAACCGGCAGCGTTTACGTTAGGCCGCAAGATACGATCGGAACGGCTCGTTGAGGTGTACACGGGCGTCGCGACGCTATCGTTCGTCCAGTTTGCAGGATATGCAGTCAGTCGACGCCCAAAAGGTGGGGCTGGCATGCACCTCCACCACGCCCTTGCTTGCACATTTTCTCGATCGATCTTCGCGATCCCAGCGTGAACAAAGGACGGCCTCGAAAGGGATCGAGAGAGACGGACGCTCTCTTTTCCTCTCTCTCTTTCTCTCTTTCACTTCCCTTATACGTCACTTTGTGCCTTTCTGCGGAGATGGCTACTCTCTCGCTTTCCTCCTCTTCTCATTTACTCGCCGCTTCTCCTCTTCTCCTCTTTCCGTCTTCCTGGCGCGTCTTGGCTTCGCGCCTCGCAGACTTCACTGGGCTCGGTCCATTCATCCCATGGGCTGGTTAGAATCCGAGAAATGGGGAAGGCAGGAGGGGAGGGGGCGGGGGCGAGAGGAAAAGAAAAGAAGCGGCGAATACCGATGGACTCAGATTTATTCGCCGAGGCGTAACGCGCGCAACCCTCTGACCGGGTTCATGAGCTGCTTGGTTCGCCCGGTAATTATATTCTGCAAAAGTAGCAACCCTCGGGGCCGAGGGTGGCCGCCCCGTAGACGCCACCCCCTGTCGCGGCCGGAAGTGACGCACATCTATCTTGTCCTCGGGCTCTGCCGTGCACTTCCGCCTCACGGGGAATTCGAGAGAGGAAAGTCTACGAGTTTTCTCTTGGCTTCTTTCTTCGTCTCCTTGCCCCTCTCCTCCTCCTCCTCCTCCTCCTCCTACTCTTCCTTCTGCAAAACGACCAGAGAAACACAGAGGCAAAGAGATGCAGACAACTCGACGTTGGGCTGCTGCTACCGTGTCATTTAAATAATTGACAATGTTTACCAGCGTGCGTAGCTCGCACACGTGATTGGATTAGAGCCACAACGTATGACGAATAACTAATCAGTTGCTGACAATGAGTGGCCTCGTACGGGATGACCTACAGTGCTACCCCTGTCCCACCTTGTTCCTCCTCAGCCGGCAGAAGCGACACAGTTTCAAGTAGGCATAGGTAAAGCGAGGCGGATGAGGACGGTTAGCATCCAGTTGCAACAGCATCCAGCCTCCTTCGTAACCGATGATTAAGACGTCCTGCTAACTGAGAGCAGAATCACCACCACCCCCTACACTCCCAAGGAGGATGCAGGGGAGAAACAAAGGGAAAACGAATGATAGAGAGAGAAGGCACGACACTTCTCTCTTTCTCTCTCGCTCTCTCTCCTCTCTTGCTCTAATGGTTTAGGAGTCGTTCCGGACATTAGCTTCTGCGTGTAGAGAGAACTTCTTCTTTATCTTCTCTCCCTCCTTTTCTATTTCTCTCGTTCGCTGCATCGCCAGCTCCTTTACCTACCTGTCTCTCTCTCTTTCTTTCTTTCCTTCTTTCTTTCCCGGTGTCTCCCGATCCCTCGATCCTCAGGAACGTTGGACCTTTTGAAAAATGAGCCACGTCGTCCCCGAGAAATAAGAGTGTCATCATCATTAGCCCGGCGCGTTACACGCGGACGAGCTGGGCCCGTCGAGAGGGATGCGAGTGCGAACCTCACCCACGTATCCATGCATGTATATGTACAGGGTTATCCAACTCAAACGTTACCAGTCACGTTTGACAGTCGTCAAACGTGATTATGCGATCCTTTTGGTAGTGCAACGTTGAGTATAGTTTTGCAGTCAAGAAGAATTTGCATTTCTTTGTGCTTCAAAGGTGTCACGATGCTTTCTCAATTTCATGCAAAAATGCGAATAATTGTGCTATCGACCCATTCCGTTATGTTTAACAGCTCGAAAGTTATAGCAACTGACAACAGCGCCCACAGTCCAGTCATTTCGAGAAGGCAGTCACCCAGGATTCGGGTAATCTCTGTGTCTGTCCTTGTCTTATTCAGGTCGATCCGCATAAGATGCTCTTCCTCTCTCTCGCACTAAGTATAGAAGAAGCGTACAGTCTCGTACGGATACGTATCTCTTTACCGTGTTGCCGAAAAGTAGGAAAACTCGGAGTATGGGTCTGATGGATGAGGAAGACAGAATGTATGAGTGTGTGCATGTAGAAGGGAGACCAAAGACACAGCTACACCTCAAGGAAGAGCCTGATGGCTTTTCGGGGGAAAATTGTCGACGATTTAGAAAATTGTCTCCACTCGGGTCTCTGGCCGAAAGCCGACTGCGTCGTCGCCACTCATGGGAACCTCATTCGCATGAGAGCGACATACGAGGGACATCCCTCCGAACCCTCCGAACCTTCGGAACCCTCCACTCCTTCACTCATCACTCTCTTCTCGGTGATTTACACTTGGAAGAAAGAGTATCGCTGTCCCAGCAGCTACCAACCGTGCTGCGAGTGATTTTTGGGACATTTGGAGTAAATTTGAGATAGCAACCGCGTGCCTAGCTTCATTGTCCATGTCAGTCGAATTACTATCTCATTCCGGCCTCGTTGGATCCGCTTTGATGCGCGCATAATTATTTCCTTGACAATAGGTAACCGGCCGAATACTGTCACAGCATGCACTTGAGCGTCATAGGTCCCGACAACTTCCGGAAGTTTTGGCCATTATTATTTTCGGGTGTGAAAATATTTTAATACACCCGACACATGCCTCGGCGGGCCTCCTGTGTTCCTCGCTATTATCAGGCTCGCGATAAAGCACTCCATTTTTTTCTATCGGCCACTTTTTGTGGGTCAAACGCCTGTTTTTTTTTATTGTTTCTCTATGCATCCCTGGGCTCTTCCATCGTTTCAAAAATGACCATTGTGCACAGGCTACTTCCTTCCTTGCTGTCAGATATTAAAACCGCATTCGTATATCCCGTTGCGCAACACTCTGGCTACCCGTGATATTTGCGTTTCGAAATTTCCGAAGATTTCCCTGATACGTATACACATATTTCTCTCTCTCTGTCGCTCTCTTTCCTTCTTGCTCCCTATTGCGTCTCTCCTCCTCTCGCAGTTATCAGAGTGAAATCTTACGACGATATCGCGCACAGCCGGTTATCCGGCGGCGTGTTGCTCGCCGCCTCCGATAGCGATAATTAATCGTGGGGTCGGTGTAACGTAAACCGACGAGGCCGCGAGAACATTGCCCGTATACGGGAATAAGAGGCGAGTCTAATCTAAAGATTTTAATTAGCGTAATAAACGTAATGAGCCTAATGAGGATAGGAAAGGGAGGCAAGTTTGTAATTGCTGGAAGAATCAATGTAATAATGTATATATATATATACGTGCATTATAAAATCGCTGAGGTGCTCCACAAGAGAAAGAAGAGAGAGATGAGAGAGAAGGTTAGGATGAGAGGATAAGTGGCAAGAGGGACACTAAAAGGGAATGAGGACTCGGGGGGGAAGGGGAGGTTGGGCATAGGGAGTTGGGCCCCACGGATGGCATTGCCGTTGCCATTGGCATTGGCATTTCTACGCACTGGACTAGTCCCAGGTTTGACGAGAGATTGATGCCCGCGATTCTCCCGCAGCGGAGACCGCGAGAGGAATGGAGAGGAGAGGAGAGGAGAGGAGAGGCGAGAGTGGAGGAGAAGAAAGAGCGGGCCGCTAACCGTGTAAAAAAAAGAGCGCAGAGAGCGAAGGAAGGTGCGCGAGTGGACAAAAGACACCGCCCGGAATTTTGAGCGTCGGCGAACTCTCAGAGTCGTTCCCCGATCATCGAGTCTTCGCTCTGCAGTCTCGGTGTCTCCAGTAAAAACCAAAAATATTTTTCCCACTCCTCTCCTCTCTCCTTCGCCATACTTATTCCCTGCAGCAGCCGCTGATCGCCGCTTTTACCCCGTTATGGCCTCTTTCGCCCCACAACCCCAGCGACGGAAACAATCCTGATCCTCATAAGCCGCCGGAATTCCTGGACGCCGCGACTCCTCCAGGATTGACCGATTCCACTCTGCATTCTCTGTAATGCGAAAATGAATGTCTAGCGAAATTCTTTCGTGCTCGAGGAATGACGAAGTAGAGAAAGAAAGATGGCCGGCGATCAGAGTGCCAGCTGTCAATAGATACTTCCGAAGCTAAAGTCTTGTCGGGTAAACATTTCAGATACGGGAAGGATCACTGATTGATCATTTTACATGGTCCGTATAAGATCTTCTCCGTACATTAAGAAAATAGAGCATCACAGATCATTCACAGATTATAGATTCAAACCATATTCATTGTACGGGAAAGATCATTCTCAGATCAGTTTTGGATCCATCCTGTAGGCTGAAGTTATCCTTCGTAGTTCTTTGTGTGATTTGCTGTGAATCGTATAAATAAATTGAAGTACGGCACAGTTTCGCTAGTACCTGTGCGGGATCTTATATGGATCATGTAAAATGATCAATCAGTGATCCGTCCCGTATCTAAAATTTTTATCCGGGTTCCTTCTACTCGTAGGACGTGTGGAACGATGGTGGGATTGGAAGACGCGGTTAGTGGATCGGAAAATGGAGAATGGAGAACGTAGATAATAGAGAGGAGAGAGGAGAGAGGAGAGAGAAGAGAGAATGGCTGACACACGAGGTACACTCGTGTCGACGATTACGTTGCTTTAGTAACGGCAGGTCGCAGACACGGGGCATTGTCATTACCGGTCTCATAAACAGGCCTCGGGTTAGGCTTGGTTCAATGCCGAACCGTGATTGATCGGCAACATCTAACCTCGCTTTGCATGGAAGATTACGAAGCAGTAAAGATATTAGTTACGTATGCAAATGGGATATATCGTAAGATTTACAGATTGTGGCCGCCTTGAGAGCAATCGCTTCTATGACTTGTACAAACGCTGCTTATGACTATTTTGCCATCTTCACACTTTGCCACTTTATCAACGTGATTCTACTTGAGAGTCCAGCAGCGCATTGGCTCTCTCTTTCTCCCTTTCTCTCTTTCTCTCTTTCTCTCTTTCTGTCTGTCTAATATAAACATGCCTCTGGATTTCCCAATGAGAATAATCAGATTCACCGCGATAGATCAATGCGCGTATCATGTGATTGGCTCTGCAGACCAGATCTGCCAAACGCGATTATCTGCACGGGGCAAATTGTCACATTTTCGGGGAAGCTCTAACTTCGCTGGGGGTACGAGAGACTGGCTGCTAAGGGTAGTTTTCTACTCGGGGGTTGTTACCGCCACGCGGTTTGGAAGGTTACCATCTATCTCGAATGGGATTTGCGACAAAGTTAGTTGGCCACCCTTTATCCGCGGCGGATAAAACAGGGAGCCGGGTGCGGCCATACCTTCCTATCGATTTACCACCTCAGAAAGCAACCCCTGGAATAGGGGTTCGTACCTCCCGAACCTTCGTCCCAGACTATATGTGTATCTTTTCTCCTTCCTTCGTTCCTTCGGCGCATCAGTCACTCGCACTCTTGCTTTCCTTTACTTTCATATTCTTACTTCACTCTCCTGTCAAAGATTTGGCCACTCGCGAGAGAGAGAGAGAGAGGGAGAGAAATCGATTTATTCGACGAGAGAGAGAGAGAGAGAGAAAGAGCATCTTGGAGATGCGCAATGACAAAGAGAGCAGAAGAGGAAAGAGAGACGTCGCGTTTATCACGGTCAGACTCCTCGTAGACTGGAGATAACGCCTTGGATTTTGACAAAACTTTTTTGATCAATGTAAAAAAGTTGTCACGCACTAGCCTATCGCGCTGTTTTGACTCTACGCTTTTGCCTCTCTGTGCTTCGTCTCGTCTCTTTCTCCATTTCCATTCCGTGACCTTTCGTTTGAGCATCTCTGCGGCTGTACCAGGAGAATTGGCGCTCTCGCGCGCATTCACCAAGAGAGAGAGAGAGAGAGAGAGGAGAGAGTGACGGAGATGTGACGGATTACGTACACAGAGGTGGCTTCGTTGAGTACAGAGCGGCTAATCGTCGATCGATTTTCTTGCTTCGTTTGATTTTCGAGAAGGAGTCTGCGAGTGAGCAAGTCGACGTTGCGCTGCTACGCGGCCATCAGCTACGCGGACGAGATTCCTGCAGCTTCCCTTTGATTATTTTTTTTCTCTCCGTTTCTTGGGGACGCGGATGTCGCGGATAGGCCTGTTTTTCCTTCAAAATTATACTCCGCGAAGATTTAAAAAAATACAATCCACTTCACCCGGACGCGTCGTATTTTTTCAGAAAATACCGGCCCAGCCCCGTTCGCCCGGCGCTCTCGACCCGCGAAAGAATGGAAAAACAATATTTTGACATTTTGTTCCTCTTTTTTTTCTCTTTCGCTCTCTCTCCCTTCCATCCTCCCGCTGCTCTTCCATCTCGCTCTCTCGTGAAACCCTCTTCGTGGACTTCAAAATTTTTTTTCTACGGCATCCACCCTTGCCGATAGGGTGGATTCATAGGTTACAAAAGAAACTAGTAAGCTTCGCGAGAATCACGTAGGAAGATTCGTCTTCCCTGTTGGAAGTTTGATGACGGAGCAACCCTTAACGAGTAGAAGGCGTCTCCTCGAGAAATATCCACGCACTACATCCCCTTTAACAATGTTTTCGAGCATGTCCTCTTTAAAGGATGGGCCTTTATTTAGGCTGCCAGCATGAGTACAGCCGGTCTACAGTACGTCGTCTGTATACGCCTCGGAGTTCTCCCAACCTTTAGTCGGCGAACTCAACCACTACCACCACCACCACCACCACCACCATCACCACCACCTTCTCAGGGAGAAGAGAAGCGAGGGAGTGAAGGAGGGAGTTATCGATTAAAAAATGTCTGCCCTTCAAGACGGCCTAGGTCACGACCCGTCCGTCACACGTGTATCTAGATTCGCATTTTGCGTGTGCACACGCAACAGCTCCGCGATGCTTTACTTTCATCAAACGATATTCCACTAAAGAAAAAGAGGTCAGAGAGGTCCAGCAGAAACGTATGGCGTTCACAGTTCAGCCAAAGGGATGACCCAGAGAGGGTAACGCTATAGGATTGATCCTTTAGGAATACTCTGCTATATATTAAATTTCCATTAAAGTCTCAGAACTCATAAAGACGGATCTATTCTCTCTAAGCGAGTAGTCGTGCTCCTTGTGGCACTTTGCGGCGTTTGCAAGGAGCGTCGGCGATACACGGTGATGCCGTTCGAGTGGAAACTTGACGAATTTTCTCGGCAAGACGCATTTCGGCTGGTGCGTAGAGACGTCGAGAGTGCGTGGGTGGGTTGCGACAGGTCAGGAGCGCCAAGGAGGGGGTGGCACGCCGTTACGAGGCAGCGGGGTAGCTCGGGACGGAGTGGAAGCGAGAGTGAGAGAAAGAATAGAAAGAGTCAGAGTGGAGAAGCGGTGAGTGACTGAAGCGAAGAGACGGCAAGATTCTAGCCGAGAGGGAGAGAAAGACGGCGGATAATCGATAGACGCGGCTAGACGCCGCCCCAGACAACCTTTTACCTTAGCTTAGGACACCCCTAACTCCGACCCTAATGCTTCACTCGTTCTACACTCTCCGCGCTGTCCACTCTTCTGTGCGCCCACTAACGTGCCTAGAATTGCTCAAATTCGCCAATTGGGAATGACACGTCGCGTCGTTGCGGGTATGGAGTTTGGTACAGTCGCTCGTGAGCATCTCGCGCATCTCATTGTTTTGTAGGAGGAGAACTTTGGCGATATGGATTCATTAAAAATGGCCGTTGCCGAGCAAGTCAGCCGATCTGCGGGAGGATAATGCTAGAAAGGGAGAGAAGGCCCTACAGGGGCCTTGCTCTAAATGCGGGGCCCTACCTCTGCCAATGGTAGACTAGCGAGATTCTATCGGGATACTTAATTTATTATTTTATACGGCAGGCTAACTCGCCGCGTCGCAAACTAAACCCTCTTGTTTACTCCCAGCTAGTTGTTGCCAGCTACAACTAGGGAGTACTTCCCGCTAACCGGCCTTACTGCCATTTTACTACCTTATTCCTTATGATAAGTATATGTATACATGTTCCCCTGGCAATTTACTTGCTTACTCGCGTCAGGGAAAATCGGAATATCTTTTTGCTTAGGAATTCTTACTGCCCGGCCAATTGATACGTTAAGCAGATACCTCCTGGGTATTTAGGCTGAATTCGGGGATGAAATTGAAGAGGAGATTCCGGAAGCTGGAATCAGCACCGTTTCCGGTGAGGTACAAATGGTTGGGTACGAATTTGTATCACCGTACCAACCAACGGGAATAACGAATGGACGGAGGAGGTATCTGGTATCTGGACCAGCTAAGAAAGATGTCAAGGGGTCCAGGAGGTGAACTCTGCTTCCACCGTGGAATAGAAATACGAATTGGTGGAGGACGCAACTCCATGTGAGTTACTTCGGTAGTCGGACTCGCGATCCCTGGACAAAACCTACCCCAAAGCCAGCTCGAGAAGAGAATACAAGAAGAAGTGCATGAAAAAAGAAAAAAACGAAAGATAGAAAAGAGTAAGGCACCAAGAACACATAGTGGGAAAATAAGAAAATGCGAGAAAAGCCCCAGGATGCAGCGGAGACGGTATCTGGGTCGAGACACGGCGTCGCCGGCGTCTCGGCGCCAGGCGTCCTTTCCTCTCGGTGCTTTGGGAAAAACGAAAAGTATCGATAAAAAAAAATAAAGGATGGAAATAAAGAAACGCCCGATGAGGTAAAAGAAGCGCGAGCTAGAAATCGCTCGACTGTTTTGCAGGAGCGTCACTCGCGCGAGGGTCGCGGGGGCGGGGGGGGATTGTTTACGTAAAAGGGCTGCAGTGGGGTAGGATTTTCGCAGGAATGCGATCATGCGCGCCGCGACGCTCGACGTCGTAATCCTGGAAGGGCACCGCGTGCATTTCGCTAAAGTTAGAAGTTAGTTAGAGAGGAGTTTCTCCCCTGATCTGCATATCCGCACCCTTGCTATCCCTCTGCGAGGCTCCTCGTCCACCCTCGGGTTCCACCGCCATCACAACCACCCCGTTACATGCCCAACCACCCCCTCTGACTACCCCTGCATCGTCCCCCGACCGTTCAACAAGTGGTTCTTCAGTTTAGCAGCCGGCTTAGCGCTTCTTTAATTTTCACCCTCGCAAGGCAGCTTAACTCACCACCTACCCCCTTTCTAGAAGCTGAACCTCCCCGAGGACCACGTGACTATTCCTGCGAATTATCATTGTGCCTATGGCCGAGTATCCTTCCGTAAAGTTCTCAGCAACTCGTGGAATCCAAAGTCCAGGCGAAATCAAAGCGAGTCCTGCAAATTTAATTCTGGATAGGAGACACTGCGTATCCCTAAGCGCAACGGGATTTGGAAACTACTGTAGGATCTTCTCACGAGTCGGATAATGGTAATGGGATAATAATAAAAGGGAGAAGCGGACGAGACAAGTGACGCCCTCGACACCCTGCAGCCTCTCGAAATAGGGCCAATTGTCGAGAGTGCGTTCCTCTGGGTCCTTCTTCCGGGCGCCGCCCCGAAAACCAAAATACAAATAATATTGTCCCGCAAGCATCACCACTGTGCAGCGTGCGCTCTCACAGCCCTCACAGCCTCTAGAAACGTATAGGACCATTTAGCCAGGACTATACCGTATACGGTAAGGGCTGGCGCGAAGGGATCTGCATGTGAATGGGACGCGATCGTAATTGGGGATGCACCGTTAGCCCAAGTTGGACGAGAGCTGCAGTCGCCAGGGGTAGCTGAAGGAGGGTCACACGAAGTAGAGGAAATAAAATGAGGCAACAACAAGAGGAAGGAATCTCCAAAGTGCGCGGGGAGTCACGTTCGCGAAGCCGTTTGCTTCCCGCAGGATCCGGTGGCTGCTACCTGCTGCGATATACTCTGGAACAGATATACATCCTGCGAGGAAGGAGCATGAAGCATGGAGCAAGGATACGTGTCAAAATTGTCCTGGTCCTTAAAGCCTACGTGTATAGGCCATGTGTGTAGACACCTAGAGAACTCTGGTTGTAAACGGCGGGGGCAGTGCACCCACTCTCTCTCTCTCTCTTTCCCCCTTTTTCTCTCACTCATTCTCTCTCTCACTCACTCTCTCTCTAATTTAGAAAGAACGTGCAAACTGTTCCGTTGAGCTGCGTCAAGGTGAGATGAGGTTTCGGGGTGGCCATGTTGGTCTATGCTGGCTGAACGTGTATGTAGTAGCGTCAATGTAGTAGCCTAGGTCGCACACAGAAGTGTAAGGAAGGCTGCCATTTCTTTCTTCCTGTCCTTTTTTTCTCTCTCCTTTCTCTCTTCTTTTCTTTCTAGACTACCGAGCGCAGAGGCTCACGTGTGTTTCTCACACAGTCTCGCGAATCGATGTGCTAGGCCCCCGAGCATCCCCCGGCTTCCTTCGCCACCCCCTCCCCCCTCCGGCACTGCAAGGGGTGACTCTTTGAAAGGCTATAGCAAAGGCGAGCGCAGGCTGCACCGCGCAGCCACCCTCCTCTAGCTATAGCAATGCGCGCGGCATACAACCAAACCTCCCGCTCGCCCTTCTCGCCCCCCGACCTGCAACCCCCACGAACCCTCCCCGAGACCTTCTTATTATTTTCATTTTTCCAATTCGCCCGCGCCAAGGAAAATATCTATATTTATCTGTTTCTTCGCGGGCTGCGCGGCGGGCTTTTCTTTTTCCTCGATTTCTACTCGACCCTCCCCCTTGCTTCCCCTATCACGCGAGTTGCAGCTTTGCTATAGGGAAGAAAGAACCACCCTCTAGTTCTCTCTCGTTCTCTTTCCTTGGTTCTCCTTGGTTCTCCTTGGTTCCCCGACCCGATCTAAACCCCGCCGAGCACCGTCTTTTCCTCCACCCCCTACGTAGCCTGTAGCCGACGCCGCCGTCGTTGCCGCTACCGTCGCCGCCGCCGCCGCCGCCGCCGACGACGTCGACGGGAAAAAGGAAGTAAAAGATGCGGCGAAGCGTGCGCCTTTCCTTGGAAGCGAGGAGAGCGGCGGCTTCCGCTTCCTTATGCCCCGCCGCGGACTGCATCACCAGTCGCGCGGTTCGCCCGGTCGCGCTCTCTCATAAGAAAAATATCCTAGAGACCGAGAGACCCGGAGAGAGCCGGGATCTCCGCGGGAGATCCGTCAGCCTCGCTGACCGACACGGGACTGAGAGACAGTGGAACCCCTCCTCCTTCTCTTCCTACCCTCCCCCTCACCTCACCCTCGTCCTCGTCCTTATCCTCGTCCTTATCCTCATCCTCTCACCCTCTCTCACCTCCTGCCGGTTTCTGCATCTTTATCCTCTCCCGCGCGGGTCACTTTCCATCCCTCCCTCCCTGTGCTCCAGAGTCTTCGCAAACTACCATCCCGTGCATTTCCTCTGTCATCCCCTGTTGGCATCCGCTCTCTGCTGCTGCCCTTGCTGCCAGGGTGTCAGTGACAGTGCCAGTGCCAATTGCGCCCCCTCCATCCATTGAGCACTTGCCCTTCCGTTTCACCTATACACTCATTCACCCATTCAGCCATTCACCCTTTACGCCAAGTACCTCGGTGCTAACCTCGTGCCCCTTGATTCTCTACCCTTACCTGGCTCCCCTCGTTGGTCACTCTCCAACTCGCACACCTTCGTGTTCACCCTCGATTACGAGTTACCCTTAACTGTGCGAGAGTAGAGTCGCGCGCGCTCTTTCCGCCCTTCGCTACGTTTAGACGTAACGACGTAACGACGTAACGTAACGACGCGTACGAGTGTCCATTGACGGATAGTACGCGAGACTATCTACGCGTACTGGTAAAGTATACGAGGGATACCACTGAAGGAGAAGAAGAAACCGGAAGTCCACTGTCAACCTGATTGAGGAATATGGAATAACGAGAGGAATGATACATCAAGGGATATTATGGACCAGATCCTGTTGCGAGTTTCTGCGATCCCAAGAGTTTCTGTAACTCTTGGCTCTTGGCACGAAAGGATCGTCGTCCTGGAGGCGCGAAGAATCGTCAAAGGACTATGCAGGAAGGCGATGCAGAAAGGATCTTATTGCACTCTAAGGGATCCCGAGACTCCCGGTGATCCTCTGAAGAAGGTGGATGCTGTCTGAAGGTTGATTTCTTGACTATTCGTGGGAATGTGCGCTAGAATTAGCGTGTCGTCGAAAGGGGTGAAACGAGGGTGAAAGTGTTAGAAAGACGAGAGAGAGAGAGAAAGATAATAGATGGAAAAATAAGAAATCACTAGAGCGACATCCTCGTCCTTTGAAGAAAGGAAAAAAAGAGCCGCGAACCGGGAACACGAAGCACGCTCTCTAAAGATTATTAACGAGCAACCAAAGTTCCTATTTTTCACGGTAGCGCAGTCTTAGTTTAAAGGGAAGAGGTTCTGGTTCTGATTCTGGTGCTGGTTCTGGTTCTGGTTCTGGTGCTAACGAATAGACGATTAAGAGTAAGAGAGAACCAAGTGAAAGTGAGGAAGAGCTGCGAAAGCATAATGAAATAGGTAGAGGGGTTGAAGGGGGGAGGTGTCTGAATTGACAGCACGTTGAAACCTCGTGGCCGGGAGAATCTCCCGCGATAATTAGCCGGCCAATTAGAAGCAGCCCTGCGTAATAAGCTGCGCGTGAAAAAGTTCCTAATGAAAATGTACTTTTGAATTTTAATAATACTCTAGTGATAGCTTATGATAAAGAGTCTAACGGATTGTGACTGGTCGCCTTGGAATTACTGGGAGTTGGGATAGCGACGGGCACAAAGCTGTCACTACACTCGCCAGCCCTGCCAGTTCGCATTCGTCAACGATAGCTGTAAGACAGTTGAGATTAATTATTTAAAGAGTCCGGGACACGCACTCTTCTCGCTCCTTCTCGCAGCATCCTTAAGGACCGTGCATCCGGATTAATGGAAGATCGATCCGCGGGAGAAGAATAATAAGTAAAGAATAAGCTCGCTACGTCCCACGGTTTCACACACGCTGGGCCATAATTGGAAAGCGAGAGAAGGACATCTTAGAGGATCCTTAGGGAGGGGAACGCAAGGGAACAGAAGAATAAAGGACAAAAATTGGCGTGTCCTCCTTCGGGAATAAAACACAAAAGCAATCCTAACGTCGTTAGACTGTTTTAAAGAGCACTAACGAACGCAACTAAATAAGTAAACAGATATACAGATATTATATATATACACACATAAACATAAATCTATATATATATACACATCCAGCCAAAGGACTCATATACTTTTATACATATACGTTATATACACGTATATCGAGAGAAGGATACAAGGAGAGCGAAGCGGAGATCTCTAGAAATATTTCGCTAAAGGCTTTACGCCTCCTACGTGTCCTCCTCTTCATCATCCTCCTGCTCATCTTCATCTTCATCCTTTACCTTTTTATCCTCTTATTCCTGACATTGGAGATTGTGCGTTCGCTCCTAAACTCTACGCAAAAATTGTTGAATTCGCAATCACAACGAAATTGATAAGTCCGCTATCTCGAAGGAATAAGGAATAGGGATTAAGGAACAAGGAACAAGGAACAAGGAAGGAAGCCGGCGACTCGCGAATCGAATGAGCGAATCAAGAATAAGGCTGGACGATAAAAGGAGGTGAAGGGTGGAATAGTAATAATAAGAATAATGTCTACGGTAAGCGTCGTGTCGAATTCCTCGGTGGAGGTGGACACTGACTCCTCGAACGACGCTTCGAGCAAGGAGGAGGGCAGTAGACGAGATGAAAAGTTCATCCTGCCAAATGATCTCTACAAGAGTCTCCTGGCGAGTGCGGTGCTTGGCAAGACGGTCCTCAACCGGAATCTCAACTTCAAGGACAATCTTGCCAATCTTAAGGATAATCTAAATGCCCTCGGTGCCTTGAAGGACCTCAAGGACCTCAAGGGACTGACAGTGAGCAGCGTCCCGGCCTTCCCCAGGAATCTAGCTCTTCGTCGAGACGACGATGACGAGGTTAGACGATCGGGATATAGAATCCCGACTGGTCCCTTCCTCTGATCCACCTGCAGTCCCAAAAGTGCCTAGAGTAGAAAATGCCATCTAGACTTAAGGCCCATAAGAGCAGCCACGACAATTAACGCAGTATCCTCCAACCGTTTACTTGCAGAAGGCTTCGTTCGCATGGACGGAGGGCGGCGAAGAGGGCGGCGGAGGTGGCGGTGGCGGTGGCGGCGGCGGCGGAGGAGGCGCTGGAGGAGGCGGCGGCGGCGGAGGAGGAGGTGGCGGTGCAGGAACAGGAACAGGTGGGACGGGAGCTGCGACAACGGGAAGCGGAGGACTGGCCCACTGGGTCAGCGTCATGGCCGAACATATCCACAACCCTCACTCGGCCGCAGGGGTTGGTACGGTGCATCATCAGCAGCACTCCCCACCGCAAGCGCCGTATCCGTGGAACAATGGCCTCTCCAGTGATGTGAGTCTTTACTTAATCTCTACTTATTACTCCGAACATAAGTTGAACAATCTCTCCGCGTGGAGCGCATGACGCACGAATGCGTGAGCGCGTGTTTACACGTTTTTTTTCTCGCGCGGAATTGTAAAACCGCAAGGCAAACGCACTAGACACGCGTGCGCTGCGCAGGTGTGTGTATTAGCTGTGAACAACTAAACGAAGCCCAATAATTTTTCCGCTTTCTCCGCTGCGGCCATATAACGCGAACCGGTCTAGAGCGACGACAAATTAGCGGCGAAGCACGTGGCCAAGGAGAGTTCCTTCCTCGAGGTGTGCGGGTACGGAGTATCGCGCGTCCTGGAGATACCTGAGCACTTTGCTCCAGACTGCTCCTCGCAGAGTACAAGAGTTCACGGAGTTGACCCGGAAGTGGGCAAGAGCAGCCACCCTTTTCGCGTTTCCTGCGGTAACCGCGTGCGTCACTTGTTATTGTATATCGGACTGGTCTTAGCCACGTATCAGATCCCCACGTCACTGGTCGCCATTGCGATTTCGCGGTGTCCCAATCGCTTGAACGGTTTCTCAGAGTGATTCGATAGGTGCGCGGATCGAAACGCGAAGGTTGCCCGATGAAAAAGATCGGGTGGGGCTCCGAGTGGAGGGAGCAGAAAAAACGCGCTGACAGAATAAAAGAAAAGCGCGTCCGGAAGGCGCGCGCTCTCCGAGACACCGTTACGCGGCGATGAAGTAGGACATCTTTTTGCATCTTTTGAAAGAAGCCTGGAACGCCGAGGAACGGGTTAACCCTTGTTTTTATGTTTGTTTTTTTTTCCCTCTATACATTTCTTCTTTTTTACATTTTCTCTTTGTTTTTTTTTTCATGCCCCACCCTCTGACCCTGCCCCGTCCCCTCACCCTGATGCGCTCCTCCGCGGGCACTTTTTCTCCGGTTCACTCTCTCTCGGGACCGCTGCATAATTTGGAGACGACCCTAGGATTAGGTGCTACCGAGCATCCTGGTGGAAGTAAAGTAAAAAAAATGAAGAAAAAAAAGGGCACGAAAGGGTCGAAGTTCGTTTTGCATACCGCACGAACGAGCAGCCGGGCAACGAAGCGGCTCTCCGAGGAGAAGAGAAATCGAGAGAAGAGTTAAGGGTGCAGCGCGGAGGGGTCGCTGGGGTGCAGGGGACGATCCGGGAATGGGGTAGATGGGGTATAGAGAGAGAATAAAAGAGGAAGAAAAAAACGGAAACTCGAAAAAAGTGGAGAAAAAAGTGCGTGCCGTTGCTCATTTGAATAGATACCGGCGCTGCTCTGTGTACGGTCTGCACCGTCTACGCCGTCCGTACTGGTTCGTACTGGTTCGTACCAGTTTTCGGTTTACAAAAGTGCATGTCGGGATGGCATGCAGCATAATGCATCGGATCGCGCGGGGGATTCTTTTGGCAGACTGTTCCGTGTATGCGTTGCGTACGTGTCAAGGGGTTGAAATGCTCGACACCCTCCTACGGAGGTTAACGCGTTTCCTCCTGATTGTTATGTCCTGTTTGAAACTACTATTCCGGGCGCAGCATCCCTGTCGTCTCTCTCGTTGTTTCTCTCAATTGTTCTTTTTTTCTCCCACTCCACTCGTCAAAGGCAACGTTCAAATTTCAATTTGGTCGTACTGCCTTCTTCCATGTCCTTGTTTTTTTTTTGTTAATTCAAAACCCTCTGTGGTTTTCATCCACCCTCTTGGTCCAGGGAATTCTGGTTTGAATCAGGTCGGTCGCGGATCGGCGCACTTCTCATCGATGCACGGAATGCAGCTTTGATGGAAATTCCTTTTTCTCATTTTTTCATTATGTTAATCTCTCGTCGTGATTTCCTTTTTTCAACCCCCACAATACGGGCCTCTCGTTCTCCGTCTCTTTCCATCTTTTTCTCCCTTCTCTCGGCCGCCGTCACGGTCGTTCTCGTATTTTTATTTATTTATAGCTATCGAGTGCCCGTCGCGAAGCTAATCGAATTTTCTGGATCGGTTTTGCTCCAGGAGTCTGATAATTAGTTGGCTTCGGGCACTTTTCCCATTGAAAACTTGAGGTCGCCAGGAGTCTGGGCTACAATAAGGACTCGTTACTCTGTCGCCACAGCGTTTACCTGTTTGTCTATTCGAATGATTCCTCCTTGACCTGATCGTCCCATCGTCGAATCTCTGCGCACTCGATATTCACGATGGTCATGAACTCATGATCCTCTGCCGCCCAACGCGCGACAAGTATGTTGTCAGGCTCCTTCTCCAGTTTCATCCGGTAGACGTTTTGATGGCGAGATTGAAAGTACCGTTTGTTTGGCTAAAGATGAAATTAGGAGGTCCTCGAGGCAGGACCCTCAGGATCGAGATGCGAGTGCGAGACAGAGAGAATTATCATCTGAATGGCGTTGTCGACTCTCGAGGTGGTTCACGGGGCTTAGGCCGGATCCACTGGCAGTGGAACCTGCGATTCCCTTTTAGTAACCCCGAGCGCATCCCTTGCCTGAAAGTCTAGGAGCCCTTAGCGCCTCTCCCCGTTCCTTTTCTTTCAATCCGCTCTTGTCTCCCGCCGGTTGTCTCGACCCGCAAGAGCCTCAAAAACAAGAAGGGCTGACAATAAAAAATGATTTAAATAATCCGTGCTATGCAAATGTCCGTGAGATTCTCACGTACGTGCGTGTGTGCTCGCTGTGCTGTCCCATACGGGCCCATTCCGCTCTGGGGTGAAGAGGATGAGAGAGTAAAAAAACTCCCTAAAAAGAGTCCCAAGACAATCAGGCAATCTGCATCTATGAGAAACTCACCCCTAGCGCCCTGACGAACATCGCAATTGCTATTTGCATTAACCCTCGGCTTTCTTTTATTTTTTCTCTTTCTCCGTGCACGACCCTTAAACGTACCAAGATGAGCGCGCACGTAACGTATACTGTGTAGAGATATGTATACATTTTTTTTAATTTTTTTTAATTTTTTTATAAACGCTTTATGACTTTAGAGGATTCTGGGTGTAGAAGGAATTGATGTTCAGTATCGAAGAGATGAATTAAAAAAAAAGAAACAGTCGCAATCTTGCGTCGCAGGGTGAATGGTGAAAAAGGAGGAATTAAACATTCGCAGTGCAAGGGATGAAAAAGAAAACGGCGAAAGTTGTCCCAGCATAGTCTGTGGAACGTGTAAATCTGTAGTGAATCCCAGAGAAACACACCCTGGAAAGGATGTAATCTGGCGCTTTGTCGTCACTTGCCCAGCGGGTGGTCAACCCTTTCGGCTTTTTTACGCATCTCTGCCCGTAATCCTTTAAAACGCTTAGAGCTCTTTAGGGCAATTTCTTTCGCGCAGAAATCATCCCCTGCTACGGGCTGCATTTACTACAATCCCTTATAGGGCAGAGTGGGAAATGCAAAGTAACCTACCCCACATATGCTCCCGGGACGGAACTCTAATGCCTCTGGCTACTACTTACCTTGCACACATGACCCATCTCGCTACGGGAGAGAATTCTTACCTCGAAGATTATGTAAAACAACTGAGGCTGCGAGTAGTCTCTTCTTTTGGTTTCTCGATTCCATCCAGTGTAGCGTCGTGGTTCGTTCTACCGGGTTGCGAGTCTCACAGCAACCCTTTCTTTCTGCATCTAGGCACTCGATTACTTGGCCTCCCCCCCTCCCCCCTACGGCCCGGAGCCTAGGAAAAATTAAAATAATGGGACCTATGGCCGGTACCCCTGTAGAGTGTCGTCACGAGAAACGGTGCTGCGACCCTCTCGCTTGTTTTTTTATTCTCCCCCTCTCTCTCTCTCGCTCTCGCTCTCTCGACCAACTTTTTCCCTCTCTCCTGGGCGCCCAGTTTTTTTGTCTCTACCCGATGCAAATCGTGCAACGGCATTTGTCTCACCGGCAAAAAACCTGTCATTGTCTAGCGCGAAATTGTAAGGCCCTGACCCTATGTCGCAGTAACGCACCGTGGCCTTAACTACGCAACGTGTTGCGTTTCACAGTGAACCTCGAGACTTTCGATACCCCCGTAGCGTAATAGCTAACAATCCGCGAGAACGAATGGCTAATGAATTTCATCCCGAGGGTAGTTTGCTCCAACGTTCACCGTGCGAGCGAGTCGACACGAGGGAGGTAAAAAAAAAAGTGAAAACAACGAGAGAACGGAGTTTTCCTGGCGCGCATGTATGCATAAGGTACGCTCATAAAAATAGTCAAAGGGGCCCACTAGTGTAGACGAGGAACGGTGGGGCCAGAGAATAGCTGAGAATACCAAAAAAAGAGGGACAATTCGATTCTCTTTTGGATTTGTTTAATAGTGAAACAGTCGCGTCATGGTCTTTTCATTTATTTTACATTAGTTTTTTCATGAGGAAAATTTGTCCCGGTCCTTTTGGGTCACCCTGCTTCGTCGCTCTGTGGTTTTTTTTTCTTCCTTTCTTTCTTCTCACGTCGCGTATCTCGTCCGCATCTTGCAAAATACTTGGAAGTTCTGCCGCAGTTGGTGAATGAGTGAGTAGGTCTTTTCTCGAGCGAGACTTCTGAATCGTAAGGCCCCAGACCGGCCTCGGCAACGGGTCCCAGATGGAACCCCCGCGGTGCTATTTTCCCGTCGACACCTCGTCCATTGTTTTGAGAAGCATCGACGGCCGCGCCGCGACGTTGTTCTTGGCCGAGATCGTGTCACAACATTTGGGCCTAGTCAGAATTATGGGGACCTTTTTCCCGCATTTCGAACGGACCCCACTCTTCCAGCCACACAGCCATTCTCTCGTTCACGCGCAACCCCTTCGACGACAAAAATGTACCGATGCATTGTCATCCCAGGCCCATCCATGCGTGAAAATTTCACCCCTTGCCTCTTTCGCCACCTCCTTCTTCCCATTCTCCTCCCGTGACATCTCAGGAATGTCTTCCTTCGGGAGTCCTATCGCCGAATCCTTCATTTCCTTCGCGAAAATTGCCTAGAAAAGTTTTTGATGCGACAGATTAGGAAAAAGAAGACGAGACTGTATTCCCATAGGAGAAAGGGCTTCTCTCAAACTTTCTTTGACCCTTCCTTTCGTGATTTCGTGACACGAAGCAATTAAAAGTCCAAAGGGTGCGCATTCTAGGCCGTAAAAATTAGCACCCGTTCCATCACCATTAAAAATGCTTCGGAGTTGCGTCTCGAGGCATAGGCATGGGCCTGTCGTGGCCGTAGGCAAAAGGGCATCAGTCAAGGAAGGTATGGAAGAAGGAAAAAAAAAGATAGAAAAAGGAATGGGATATGTGGCGAAGGAATAAGGTAGAAAGAAAGGGTTAGTCCTAAAAAAATGGCCAGAGGGCTCAAGGGATTGAGTCGTGCGTCTCTCTCTCTCTCTCTCTCTCTCTCTCTCTCTCTCTCTCTCTCTCTCTTTCTCTTTCTCTCCTGAAGCAACTGGCCCAAGAAGAGGAAATAACCAAGAGGGCGATGACTGTACGGATACTAAGGGTGTGTAGGGGTGACAAGGTGGCTGGGGTGCGTATGCAGATCATCGGGAAAATAGAGTATAAAGAGCCCATAGTCTCACGCTATTGTAGAGGCCCAGGTAAGATAAAGGTAGACCGGCCCCCCGTTCCTTTTTTTTAACGGGGCCTTTCACCCCTAACCAACCAGGCTCAGGGTGAATCCCGATGTGTTCTAGGGTCTCCACCGGTATCCGCAAGAAAGGCTCACCCCAGCCGCGGCGCGTGATGTCTCTTTAATTTTTATTAATGACGGGCCAATTTGAATTTTTGCATCCGTGATATGGGAACGGGCCCATGGACCACTCACCGAGAGTCGTGCCAACTTGCAAGAGACAAAAAGATCTGTCTGAGACGTGACCCTCGGGCAGGACTGACTTCTTACCTAGGAAGAACTCACAGTGAACTCTCATCGTCGCCCGAATCATCATCGATCATAATTATCCCGAATCCTAGGGCGTATCGTTCTCGCCTAATCTCCTAAGGATCCGTGGGTCCACATGTGCACGCACGGCCAACGCGAATGTGGAGCCGGGACAGAGAATGCCTAGAAATTTGTCACTTGCTCTCTTACGGCGGATGCTGTGCTGATTCACTCTGTACTCCACTATTACTCCGTTACTCGTGCATTACTCTGAAAATCTCTTGAAGACAGTGGGGCCAGTGTGTTGAGGCCACGTGTTCGCCGCGTGACGAGAAACAGACGCAGTAACGACGAATCTATCGAAACCCCAAGAACCAACTAAGAGCGGGAGATCCAGTAGAAAAGTGGCCAGAATTCAAAATTCTAGAGTTGGAAGATGACAAAAAAAAGTGAGAATGGCTGGGGTCCAATTCGATTAAATATTCAAGTCAAGAGGATGGGCTTTGTTAACGTCTCTCTCTCTCTCTCTCTCTCTCTTTCTTGTTACACAAAAAAATTAAACAACTTCAGAAGAGTGTTTTCGAATTCACGGAGTCAATGAACCTGATTCCCGGGGACAGGTTCAGCCCTCCGGATCACACTCCACCATCTTCCAGAATACCTTTCGACGCGGTTGGTATAAAAAAGAGTTTTTTAACAGTGGATGGAAGAAGGAAAAAGTGAAAAAAGGGAAACTCCAGGCAAAAAAATATAGGGATCGATGTATCCAGGAGAGTCTGGTCGGTACGACTAACCTTTCGGGAATCTTCGTGAGGCCGATTGATACATCAGGCTCTGAGCCTCGAAGGAAAAGGGGAATCTAAGAGAGCAACAACCCCGGCAGAACCACCCTCAATTATTGCGGCTGACCGGTGTCCATAAAGAGTCGCTATGCTGGCCGGGCTCTGGAGGTTACCACAAAATAGCCAAGAATATAGCCAGCTCGCAGGTGGTAGAGGTTGGGAGGGGGTTGCAGGGCATCATACGGTGTCACAGGGGTTTCTCTCCCTCGTTCATTCATTCACTCATTTCCTCGTTCTCTCCCCACACGAATTCCCACTGCTTGGGACTCCTTTGGCTTTTTCGCGCTCTGCACTGTCTTTGGAGATTCGCTGAGCAGGCATGTACAAGCGTAAGGAGGGAAGGAGATGGATAGATAGATAGATAAACAGAGAGAGAAGGAAAGATTGGATCTCAGAAATAAGAGAGAACCACGTAGAGATCGAAAATAGAGAGAGCGAGAGAGCGAGAGAGAAACGGAGGACTCTGCAGAAGAGAGCACTCAAACCGAGTTCCAGTAAAAACGGTGTTGAAACCGACAGCTATGATACAAGCGATTCGTTTGTTTGAAGAATTTTTAGTGGCAGCCAACTCGGTGGCCGACATTGCCGCTTCTGCTGAGAGATCTGTCTACGTGTATCCCTTTGAAAGATTCCTCAAGTGGGCATCGATGGATTCCTTGGGAATAGACACTCTACATTACACAGCGCATTAAACTTCTGCCACTCTTAACGATCTCAATGACATCCGTGCGATAGGCGTCCCCCTCCCCCCACTCAGCCCCTCGAGATTAACAAGTTTCTGTGAGCGAACGATGACATTGGCTTCTTTTATTTCCGGGCTTCCGCGTGTCTGGGAGATTCGCACATATCGATGAGGGTGCGTATTCCTGAAGGATGCAGGGGATGATCCGCGTGGCTGCAATCGTCAGCCTGCCTCGTCCCTAAGTGCGCTGCTGAAACAGCCCCTTAAAACAGTTTTACTGCCCTGCACGGGGCACAACGACGTCTAGACGCCAGGGCCGTAAAGTTTGACCTACTCACCGCGCACCCTCTTCCTCCAGGAACCGACTCCTCTTCTGCCCGACAACCCCCTCCCCACGCTCGAGTACGCCTGCAAAGCGCTTACGACCCTCCCTCCTTTCGCGATGTCGAGCAACCCTTTCTCCTCCTCTTCTCCTCCTCTTCTCCTTCAGCATCCCACTGCTGCTCCTTCCTTCGCTCTTCCTCGCCGGGATCCTGTACGCCCTCCTGGACCTTGAAACTGGGGCAAAGGGTTTGCCAATGTAACCCCATTACTTTGACGAATTAAGAGTTTCCCTTCTTTCAGTTTTACCCCTTTTACATGAACTTGTCGACTGGCCTTTTCCCTCTCGTTGCTTTATTCCGTTCTACGTAGATTGCAGGCGTAGCGTCTGAGTCTGTTGGACCAGCCGGTAACTCTATCTTCGAAGAGGACACTGTGAGGGTGCACATGTATGTATAGGTCAAGCTGGAGAGAGAGGGAGAGAGAGAGACCATAAGTGAGCGTGTGAGCGTATGACGCAGTCCTCCGCTATGTGAAATAGAAACGCGGCCGGCTGGACGGTTACCACGTGTTGCCTAGATGCTAGAAGAGAGTGTTACCTAGAGAAGAGCGATAAGTACGAGACGCTAGGAGAGACTCGAAGAAGACAGAGAGGCAAGACACACGTACACGCGTACACACATCCGTAGACAGACTTGTGGCTGAGGGCATTAGGGTTACGCTCACAATCAGCTCAGATAACATGTGCCAGCTTTGCCACCCGAAAGTCCCAATCGAGATAAATATTTTCTGTATCGTTATGACGAGAGCACCAGAAATGACGCTCTGAAGTCTAGACTCTAGACTGTAGATTCACAGAGTCGTATAACGGCCACGATTAATAGAGAAAGCAAAGAACTGGATAATATGCCGAAAATGATTCGGGGTGATTCGGGGTAATTCGTGGAGAGCGCAGAGGGTGTGCGTGGCTGAATCGAACAGTTGCCATAAGGGTGCGGGGTTAGACGTAGAACTGGTTTATGGGTTTGCGAAGTACGGAGCGCGAATCCGCGCGTCTACTGCCTGGCTAGGAAAGCATCGTTTTGCCTTGTCTTTCCTTTTCTTTCCATATTTTTCTCTCTTTCTCTTATTTCTGCAGCGTGGCTGCACCCCAGTGTAGCGGCGAGCGCGGTTGGTTGTAAAAATTTTACTGCGAATTGTCTGCAGACGCGCCGCGCCATATTACGATGGGAAAAATAGGTAACTACCCTGGAAAAAGTCGTCTGGGTCATGGCGGCTCTTACTGGATACTATTTGGGTCAACACCGATCTCCCCTATACATCCACCCTTCTGCCATTCCTTGCAAAAGATTCCATATGCAAGTGTCCTTCCTGTCTATTCGAATTGGCGACTCGGGCCGGTTGAGGTAGGTCCTGCACCAACTGCAAAGTCCCTCGGGTCGCTCGGGTCGTTTGGGTCGCTCGCGAGTTAAACTGACTGCGTTTTGCCAAGGGGTCAGAAAAGGGTATTTAAGCCCGAGTGGGCTCGAATCTAGGGTAGCGGAAAGCTCTCTCGCGAGAGGGAGGAGGATTCGGGACCAACTGTTGAATTTTATCACTCCGTCTCTCCAACTCGGCCGCGCTCCTCCATTTGTCTATTGCCCTGTTTCTCACTGTCCTCCTCACACGTGTTCCTCGCGCGCTCTCTCGTACAGTAGAAGAAGAGAGCGTAAAAAGGAGGATGCATAGGAGGATACGCGAAGGATGGAAGGATGGAAGGATGGCATAATGCGTGCCACGTAGAATGCGATGGAGGCACATGAGATAGACCACATGTGTGCCTCTGGTTCTCTGGTTCTCTGGTTCGCCGCTACACTGTTGTGGAAGGCACCCTTCGGGCCAAGCGCGTCTCATGCTGCCGCTGCTCCGTTGACAAAAAATACCGAAAATGATAGCGCTGCCATCCTTAAGGCACTGACGTGTGTGGGAACACATGTGTCACGGATATTCCTAGACGGGGGAAATAGGAGCAAGGGAGAATCTTACCACCCCAGCAGTCACCCTTAGCGCCCTATCTCTCTTGAGTAGTCTCACCCGGCACGCAAGTGACGCCTCGGATTCCCGAAGGATGAAAACCCATGCTGCCCGCCATCTTTTTATCATATTCTTTTCAGTGTCTTCTATCTTGTTATACCGTATGGCATGAGGAAATTAACGTTGTCTTTAGAATTGGCATGGCAGTTAAGGGTTGTGTCCCTCGTTTGCCAGGGGCGACTTCTTCCAGTCAAAATATGTCCATCTCGTATTTTTCTTGTAATTTCTCAGCAGCCTCGACGTTCAGATTTCACGTTAGTCCTCTGGACCGGCCACGTGTGCTAACCCTTAAATGCTGTTTGGCCAGCTGCCCCCAATTTATCATTCGTTTTCGGAATTTTGACCCCAAGGCCCCGCTCGAAAGGGAAACCTTCGTGACCGATCTGAGCAGGCCCAAAGCGGGTCAGAAGAGCGCTCCCGAAATTCGAGAGGGTTGCGAGTTACGTGAAGGGGTGACGATGTAGGCTAGATACTCTTAGGGATGCTGTCAAAGGTGATCCAGAGTCAAAGACATTACGAATAGGTGCATATAGGCTCATCCGTTAGACTTGAAAAGTTATAGAAAATCGAAAGAAGAGAAAAAAGTAAAAACTAGTGGCAGAGTAAAGAAGAAGTGAGAATAAAAGGAGGCATTTATGGATTGGCGTCGTTCTTCCGCGGCGCTCCCACGCTCCTACGTGCGTCGCGACGTCGGCGTCGCGGCGTGACGTCACGGCGTCCGTTGGGCTAGGTCGCGGCACCCTCCACCTCGAGCACCTCTGCCTATGCTTCCAGTTTCGCCCCTCGAATCTCTCACTATTTTCTCTCCCTCCCTCCATTCTCTCTTCGTTCTTCATTTTCCTTTCTGGATTCAGCCGAGTTTCCAATGTTCCTTGTGTTTTCCCTCTATTCCCGATGTGCTCGTCAAGAGAGTCGCCAGAACCGAAAGAGCCAGGACCTCGACGCCGTGACAGCGCGCACCCCTTGCGCCCTCTCCGTGCCGAAAAAAAGCAAGGCTCGCAGAAAGGACGCCCGGCGTCGTGGCGCTCTTTGGCTGATCAATACACCGCCTCGTACGCGGACGGTCACGCATGTGCACGGGGCCCTCTCCTCTTCCTTTGCGAGGCCGATTTTTTTCCTCCTCTTTCTATTCCTGCATTTTTTACGTCTTTTTGCCCGGTCCTCCCCCTTGGCCCTCCAGACCCTCCAGCTACCCCCTCACGCCAAGTATAGAGTCACCCCCCGCGACCCCCCTCCGGCCCAGCCTCTTCTCTCGCGGAGTTCCCACCCTCAGTCGGCCCGTTTTCACCCTCATCCTCCGACGAGCGTCCGTCCGCCAGTGCGCCCTCACTCTTTTTGATTTTTTTCGCCTCCTACCTACCTATCTACCTACCTAACCACCCACCTACCCACCTACCTACCTACCTACCTACCGACGCCGGGCGTCGGCGTCCTTTTGCTATCGGGGTGCTCTCGACTATCGCCCTCCCTGAACCCAACCGACCAACCAACCATCCACCACCATTACTACTACTACTACTACTACTACTAGCACTACTAGTAGTGCTAGTAATGCTAGTAGTGCCTCCACTATACTTCTACTAGTGCTTATGCTGCTAGTACCGCCTTTTATATTGGACGCCTCACCCCCGCTGCCTAACACACCCTCCACCCCGTCCGCCGAACCCATCTAGTTCACCCTATGCATTCTCAGCACGCATTTGCCTTCGAATATTTTTTACGTTAGGCTGAGGTCAGAATATTAGTTTTCTGTTAGGAAACAATAGCCATCTTCGCGTAGGCTGACAATTTCATCATTTGCCCTCCTCGGTTATCTCGGTACGTAACACCTGAGTTCGTAAAAAATCAACTTATATGCTTGTATATTTTGTTATGTGCATACGATACAGGTAATGATGACCTTGGACCGGTCGATCCCAGAACGAGATTTCTGCCAGATGTCTCATTCGCGTCCCCTTCCTTTTTGAGCGTTTTCGATGATTCTAAATTTTCCTGTAATGTCTAATCTTGTGACGTCAGTGATACCGATGAGGTAATTTATTTTATGCATAACGTACATTGAGATACCTTCACCCGATCCGAGAAGCCCTAGACCTTAGGTTTATCGAGTTACCTATACCGCTCACGAGTGCGAGTGAGACAGACCTATATACGTTTGAACGTGCGAGACAGAGACAGAGATAGTCGAGATGCCAACTGCTGACTTTTGGAAAATGAGGAAGATTGAGGAAAACTTTCAATGAATGTCAGTTTTTTAGCTCGCTGCTTTTTTCGTCTAGAAACGCGAGTAGACTCTGTTGTGTGTCTTGGTGAAACCGGAAGGATTTCTCTTTTTTGTCAATTTCCCGTGAGGCTCGGAAGACTAAACCGGAGGTGCCGTAAAGTAGTCTCGTCCACCCTCTCATAAAAAAACGTCAGAATCTCCCTCGGTCCCCGAGTCGTTCATCCGCCATGTACCCTACGCAGTGTCCCAACATATCCTAACCTATCCCAGCTCCGTATCCCGGATAGAAATAATTCTCGATGGACGTTCTCACAAGGATTCGTGGCTGGAGCCACCTGTAGCCTCCTTGGCCAAGGATCCACTTAAGGAGCACTGCCCTCTCGAACTATTTTTGGGCCCCATTACAGTCCGGGAACCACGACCCGAGGCATCGGCGCTTCTGGCTCCCTCCGTAAAATCGAAAAGCTATAGGGCGACGAGGAGAGGGAAGAGAGACGAAAGAGAGGAGAAGGAGCCGACACGCAATGGCCACTTGCTCAAACACATCCCGGGCTAGAAATGGGGAGCTGGATATCGAGGATATGACCTCGTTTCCCTTCTCAGGACCCTTTAGGATCCACAAGACCCCCAGGACTCTCTGTGCGAGGGTGAGATGTAAACTACACCCCCGTGACTCGCGAGTTTAGTCCCAGCCAGCGGCAAGGACGTCTCCGAGGTACGCGCCGTCTACGAAAAATTCGTAATCGCGGTCGGGGGGTTGGCGGGGGGTGCGCGGTGATCGTCACAGGGATGAAGAAATGGGGCGCAAGAGGGCTCCATGCGGGGATGAAGCGACGCCTCCTTGCGAGGAGAGTACGCACCTGTTTGGAATCCTAAACGACGATGCGGGGACGACGGGGATGGGGTAGAGGGTTGTTCGTATGCCAAGAAAGGGTATGTGTACGTATAGAAGATTGGGACGCCGACGCGGAGAACGAGAGGATCGCGTAGGCACCTACGAGGTACGGTCGGGGGTGGCTTGTTTATCTCCATAGAAACCGGAGTGATGCCCAAGGTCACAGGCCCGCCACCCTCCCGAGCTGCTAGCACCGTCGCCGCCGTCAGCAGCCCCTTCCCCAGGTCTGTGTTGTGTCTAGACCACCCCCGTCACGGCACCCCTCAAACCCGCGGCAGCTAAGCCAACCACCCTCTGGCCACCCTCTAGCGAGGCCTCTCTCGTTATCTCTGTCTGACTCACTCGCCCCGTGACCCTTTTCGCCAAACCTCCCCCAATTATTGCTTCAAGATCCTTAAGCTCTGAGGCTGGCAACACTGCTACGTATTTACTTCTCCTATCTCTCTCTCTTTCTCTCTCTCTTTTTTCTTTCTTTCTCCCTCTTGCTCACTCTCTCTTTCTCTCTCTCTCTTTCTCTCTCGCTCTCTCCTCCAGGAGTTGAGGCTCAATCTCACGCGAGACACTTCGCTCTGATTGACTGTTTCAGCAATGCAATCCGCACGACAAGGAGAGCGACTACTGGGGTGGTGGACGCACCGCGAAACAAGGTTACGAGGTAAGTCGGGCTTGATCCGATTGACACCGCGATCGGCTCTGGAATTGCAAATCCATTGAACTGAGTATTCTATTTGGTTGACCGGTAGCACTTTTTGTTGCAGGCCAAAATGAACGCGGACCATGGACAACTGCCAAAAGGTTAGCGCATCCTTATTAATTCCGCTTTGCTCACCCCCCCCCCCCCCTCTCTCTCTCTCTCACTCGCCCACTCATTCTTTCTCTCTCTCTCTCTCTCTCTTTCTCTCCTCTCACGGTAAACATCTCCTAGTTACTCTTTGATGAATGATTTCACAGTCTTCCAATGAGAGAGGAGCCATTCCAGTTAACACGAAAAATAAGTAAATAGACGGAGACGTGTCTAGTGCTCTCCGGTTTCTTTTGGCTGAATTCCGCGACTCCTGATGTAGCCCCTGGCCATTCTATCCGGCGTCCGCGTCGAGAACCTGGAAGACGTAATACAAATACGCGGACTCGAGCGCTCGAGTGGGAGCTAGAAAACCGGTTGCGATTTTGCATCCGTGACGTAAGATTGCCGATTAGAGAGCCAGCAAAAACATGTGCGAACGCAAATTTATCATTCTCCGTCGCGCCGTCCCACTCTCTTTCTTCTTAGGCTTGGCCCGCGTCCTTTCCGTCGATATGCGAAAGCGCCTTCCTTCCTCTCTCTCTCTCTTTCTCTCTCTCTCTCTCTCTCTCTCGCCCCTCGACAATGATCTCCAGCCTGTGGGATCAACGGGATGCTACTCGTCCTTCATCCAGGGCAAAAGTCCTTCCGTCGGGACAGCAGCAAAGAAGGAGCGCGCGTTACTACCGACGCGGCTCTTTTCTCGCGATTCTCCCGCTCGATACGAAGCGCCCAGGCGTCCAGACGGCTCTCGCGACGTCTCTCTCGTCCCCGGGAGGGGAAAGGGCGAAGCCCCGAGGCTTCCCTCGTCGCTTCTCTCCTCTCTCCTTCGCATCTCCGAGCATACCGCGATACGTATGATTCTTCTGACAAGTTGCGCAAGTCGTAAGAACGGTAAGAGAGTGACTGTAATGGTATGGGTAGCTATAGGCAGATAGATGTGGATAGATGTGGATAGACATGGCGTGGAGGAGAGATAACCTCGGTCCCCGTTAATGCACAGATCGCATGATGCCCAAAATGAAAAGGAGAGAGGTGTCCCGGGGACTCTTATAGCCGTTGGACCCCGATGGACCCCGATGGATCTCGTGAATCTCGCTCTCCTCTATCATTATAATCGCTCACCAAATAGTACAAAATGCCCATGGAATTTCGGGGCATTTTGAGATTTCCTCATAGTGCCCTCGCTGGACCTTCTTCGATCCGGGCAGCTTGCTTGTCGAGGCAAACGAACTTTTCACTCGCTCCGTTTCGTCATTGCCCGCCAACCGCCGTGTTTACTTTATACATTACTCTGGCATTGCGGGAGGAGAAGGGCGAAAGGAGAGGCAGAGCAGGAGGAATAAGGGATGGGAAGGACAGAAGGGGAGAGCAGCACGAGTATCACGGGTGCAGCCATGACGTTTCGTAAGCATCGTATCAAAGGACACCGCTCTGTTCTATGACGATGGCCGCGCATTAAAGTCATGCACCTGTTGTGCCCGACTAACGCTACGCCGCGAGTTGCCTCGGAGGAGGGAGCGAGAGGAGGGAATGGATTGACGCTCACAATCACACGAGTCACTCTCACGCACGTCCTGCACGTCCTGCACGTCCTGCACGCACTCAGGCACTCACGCACTCACGCACTCACTCACGGTTATACTCCAGTCTCGGGCTCAGGCTCGGAGTCACTCTCATCCTGTAGCAGTATTTCATGTTTTTGCGTCTACGGCAAAGTTTACTGCCAATTAAAACGGTCTGCGGGTCCCCTGATGATGTGGGGGATCTCCCTGACGCGTCCTCGGCGCACGATGCACCTAAAATGCGAATGCCGATACCAATGCCAATGCCAATTTGATTGCAGTTGCTATTGCGAATTACACTACGCATCCTATCTCATGAGGTTCCTCTGATTTGCACCTGAGGAGATTAGGCACTTCGCGCTAATGGGGACTCTGATAATGGATATATCACGCGGAATTACGTGTCCTCCTGGCGGCTCCTCTGGCTGTCAAGATTACAAGTTTTTGAAAGGCCACGTCGTCTATTCTCACTGTGGACAAATAAAGAATAGGCGAGTAGAGGAAAGGAGAGAAGAGGCGAGGAGAGGAGAGGAGAGGAGAAGAGAGGAACAGAGACTCGGTATACCAACACATTATGAGATTAATGTATTTGTAGAGATATACGGAGCTATCCGGCTTGTACGAAATGCGAATTTGTCCCGTGTACATTAAAGTCGACGCGACTCTCCTCTTATATAATGTAATGGCTGACCTTCCAGGATCGAAAATGCAACGGCTCTTATTTCGACGTTTCCGTAATGAGCAACGCCGCTTCGATCCATCCAACCGGATCGTTCTCTCGCGAGAGACATCATTCTCTCGCTCTCTTGCTCTCTCGCTCTCTCGTTCATTCAGTCGCTTGCTGTCTCGTCGCTCTCTCTCTCTCTCTCTCTCTCTCTCTCTCTCTCTCTCTCTCTCACATGACAGGCATATTTGCCACTTAAAAACGTTGCAATCCAATCGTTATTTGCGTATTGCTGTCCATTCGCGCCGAAATATCAAAAGTCACTTTACCTTTTATCTTTTTACAACGTCTAGCAAGACGTCGCAGTCTAACTGCACCCGGATGATATTTATACTCGTGCCAGATACGACCTTTCCTTGCCAATTATCTACTTCTCGGATAGGTCATGGTTTTCGAGATTTTGTACATGTCGTCATTTCATGAAATTCTACCTAATTCCCCCTCCTCAGTGGCTGTGCTCTCTACGTCTTTCGCAGCTCTAGGATAGACATTCCTGCGTGTCCAGTATTCGACTATCCTTCGAAGCAAAGCGTCTGGAAATCTTGCTGATTTTTTCTCTAGTCATTTATTTTTTTTTTGGTTCGCCACAATGCAGCTGCGACCGACATCGACCTTGTCGGAAGACACGCCAAAAAAGCATATGCAATTTTGTAATTTAAATAAACAAATTCGGCAAGAGATGCGTTTCGCGCAACAGTCGCGAAAAGAAAAGAAAAAGTAATAAGAATAAAAAGAAAAATAACTTTTGACGATCTTCAAAAGTCCAAGGGGATCCGACAGATACTCTGGGCGTTACATGTCGACACTATCTATTTTGAGTCTCAATTTCCCAGCGGCTCCTCTTCTTGCATTTCTTCTTCTTCCTCCGCCTCCGCATCCCCGGTCCTCTCGGCCATAGTGAAGCGTGCGACCGGAAGCGGAAGAGTGCTATATCCCATCGCCGAGGGTGAATATCTTGAGAAACTGTCGAATCCCTCGTGCAATTCTATCCTTATTGACGTTGGCGAGTTTATCGGAATCGCTGCAGGTGAACGGCGAAGGCGGGGAATTAACGAACGGACTCGGTGATTCAGGAGGAAGATGAAGAGTAGAGACAGGAAGGAGGATAATGGGGCGCAGGAGAATAGGGAATTTCGTTTGAAAAGTTCAGGGAATATCCGAGCATAGAAGAAGGAAGCGGCGAGAGCGATAAAACCTAAGTGGGGGATTCTCGCTATGCTCGGCAACTATGAATGACACGGTACAAAAACAATTTTATGTCTACAATGGAAATAATTGTCAAGTTCCCACGGTCATCGGGCCGTTTGTTAGCGGCGGCCGACGCCGACGCCGTTAAAGAAGAGCCATCTCGCACGATCCGCCATAGTTTTCTCCCTTTAATGGAATACTTTGCTCCTTGCTTCTTCTTGCTCTTCATCTAAGATTCTCTGCAATGCTTGACACACCCTAATTTCTTGCATGAAGCACCGTTCGTTCGTGACGCCATCGTGCGATTCCCTGAATCTCCGAAATTTCCTGCGTCGATCTCGTCTTGGGACTCCACGTGCTCTCCTCTACGTAGAGATACTACAGCTAAAGCGGGAATTGACGGCGTTCCGTCTCGGAGACAGTCAAAGACTGCAAAACACATCGGACAGACCTACGGAGAGGAGCAGGCGGGTAGAGGTAGAGAGAAATAAAGAGAAATAGAGAGAAATAGAGAAAAAGAGATGTCGGACGTGCGTATTACGTCACGGCTCGTTAATGCTCAAGCCTTACGTTGTGTGAGTGTCTATAGCGTACATAAAGGAATCAGCCACCCACACACTATCGCACTCTGTCGTATAATATATCCCAACCTACACGGTATTATCCAACATCCAAATTATACGAGCTAATCGACAATCGTCCCTTTCCGGCCTTTTCCAAAATTTCCCTACACAGCAGTATTATGACAAAATGGAGGTCGAAAGTATCAAGGCGCGCGCACATTGCGAATCGTCCAACCTGGTAGATACAAAAATAATGAAGAAAATGAGAAAATAGACAGAGCGTCGAGGGAAACGACAGGAGACTGTTATTAGTTGCGCGATGGCGGGTGGGGGGGGGGGGGGGGGGAAAAAAAAAACGTGGAAACCAAGT